>OY856414.1:212900900-213308400 GCA_963693085.1 Alisma plantago-aquatica
CCATCTCACTGTACTTCTCTCCTCTCTTCTTGGGACTTCATGTATCCATCTTTCTGTAATGTCGTGATGTTGTCCGCAAGCATCAGTAGCTAAATACCTTAACTCAGGTTGGGAGTAGCAACTAAGGCTCTCCCAACATGTATATTGTCTCTTTCTAATGAATATATATACTCTTATCAAGATTATCTTCATGCATCCATTTTAATATTTCACTTGTATGCCTAGCTACCATCTTGTGATGTTTGATTATTGATATCTTGAAAGAGTAATATCACTTTATCCTGTGTCATGGAGTAGTATGAATGCACGAGAGTGTTGCAATGATAAGGCTTTAAAACCATATGTTTTGTTGTGAGGTTTACGTGTGGTCACCTCGAGAGAGGGACTACCCTTAGACTTAGATCTATCCTCATCTTGAGAAAGAGTGGAATAGGCACTTTTGGTGGTTGCTTGTAATCTTGGTAAGAGTATGCGAGATAAAGAGATGATGTTGCATGTTGGTGAGATGCTTTAGTAGGTGAACCCCAACCTGAGTTTCCTCCCATATACATGTTTCCTCTCATTTATTTTGCTTTCTTTTGTTCTTCTTATTTTTGTTTTTCTTGACATGCTTCAGTTTGTGTGCTCTCGTTCCTAGGGGAATGCCCCTTTTATATACCCTCTTCAGCCAGAGTATATGAGTGCTAGACTCCGTGCGCTTAACACTACCAACCTTGTCCCTGGGTTCGACCTCGATCGCTACATTGGACCCCATTTATTGTTGTGGGGGCCTAAGAGTCGGGTTATTTCTTTAAAAGTCTGACTACTCTGAATCCACTCATCTTGGAAGTGCGATTTAGACCGTCCCCAGTTCCTTGCTGCTGACCACTAAGTACGGGCACCCATAGAGACTGGCACACCCCTCTCACAACTGCACAACCGCATGCGACCACATGCCCAGGAGGGGCAGCTAGCACCATCCAGCGGCCCTTTGATCAAGATCTAAGGGTCCATAATACTCCTCTTGAGGTAAATCTTCTAAATACCTTTTCTCATGCATCCCTTGCCCAAATGGGTCATATAATATATGATTTTTGATTAGAAAAATGTATACTATCTCATGGTACTGACATCTCTTACTATTTTACATGTTTCATCCCTTATTTGGTAAAATGGTGTCTTTGTGATCTATGCTTATTAATCAACCCCAAACTTGCGCCACTTGTATACTTAATGATCTTGTACCTTCTATCCATACAAAGCAGTACATTTTTCCTCCCTTGTACTATGATTGATGTCTTAGACCATATAATTTTACCCTAATGATAATCTTGATACTCTATGGCTATATTTGCCCTAATATATTTCTTTTATGTGCATACATGATATAACTTGATCAATTCTTGGGACTTAGCTTAAATTGATATCATCTAATCTTGAAATCAGTAGGTAAATGATGCATTGTTACCTACTTGATTGATATCTTATACCCCTTTTCCATGAGTTGTTCAAATACTTTAGTGCACTATTATGTCCCAATATATGATGTTTAAGTAACTATGTGGTTGAACTTCTAATTCTTAGGAAAAAGTGGTTCCCTATGGCCAAACCTATATGTTAACCCTCTAATCAGATTCCCTAATGATTTGTGAAATGAAATGCACTCATGCACTATTTTGAATACATTGGACATATGTATCGCCCCTAACATTTTCTAGATGCAAATGTTGCTTGTTTGAGATATAACCTTGCTAAGAACATGACCTATTATTGTCCATTCTATACTAATGACTCTATAAGTACAATCATCACGTTTTAGATCTACATCATAATGTGTTCTACTTAATTTTTATATGCCTTAGGGATATGACTCAATTTCTCAAAATGAATTTAATATGACCTAATTATGATCTTGCATGAATGGACCATGATGATAACCTAAATATCATGCTTCCCCTATTGCTATATCAGACCTTACATTTATCTAGTGTTTCTCATGATGTGTATGTATCATCTACAACTAAGGTGTTAATATGATCGTTGAACTATGATTGATTCATTGCATGAATGTATGGAACTTTGGACCTAGGTTGATCTATTTGAAATATAGTCCTAGGGGATCATCCACATACCTCGTATGATTCTTATTCATAAAACCCTAGTAATATAAGACACCTTTCTATATAGTTTCCTTGAGAGGTTCCCCTAATTTGAATCATCGCTAGGAATTCACTCATGGATCATAACTTATTTTCTGCTCATAAGGTACCCTTACTCTTTTGACCCTACTATGGTATTGTCTTATTTCTATGTATGCTTGACTAGTTAGTTGCATGTTTGAGCTACTTGTTCCTCATGACTAGTATGTTCATTTTGCTTGATGTACATTGAACAAACCTCCAACATAATTGAACTTGTGCATTATACAAACCTTATGTACCTACATGTATTCTCAGGGTAAGGGCACAAGGTTGTGCATCTTACTTGATATGTCGAGATAAGGTGGACCATGTCGATAAAAGGGTTGGATAATCTTGAGAACCCTTACGGACCCTTCCAATGGAAAGCTAGTCAATGGTCATAATATGTTGTAAGTATAATAGAAATTCACTTAAAACACACTTTATAAAACAATGTCGTTTAGTGTTCTCGCCTTGTTTCTACTTATTGCTTTATATGATGTTTCTAGCCAAGAAACGTTTTTATTACTATTAAACCATTTACATACCTTTCATAGAGTACTTATTGCTTTAGAATAAATATTGTTTGTTTATCAAATTTGTAGTTCCCAAATGAAGTTCTGCTGCACTCAAGACTCTAAGATATGAAATTAAAAACAAATGGGTATACTTGAATATAGAAATGGGTACTTGTTTCTCTATCCCTTTTTAGTATCTTGTTATATCTTGTTGTCAATACTTTTACATATATACTACCTGTGTGAAATATGTGATGAGATCCATTCTAGGGATGGATGCCCCTGTCCACTCACCTTTGGCTGTGTAGCCATTAGGAGTGTGAACTTAGGGTAACATATAGTTTCATGACACTTTCCTTGAGTAAAAAATGCCCATTCAAAGATTTTCCCCTCTCTCATGCCACTTTTACAAAGGATGCCCTGCTCCACATCCTACCTATATAAGGCATTGCAGAGCACCGCCAGACTGTTGTCACTCCTCCTCCCTCAACTTTATCACTAGCACCCTGAGACCTCTGGACCTTCTCAACCTTCCTTCTCTGGCGACCTAGGCTTTCCCTTTGCCCTTAGCAGTGCCTCCAAACAATTGGCGGCCTTGTAAGCATCCCTGACACCTATCATTCTTTCTCCCATCATCAACTTTCATTGTGTATCCCCTAGATGATGGGTTCTATAAGGACATCCGACTTTCACCTCTGTTTCAGAGTTCTCCATCGAGATGGTGGTCAACTGACTCTATTTTTCCCATGTAAGGGCCTCTTCTACCCTGACTTGGATTCACGAGTTGTGTTGCCTTATTCCATGATCTTATTTGCAATAGTTCTTGGTTTTTGGATAAAGACCTTCCGTCGAACATGACGAGAGGATCTCCCAATTCTCCAGGCTACAAGAGAACCTAAAATTGGGCTCTGTGCCTTCAAGGAAGGATGGGGAACTCGTTCTCAGTAGTGATTTCCAAGAAAAATAGCAAGTATGGCTTGATTGTGCCTCACCCTCACACTATGTTCTCACCATTGATTGCAGGTCATGGGAGAGAATAAACTAGGTGGCAAGATAACTTAATTTCCTCTGGTCATTTAATCGAATGATCAATCATGTATGAGTAGTTTTGAGATTTTAGAAACACCCTAATTTATCAGATGCGGAACAAGTTTGATTGATTAAATGACAAATTTGCACACACCTAATTGATTATATGTAACACATGCCTAAGGTTCTTTGGTCATTTCATGATTTATTTGCACCAGATTTATTTTCCACTCAAATCAGTGTCACACTATGGTTTTACTAAATTCTCATTGGTTACTTTTCAAATATTCATAGTAAATCATAGGATGCTCAAAAAAATACAAATTAGTAGTCATTGGAAAGGATTTTTCGAGAGGAACACTATTTTATAGTTTTCAAGCCATGATTTACATTCCCATTTTGATGTTTTATTTGAAACCCTAATTTGATCCATAAAACCCTAATTATGTATAAATGTGATTAATGTGACCTTAGTCAACCTAGTTTTTCCTAATTTAGTGATATTGATCAATAAGCCTAACCCTAATGCACTCAAACCCTACTTACCCTAAATCAACCTAAGATCAATACAAGGTATTGATTAATTATGTTTATGAACATGTGTTTAGAGCCTAATCAAATAAGAGGAGGCTTGACCTATATTTGACTCAAAGATCAGAGAGGATATCTTAGGATCATCTTTGATCCAAGGAAAATAGGTCATGCTGCTGAGCACAAGTAATTATGATTATTCATGTTAAGTACAAAGTAGACATATCATTACAAGTTTAATGTTTTAACCTTAATCACTCTATATTATTGCTTGATTGTTACTACATATGTCCTATAGTTATAATGTTCATTACGATTAAAGTTTATGATTAATAACTCATGGAATTCATGTTAATGTTGATGAGGGAAAAATCCCATCATGTTAAGAGATCATGTTAATAGGGATAAATCCCATCATATTAAGTTCAAGAATCATGTTAATGTTAATGTTAATGTCATGTTAATGACCAAGTTAATTGGGATTGAAATAGTCTTTATATGCTCTCAAATTATGGACCTCAATGGGTTGTCAAGGACTTTCCTAGCATCAATGGATTTCATACCAATCATGTGATCCTAAGGGGGCGTTATAGAGGGATGCATACATTTACTATTTAATTCTTCATGTCAATAATGATTCAAGACTTCTTATAGTTAATTCATGCCAATTGTTTCTTACATGTCAAGTATATTTACTTCGCTCATATTATAAAGTGCTAATACTATTTATTGATGTGTTGTTTTTCCCCTTGGAGGGCTGGGGACACAGATATCCTCAAGATTTGGATCAAGTAAGGACTCAAGAGGAACAAGAAAGGATTAGAAGACCTTTAAGAGCTAACTAGTGGGGTGCATCCATACTAGGCAATCCAATTACTTAGACATGTTTACCTTCATGAATAGTTTTCCACATTTAGAAATGTTTAGACATGTTATAGAACTCAATTATAGTTTCCTATTCAAAGAACAATATATGAATCTCAATGGTGAATTATGTGTTTATTTTCTATGATTTCACAAATGTGACATCCCCCTTCAAGATGAAATATTCCACTGAGTTATGTTGAATATTGAAAGGGTGAGCTATTACAACTACAACATGCATTAACTATTGTATAAAATACATATATTACAACATGTGAAACACCTGTTGTATAAGGATCCCCCCATAAAACTAGGTGATCTAATACAACAGTTGACACTTGTTGTAAAATGAAAAAAATGAGATGTTTTAAAAAGCATTCTGTAGTAGTGTTGGTGGTTTGTTGTTGGATAGCACTTGCATGAGATAAATGTTTTTTGCAACTTTGTGACCAAATCATCTAGGAGAAAAACATGCATCTGACATGTATGATTGTGCTTAGTTGTCTGAGTAATAGGTAATAATGTGTGCTCTAGTTTGGAGTTCCTAACTCTATTTATGTTTGTTTTGTTTGGCTTGGTGTTTTCTTATCTGGATCTATTAGTTCACATGTATAACTTGTTAATCCACTTACATTTGTCATGTATTACTTGTAACAATGAATTTAATGAAGTCTTGGAAATTTCATCTTATTTTCATTATAAAATGGGTGGTGATTGATCTATGCATCCTAACTTTGACACATATAGTATGCCTAATAGGTGGACAAACATCAACTCCAAACATTGGCAAATCTGGAAGGAAATTTGACTTCATATGGCAGGATATGCCAAATGAAACTCACCCTAAGCGTGCAAAAAAGAATCTCTAAGTGCTAGTAGAAGGATCATTTATTCGGAGGATGTATCCTCCTTACACTAAAGAGTACTCTATATCTAAATTCTATATGTTTAATATGGTTGAGAATAAACCACTTCATTAACAAATGCAAAATTTTCAACTATGCAGTCATGGCCTGTATGATGTATATATCTATATATACTTGATATATTTATTGTAGTCTATGATTGAAAAGTTTCCCAAGTCTTGTGAGGTTTTTGGCCTGACAAGCACAATAAGGGAAGCTTACCCATGAATGAACTTATGATAGATATTTCAAAGGAAGAGGCGTACTTGAAAAATGGATCTAGGATTAATGTTGTTGTCAAGCTTACCAATGCTAAGAGACAACATAAGAAACACAATAAATCACATAAACATAAGACCATGATCTAAAAGAAACCAAAGAACAAACTCAATTGGATTTTTGGGTAGGTTGGCCATATCAACAAGGATTGTTATGAAAACATGGACACAAAATATGATACATCAACAAATAAGGGATTCTACTTATCATGATGAATACTTCCTTGAACCTTAATGATGGGTATGTATGTAGTAAACCTGAAGTTCTTTATACTATTAAACACATGATTTTTTTTGATAAAAGGTCATGCAATTCTATCAAAAATAAAGAGCTACCATTATGCAGACTAGAACATACATAAGATCATGTTTGGTACAAACTGAAGTTACTGATATGATGAGATAAAAAGTGAGGAAGTAAAAAGTTCCATGGGGAGGCATCCCTTAGACAAGCCTCTTAAAGATGAGCATCGAGATCTAAGAAATCTAAAGATAAAAGACAAAAACATATGCTGGTCCATCCAAAGCGCACTATCAAAAGTCCAATTCTTCCTCCAAAATATCCTCCAGGGTGTAGAAGACGTCGCCTGCTACAATGTTGTTTTTTGGGCTTTCTTCAGCTGGGGTCATCCTAGATGACGTCGGTGCCTATCCTGCATGCATGTTGAATAGCGAGATCTGATGATATCTTTAATAAAATGATATGTAGTGGATTCTTTGCGTTGTAAAATTTTCTATGATTTCATTCTATCTAGATGTGCCATAAAATGGTGATAATGATGTCTTCTGGGTGGAAATTTTCTACTCTATGCAGTTGTTTTATATTGAAAGGTATAACAGTAAGGTTTTGATTATCAGATCTAAAATCAAGAAAGTTTTTGATGATAAGTTTTGAGACTGGACAGTTTTTGAAAATATGTTCTGATGTTTCTAATTCGGCTAGGCAGAGATAGCATGTTGAAGGCCCAACTAAACCTCTCTTTGTAATGTTTTGGTCAGTGAGAAGCTTGTTGTTTTGTAGGAGCCAGAAGAAAATTTTGTTCTTCTGGGACCATTTGTTTTTTCCTAAGAGGGAGTAGCTAGGGGTGATGCCTCTGTAGGTGAGGAAGGTGTAGGCTACCTTTGGGGTGTATAACGCCCCCATCCGCAAGAGATATTATTCTTTGTGTTGAATTCCAACTCATGGATGATGTTGTTTATTTCCGAATTTTCTAGGTTTGTTTGAAGGATCTGCTTAAGAGTATTTGTTTTTTTACTGGTGAGAAGATTGAGGGCTTTGGCCATAGAAATAGAAGCTATTTGTTTTTGGTATAGACCATTTTGGATGCAGGATCTTGATGGTATTTTGATGGAACCTAGGGTCTTTCCAGAAGTTGATGTGGCAGTGAGCATGTGGAGGGGTATGTATGATATTTCTGATCAGGGGAATGTGTCTTTTAATGTATTTCTAGAGAGGGGAAGCAACACATTTCATTGTTTTATACCATGGTGGGAATTTTTTGTAGTATTTTTGCTGGATGAGGTCACTCCAGATCTTCTTTATATTGTTTTCCAAGGTGTTTATGATCTTGATCACTAGGCATAGAGCATGAGTTTCAAGATCGATGATGCCCCATCCACAAAAGACCATGGGAGCTGAGATGGTATTCCAGTTAACCAGGTGGAGGTGTTTTCTCTGGACATGTGAGTGATTTTGATTATTCCATAGAAAACTTCTCCTGATTTTGTCAATGATATTTTTTTTGGTAGGTAAGGGAATGCAATTGAGGTAGTGTGTTGTGATGGGGGTAATGACACTGTTAAGGAGAGTTAAGCGGCTAGCAAGATTGAGGAAGTTATTTGTCCATGAATTTAATTTTGTGTTGATCTTGCCTATGATGGGAACCCATATCAAATGTGTAATATTTAGGGGGGTGATGGGTAAGCCAAGATAGTTGATTGGGAACTCTTCATGCTTGCATTTGAGGAGAGTTTTATATTTGTTGATGATGTGATGATCAGTGTGAAGACCAAAGATGGAAGACTTTTGGAGGTTAAGTTTTAGTCCTGAGATGTATGAAAATATTCTAATGATTCTAATGGTATTTATGATGGTGTCATCTTTTGGTGAAACAAGAGTGATGGAATCATCTACAAACTGTATGATATTCTCCTTGCATTCAGAGGGGGATGAAATAAGCCCATGGGCAGAGCCAAGTTTGATCATCCTTGTGAGGATCAAGGTTACTATTATAAATAGATAAGGATAAAGTGGGTCACCTTTCCTGAGCGCATTAGTGTTTTTAAAGTATCCAAAAGGTGAGCCATTGATGATTGCAGAGAAGTGATTTGTGGAGATGCATGCATGAATCCAGTTTATCCAAGGTTTCGGGAAACCAAAACCGGCCAGGGTTTTAATGAGATAATTCCAGTTGATGTAGTCAAATGCCTTTTCAAAATCAAGTTTAAGTAATCATGGGGTTTTTATTTATGTGGCAGAGATGAATCGTCTCATTTACCATCAGGTAATCATCTTGGATATTTCTATCTTTAAGAAAGGCATTCTGGTTAAGAGGTATGGTGTTGTTGATGCAGTAGATATTGGGCTAATGTTCATATATGTGCTAACTAGTCCTTTTTTATGTCTTACCATGCCTATTGTGGAAGATCTATGACTTTGGATGACTCCATCTATGTTTATGTCAAATAAGAATGATGGGTGCACTTGTAGTTTCCCTCCAGAAATGTTATGACACTCCAAAGAGTCAAGCATGTTTCAACCATTGGAGATACATTATCAATGGAAATTTTTTAGTTAGAGATGGCTTAAAATTAGGTTGTAAATGTAATAAAGTGGTTGTTACATAGATATGTGATTCTTCTTAAGATTATGTTTAGTTTTTCCTAATTATATTTTGAATGGAAATGATAATTTGGTTTTTGTGAATCTTGTATGATCTGATGTATGCCATGCACATATAGGTCATGTAAATACTGACTCAATGAAGTGTACGAACATTGGTTTAGTTTCCAAATCTATCATTGATAAAATAGATGTAAATTCTATGTGTATGCTAGGTTTTCTTGAAAGACTTTCCATTCTTTAGATATCATGTATTATATACTTTTGATGCATAGTTATATATATGAACTCAATAGGATTTCTTCTTGGGGTCATAAGTTTTTCCTTCTACACTTTATTAGTGATGAAAGTGAATATCATTGCGTTTATTTTCTAAACACTAAAAGAATTATGAATAATAATATTATTTTATAAACAAGTAGAAAACTAAACTGGTAAGGTACTTATACATTAAGGTCTGATCGGGGTGGAGAGTATACCTCAAATATGTTCTTGGAGTTTTGTCAATCCCATGGTACAATACATGAATCTACTACTCATCATTCACCACAATTCAATGGGATTTCTGAATGAAAAAACAAACCATGATAGACATGGTAAATATCATGATATAAAGTTTTGGACTACCTAACTTTATGCTGGAGTTGCTTTGTGTACGACTTGTTATTCTGAGTAGAGTTCCCCATAAACATAATGAAAGTGGCCCATTGAGTTGCAGAGAGGTCACACATCTATTCTCACATATTTTCAAGTGTGGGGTACCTCATAAAGGTACTTTTTCTTGAATACAAAAGGGTAAAATTTGGATAAAAATAATATATGTCATATTATTGAGACAAGCCATGCATATAGATTTTTTATTATCAAAATTAAAATATTATGCATAGATATCAAAACTATTTTGGAACTTTATGATGAAACATTTTTTAGGATGTTTTTCCCTCGGGATCATGTGTGACTGAAGAACTTCATTAAGAGAATCTGTACACCACATGTTCCATTTGTTAGAACATAGAAAGGATGACAAAAGTGGGGTGCGACTCTTAACATATTATTTCAAAATCCTATGATTTTAGGAAATAATTGAACCAAGGAGAAGTTAACGGTGTAGGACACTGCAATTTTTTGGAAGTGAATTCCACACTTAAAATATTAAGTATGATTTTATGTTCTTAAGAAAAATTTATGGATTCTTTAGAAGTTATGTTTTGGAAGAGAGATGTTAACAATGAAATCAGATCAATTATCTCAAATAGAATATGAGAATTTGTGTATTTACCTTATTTTTGTTTTTCTATTGGTAAATCGATCTTGAAGGGATGTGCCCAAAGGGAGGGAATACACTGTTTTGACACCTATTCTCCTATTTCCACAAGGGTGGAGTTCGTGTGGCTAGAGCACTAACTTCCATTTATATTCTCTTTATCCACTATGTTCATGTGAAAATTATGTTCTTACATGGGGGTATTTAAGAGAATATGTATATGTAACTATCTAAGGGTTTTGTTGGACATGGGAATGAGTCAAAGGTGAGAAGATACTAGAGAGACTTGAATACACATCACAACTTACTAAAACTCCATACAATTTATTCAAGGCCTTGTTTTAAGAAGTGACTACAACGTTCCTATGTATGCATAATGATAATTGGAAGTCATTAGAAGTTTCATGCATCCAATGAGTTGCACGCCACCATACATTGTGTTTGTCATGAGTAGGTAAAGTAGATACACAAGATATACCGACATGATCCATTGAGATTCTCTTGATAAAGTATAGAGGTATATCAAGAAAATTGATTCCCTTAGGCAATATTATGGAAAATATCCCCCAGTAGTCAGAGATACATTGATGGAAGTTGGAATCCCATGAGGTCTAGGAATAATGAGGTCTTATAATATGTGGTCTTAGTGTAGGAGGTGTTTCTTGGAGGTCTGTGAAACGTACCATATTGTCATGGTCCACCTTTGAGGTTAAGTTTTATGCTTTAGATGAAAATAGGTTCGACTTGGATGGTTGCATGGACTTAAGTCTAGTTTACCTATGATAAAAAAGACCCTTTTTGCAATCTCTATTCATTCTAATACCAAAATAACTATTTCCAAGACATGGAGTTCCAAGTACAATAAAGAATGGCATAGAAACATCCATGTTAAACTCGTGTTTCTAGGGGTGTTGATGTCTAGTAAGGTTGTGTTTGTAGACTACATTGGTACCAAAGACAATATACTCGATAATTTGACTACAAGTCTTGACTTGGCCTTGGTTGTGAAATTTAGGTTGGGGATGGGACTGAAATCCCAAATGATTCACAGGATGTAGACTTCCGAACCTAAATGAGTGAAGATCCCAAAAATTAGTGCCAGGATGTGGTAACAACAAGTTCTGTGAAATTGATCATATTATATGATTTTATGCACATGTGTGTGTCCATCCTTACAACCTATTAGTACCATGGATGCATCTTACTAAAAGATTTGATGTAGGACAATCATAGCCATGGAAATAATCATTTCAATAGTATTTATCTTGTTTTATTAGTTTGAATGTGTTTTACTAAAAGGTTGTGGTTTAGTCCCACACGAGCTTCATGTCTAGTTAATTGGACTCAAACACTTATATATGGGGTTTTCAAGGCTCTTTAGAAAGCATACTTGATGATTGAAATATTTTGATGAATTATATTTCCATTTACAATTTTATCAAATAGTTTAGATATTTATATTTTTTTTAAATTTTAATCATTAACTTCCCCATTAAGTCACATCAGATCCTAACTTTACACCATTAGGGTTGAATCATGTTTGATGTCCCATCTTGACGGACACCACCCATCAATTTTAACACTTGCCAACTGATCTTTGGTACTATGCTTATCTTCATTCTCTAGTACTTCATTCATATTCTCCAGCATTCTGTTGGATCAAGGGATCTAGAGGGGGGGTGAATAGAGCTTCAAAAATCTCACAAAATGAATTAGACCACCAAATTATATTAAGTGAAGAAACTTAAACATTCATCCAATTTGAGACCCTAACTAACATGCATAGCAAGGGTGAGAGACAAGGAAGAACATACACTTGGACAAAGTGGTTTAGAGTGGTTCCACACTTCAAACTAGAAGTGAGTCAGTCCACCACCTAGAGGTGGTTAGGTTCTAGGACTTTGCAATCTTGATGCTCTTATATTCATTCATAAGATTACAAGACAACAACCACATTCATCCAAGGACTGAAAACCTCAAGCAAGGATCTTCAAGCTACCGAAGGAACTTACCCACTTGAACCATGGAGTCTTTAGCCTTCAACAAGGACTTACCCACTCCTTCTTCAAGTCTTTGACCTTCAAGGAATTACCTATCCTTCTTGAATGTCCTCCTTGCCTATCTCCTTCACTTGGAGATATGAAACACCAAGCTTTCTTCAACCTTGAAGAACAACAACTCCTTCTCCTTCACTCAGAGAAGATCTTCAGCCTTTTCTTCAATAGGAAAAGGGGTAGGAAGAAGGAAGTGGAGAGCTTTACATGGATACAAGGGGTAGCTCTCTTACAACAGAACCTATCTCACTTGTACTCACAAATTTGACTTGAAGGTAGAGAGAGAAAGGGGCTTAAAGGTGTGTAGCACTCTCAACTAATCAAGAACCAAGAATATATGGAATGAGCAACCTTGGAATGAACTCCAGGAGGTCCTATTTATAGCTGAGGGTGCCCCTTTGAGTTGGGGTACACTTAGGGTTGAAAAATAGTCATTTTTGCCCAAGGCAACAGATCTATTTTTGCCCAAATAACTCACCAACGGTCACAATCACTTTTTCTACAATTTTCATATAGTGCAATCGGTCGAGTTTCAATAAAGATAATTCGATCGATAGGGTAAAAGACAAACTCAAATTTCAAACCATCGGTCGAGTTTGTCCTGAGGAAACTTGATCGACCAATAAAAGTTGTATTTGGTCAGTAACCCTGTCGGTCGAGTTTGTCCTGAGGAAACTCGACTGACCAATAAAAGTTGTGTTTGGTTAGTAACCCCATCGGTCAAGTTCTGTGAATGCACAACTCGATAGATGCACTCTTCAGAGAATTGATCCTAGTGGATCGGTCGAGATTGAAACTCGACCGATTGACTGCATGTGATCAATTTTCTAAAGTGCATTAAAAGTGATTAAAACTTGGTGCAAAGTGTCCCAATCAATTTTCTCATCTTATATACAAGCCATATCATCAATACAAGTGATTACAAAAATCTTCTAAGGTCATTTACATGGATTTCCTAAAATACATACTTGTATAGCTTTTGACTTGAACTGTAGCAAATTAGGGCTTGAGTAATTTGATCCTTTTCATGTACCTAACACCTGAAATCAATCTTGAATACACATATTAGATACATATGAATGGAATGGTTAAGTCATTATCAAAATATGGACAATGTATAACCTTTAGGTCAACATTCTCCCCCTTTTTGACAATGAAAAACCATTCCTCAAGCATATTGAAAAGGATATAGAAATTATACCTTTGCCTTGTGAATTAAGGGGATTCAAGATGTGAACAATATGAATTGCTCCCCCTCAATCTATGCTTACTTTAACCTGCATAGTTAGTCTATCTACCCAAAGAAATTATAGCATACATGTACTATATGGTCCTTTGCAAGTCACATAATAAAACATTAAATGAACAAGAAAAGGATCTCATAAGCAATAAATAGCAGTATGACAAAGAAAATAATATGATTGAGTTTCAAGACATTGAAGTTCTCTCCCCCTTTTGACATTTTCAAAAAGTAAGGGGGGTAGAAGAGCATATAACCAGGTCTTCTCCAAACACAGTCGAACAGATGATCATACATGCAATCTCATATCATATATCATCCAGTGACAAAAGAAACACACAATCTCAGTCATATTAAAAAAGTGGTGAAAGATGGCACCAACTCATAATATATAATAGAGCAAAGAGCAAGAGTGCACATAACGTATATTACAACTCAAAAGCATGTTCTCATGAAAGCAACTACAAGCAAGAAGCGATGAAAACTGAAGATAAAATAGTACAACTCAGATAATGTGCCCATATGTTTCTTATACAAAATAGCCTAGAAAGATATATATGATCAACAAACTAGAATAAAAACTAAGAAACAATCTAGACATCTAAACTATCTATGTCCACATCATCATCATCAACTCCAGGCCCGTGGTCCTCGTCTCCATCTGAAGGTGCAGCTGTAGTGCCTTCATCACCAGAATCAACACCAGAACCATCACCATCATCTGAAGCATCCTCACAATCACCATCATCGTCATCAACAAACTCAACATCATCAGTCTGGTCAGGCATCTCTTCGTCTGTAGGAGGACCAAAACCACGATCGGGCCAATGAGCATTCTGCTCATCCCAAGTCATACCAAGAGCATAGAGCTGATTGGCCTGAGGAAAGGATGGAGAAGAATTTCCAAGACTGGCAAGTAGGGTGGCCTGGGGGGCCAGTAGGTAACCGCAGGTAGGAAGGAGCAAAACCACCATCAACAAAGGGTGGTGGAGCAGTAACAGCAGAAGGCTCGGGGGTAGGGTAGTAATGATTGTATGCATAGGAAGCATAATCACTACTGGGGAAAGGCTGGTAGGTGGGGTAGGGGTGTGCAAAGGATATGTTCATGGTAGACATGATTGAACATAGATCATGATGTAGGTGCTCCTGGACCTATTGCTTGTATACGTGTTGGTGCATCATGTAGCCCATAAGGGTTTCATTGGATACACGAAACATGACACAGCTAGGTCGACGTGGCTGAGGAGGTGGAGCTCGAGCAGAGGAGGCATGGGATACAGAGGTAGAGGATGAGGGTGAAGCACCAGGTGTGGTAGAGATAAAAATAGGCACATACTTTTGAATCATGGTTTCACTAATACACACACCCTTTCTGGCTAGCTTGTAATGATAGTCAGAGAAGAGTGATTTCTCAGTAGCAAACTGAAACAAACCACAAATCAGGGCATGATAGGGTGGATGGGTGCCTTGGGTGTTCTTACCGAAATCAAAATAGGTCATATGGTGTAGAATGTATCTTGACCATTTGATCTGATATTCTCAAGGAGGCAATACATAATAACCATAGTGTTCTCTGCAATATCCGTTTGATTTTTCTTCAGATGGATGTTGTAGTTGACCACTAAGGCTAAGATGTGCTTCCTGAGATCGAGGGAGGAGGAGGGTAGGGTGCTATTCTTCTTGTATGGAACATTAGGTTTCTTCAAGTAGCGATGAATGTCAGGGAGAGTAAGTTCATTCTGCTTGTAGAAACCTTCAAGATCCAAAAGATCAAAATACTCACCGTAATCCTTGTGCCAAGAGTCATTCTGATTATCTCCAGAAAAGAAGACATTTAAAATATCCTCAGAGATTTGAAAATGCTTCCCGACGATCATGGAAGTTGGGATTACTTGAGTATTCGGCGGGGGTACAAGGGTGTTGTAATTCAAACACAAATTAGTGTAGAATTCATTAATTGCTTTTGTGCTTGTCATAGAGTTCTGAAAGCAGTCACGCTCGACATCTAGGGCAGAGAGGTGATGGATGGATAACAACTTAGTTACTTGGTCTATAACCGCTCGACGCCTTGGGCTAGGCTCAAAAAAATCTCTAAAAGGGAAATGACTCCTAGGAAGAAGGTCCTTATACCTATTAACAACTTCTATTGAGACAAATGAGGTGTCATCAAAAGGAATCAAGAGGTTAGACAAAGAGGACGAAGGAGCATTTCTAGGGGTGGGTCTCTTTCTCCTATGGGAAGCCCTGAAGGCAAGAAGAAGGAGAAAAGGAGATCAAATGCACAAAATAAACCGCCAAAAATGTCCAAACACCATGAAAGAGCACAAGGGGAGGTCTAGGGCTACCTATCTTGGTCAGGAAAGGGGTAGGATAGGGAAGGTATGGGTTTGGGTAGAGAGCTTACGGCTAGAAGAAGGGGAATCAATCAGCTATTCTCTAGTTGAGAGGGAGAATAGTCAGCCAAACCCAACTTAAGTTGGCTTCAGCCCGCTGATCGGTTGAGTTCAGAGAGTGGGAAACTCGATTGATTGGTCCATTTTAGAACAACTCTCGGCCACATATCGGTCGAGTTTGTCCTGG
Organism: Alisma plantago-aquatica; assembly: GCA_963693085.1. NCBI lineage: Eukaryota > Viridiplantae > Streptophyta > Magnoliopsida > Alismatales > Alismataceae > Alisma > Alisma plantago-aquatica. Next base: position 212,917,165 of record OY856414.1, read on the forward strand.
GGGCAACTCGACTGATGGTCAACCTTACCTAAAACCATCAAACTTAAGTTCTAGCCATATGAATGCTAATTAAATTCATTTTTTGAGTCTATTATGTATATTGAACATACTTAGGCACATATCACTCATCATAGGGTACTATTTAGTGATAAAAACAAGAAATTTGAGAAATGCCAAAAAATAAGTGAAACTAAGCATGTCAACAAGAAAATTTAGCAATTTTAGGCAAGCAAGGTGCGTAAAGCATGAGAAAGACATATAGAATAAAGCAACTAGCTAGATAGCATGTCAATATCATCTAAAGCAACAATCAACAATTTAGATATAATGAAGTTAAATTGCTCTCTAGCTAGAGGTTTAATGAAAATGTCCGCCAACTGGTTTTTTGTGTCCACATATGTGATATAAATATCCTTCTTGGCAATGTGATCATGGAGAAAATGATGGCGAATCTCTATATGTTTAGATCTACTATGCAATATAGGATTATAAGAAAGATTGATTGTACTAGTATTATAACGATAGATAGGAGAAGCACCAAAATGTATGTTAAAGTCTTGGAGCATGTGCTTCATCCATAGGACCTGGGCACAAAAACTCTCGACTGCAATGTACTCAGCCTTGATAGTTGGTAATGCCACGATGCTCTATTTCTTAGAAAACCAAGACACCAAGCATGGTCCTAGAAGGAAGCAAGTGCCACTTGTGCATTTTCTATCAACCAAACAACCTGTGTAATCCGCATCACTATATGCTATAAGAGTAAAGTCCCTTGACTTAGGGTACCATAGACCAAAGTTTTGAGTTTTGGCTAAGTACCTCAAAATCCTCTTAACAGTAATAAGATGTGATTTCCTAGGACTTGATTGAAAGTGAGCACACAAGCCAACACTAAACATAATATCAGGGCTAGTGGCAGTTAAATAAAGTAAACTTCCAATCATACCTCTATAGAGCTTCTCATCTACTGTTACAACCCCAATTTTTGGGTTCAATTGGTGAGAAATACAATTTCTCATATTAAAGATAATTGAACAAATAATGATATGATTTGTTTTGAGTAAATGGATTCCTTTCACAATAGCCTTGATTGGTTGCTTTGTGGGTTGTATTGGCTATTGGGCCCAATAACAAGGAAATTCAAATAGTAAATGGATAATTGAATTTTCGAGAAAAGGAATATATAGAAACCTCTAGAAGGCAAATCCAAAGAGGATTTCGTGCCTCTTGGGTTCCTTGGGTACCAAGGAGACCAAGCTTGAAAAAAGAAGGTAATTAGAAAAGAAAAGGATGATTAAGTATTTCTTTATTAAGAAAGAAATTGAAAATGATGATAAAATGTGGAAAATGAGTGGAAAGAGGCATAAATGAGTTTTCTTGGTGATAATTCGGATCCATGAGGTTTCTAATGATAAAAGGAATACCCATGAGAAAAATAAAAGGGAAATAAAGAGAAATCCTCAAAAAGAAATAATTTAATGAGAAATAAACAAGATAATGTGAAATAATGCATACAGATGCATCTAGAAGGATAATAAGTATCCTTGGAAAAGGATTTCGAATAATGGAGTATATTGGGATCCAAGGAGTCCCAATAAAGAGGAAAGAAAGAGAAAATACTAAAAAGGCAAAATAAGAGGATAGTGTGTTTCATTATTAATGGATTTTGTGTTATTTTCAAAAGGTAGTATTGTCTATTAAAAGGAAACATGATTTCGTGTCAATGGATTAAAAAGCAAGGAAAGAGAGAATAAGTAAGAAGAAATTCGAATCCCTAATTATACAAGAAATAGGATATACTAAAGGAATATGAGAGAGAGAGAACTAGTTTCTTTTTTGAAGGAATTAGTTTCCTACTTGGAAAGGGACTCCTTATTCGTGTATAGCCGACCTAAGTCTCCTTTCCTCACCCTATATAAAGGATAGACCCTCTGGTCCGGGTCTAGGAGGGATCCCCACACATCCCAAGCTTTCTTCTTCTTCTTTCCCCAAACCCTAAAGGTAAGAGTAGAATAACCCTAGAGCGAACGGAGGGCCATGAAGCGGTCTGGAGGGTGGCCTAATGATCCAGCCACATTCGAGGTTGATCGAGCAACCTCCCTGAACTCTCGCTTAAGAGGTTACGTTGGCTGGAGGGCTGCATCACGGCTGCAGGTGGCAGACCTGACCAGCTCGATCCCCACCGCCATGATCGCTCCTTAAGACCTCCACAGACACGAATGAGGGCGACGGAGGTAGGGTGCAGGTCGCCAGTGATCCCCGGGCCTTGGGGACGGCAGTAGGCACCCTCGTAAGCCGCCGCAGGTTGGCCGCTGCGCTGGTTCGCGCAAGGTTGAAGAAGATTGGGCGTTTGACCGATCTGCCCCTCGGGGTGCTAAAGAAAGTATCTGTAAGTCAAGGGCGATTCGTACCTTTCGAAATGTTTCCCAAAAACTAAGCCATGCCAACGTTGCATGGAGGAAGCTACGTGGCGGCTTCTAATTGGTCAGAGTAAGTGAAATCTTACAAAATTCATAATTAATCATTGCTAGCTCGGATTTAGATAAGTTATATATGAATTTTGATCAGAAGAACGCAAGGAATCCAATAAAAATAGTTTTATAGCATGAATATGATCGTAGTTCGAAAAGTAGTGTAAATCATTATCTTTAATGAATTAAAGATTAAGAAACCCTATTTTGATATGATTAATGTGTTTAATAGGGTTTAATGGATCATTAGAGTTGATGTTAACCTGTTAAATGTAAAAAGGTACATAATGTTCAAAAAGGAAGAACTTTTCACATGATTAGTCTAATTTAGAGTTTATATGCTTGAAATTGGAAAAGTACATAAAGTTATCATCTTTAATGATTTAACTAAGGAAAAACCCTTAGATTTGATGATAGACGGATAATTCAAGCTGATATTAACGTGTTGTTAATAAAAGTGAAAATAGGATTTAAAAAGATGATCTTTTTATATAGTTGGTTTAATTTAGGGTTCTATGTACATGAATATGCCTTAATGGGATTAGAAACCCTAATTTATGTTGACATGAATATGTACATGACCGACGTTTTGTTTATCGGCGTTTTAGGTACAAGCCAAAAGGACAAACAGTAAATCGTCACATTGTGAAATACATGAAGAAAATACAAGGAGGATTAGTTAGCGTAGAATCATTAAGTGGATAGAAGTTAGAAATCCAAAATTTCAAAAGGTATGCAAAGTTTATTTTCTTACAGCTTTTCAATTTAGTATGTTAAAATCTGATAATTATTCTTGGTTAATTGCCGAACCTTTGATCCGGAAGGCATGGGTGCGGCTTCCACCTCTCGGTCTCCCTTAATTGGGGGTTATCGGGAGGTGGGGTCCTAACATTTGGTATTAGAGCCTAGGTTCCTCAATTAACCATTAATAATTATTAAATTTTACAAACTCCATAGAACCCAAGGGAGTTATTAGAGGAGTATCCGAATAGCAGAGGTGTCTAGAAAGGGATCACGACTCGGGGCTGGCAAGATTTTCCTCCGCACCGCTAGTCGGAATACGAGGACTCCCAGACCCGTGTGACTGCCTGGCCAAAGTCTTAGGGTATGAATCGAAATAAGATACCTTTAGGACTTCTCATCTTATTCATCTCTTCTCATCACAAAATTCTGATAAGGACATAAAGGATTAGGGTTTTCTTTCTTCTCCTCACCCTCTTGAGGTATGGGTAAGGTTAATAAGGATCAAGGAATCCTCCACCAAATTAATAAAAAGCATGTAAATAAGATGTCATGGAGATAAGCTTAATAGAATAAGCATAAAGGAATAGATACATACTTAGGCCGTATGACACAAGTTGTTATTGCCCTCAGGAGAGACTTGAGGATAGACCTCCTTGGCAGGAGGATGTGTATAGAGAGTTAGTCTTGGAGGTAGAGATCTACATTAAAAGGATGATGTTAACCCTAACCCTAAGTGAAGGTTTGAAAGAGAGATGACATGATAAGTTAGATATCATGGTAGACCAGGTGTTTGGATAAACATGCCTTGGATGCCATATGAGCCATGAGAAGTCGATGACCGAGCACCTTTGGCAACCTAACCTTGGAAAGGGTCGTGCATGTTAGGGTACATGATAGCTCTTTAGATGATGATGTTCGTGAAGGACCATAGAAACCCCATGGGCTTGTACCAGTAGGGCATAGCTGGAACCTAGGGCACGTCATAGTGCAGACGGTAGGATGAAACCCTGGATAAGGAATCATGATGGAGCATAAAGGGTTATGGATGATCTTGAGCAACCATAAGTTCGAACCTAGGCTTCACCCATGTAGAGCATGCCTTTGAGGTTTAACCTTCATGAAGAGAGGACCTCTAATGGTGAGGTTGGATGTAGGGTTAGCTCTAGAGAGAGCAGGAAACCCCGCAAGAAGGTTGGAAGCCTAAAACCCTGAACAATGGATGATATTGGTTGCCTCATGATCGATCCTTGAAAGTTGATGATATCTTGGTTATCTTTAGGAGGACCCAACCCTAAGTGTTGCTCGAGTTGAAGGATGACAAGAAGTGCATGTCATGCCTTTTGCATGCTTGGTTCGTAGTTAAGAGATAGAGCATGCAGTTGGACACCTACAAGTGAACCTAGGGTCCTAGGCTTAAGAGGGGAAGTAGTGTACCTAATGCTCATGGTGAGAGTTGAGTTCCTGGTCGAAGCGAGCATGGTACTTCTCATGAATAGAGGATAAGGGAAGCCCCTTAAGTTTAAGGTATGTTTTATGAACCCCTCACAACTAGGATAATGATAAGGGAAAGAATGATCTTGATTCGGTATTGAGGAAAGAGGACAAGTATGACCTAGCATGGTACAGTAAGTGGGCTGCTTATGCCTTAATAGCTTGCTAGGGATAAGTAGGCTCGTGTGGATGTAAACCCTAGACCTAAGAGCTTTTGTGACCTTAGAGATAGTTTTCCTCCCATCCTGGGAGAGGGACCCCTTTGGTAGGGTGTGTATCTTTTGGGTTGGTTTAAGGTAACCTAAAGATGTCTCACAGGATCTTGAGAAGTTAAGAGAAAAGTACATGGTATGAGAATGAACCTATAGACCCATAAATATCCATCTCTAAGTGCATATGGATGTGTTAACATGGAGGTAACCGATAAGGGGCTTGACCAAGGTAGGCAGGTTTCCATGATCCCTATGAAAGGATGAAAGCCAGCCCATGAATGCAGGAAGAGAGATGATGAAGACTTGGGTAAGGTTCTAAGTGAACATGTACTGTTATGGAGAATCCTAAGTCTATCCTAGGGTCAGGTAGGGATAAGACCGATGAAAGTAGGAGTTGCCTAATTCCCCAGTTGCACATGACCATAGGGTCGGGAGGTAACAACTATCATTGTATGAGGGCCATGGGTTAGGAGATTGATCATCTTCATGAACTCATGGGACCCAAAGGGCAGATGAGTAGGGCACTCTCTTGATGCATGAGGGAAGAGGGGTGACCCCAAAAGAGTCGGTACCCTATAGACCTAGAGGGGATGACCAAGGATATAAATCTCAGTAGGTTCAAGACTAGTTGGATATCATGATGGTTGTGATGAAGAGACATATGCGGCACATTGCAACTTAGATTTAAAGGTGTACTGGCAAGGTGGGATGTACCATCTCTACTCTTGGAATAGGAAGAACTCTATATTTGGACTGCATCCAAATGCTTATTTCCTCTTGTTATGGGGGTGAGAGATAGGACATTACGCATGACATACACTAAGGATAAGAGATGATGTAGATTGGAATGTTGCCACGAGAAATGGGGATAGAGAAGATATCTTACCATGGTAAAGTGAATGAATGATGGATGGCTTGCAAACACTTAGAGGAATGAGGTAGTCACCTTATGAGGATGTGGAGCTTACAAGTTATACCAGGTTGAGTTTGGTCACCATGATGATGAAATCTGAGAGTGTTCCTAATAGAGATAGACCTGGAGTTTGAGGTAATATAATAAGTGAAATACATGGAAGTATATGTCTTCAATGTTACCTAATACCTAAGGATGAGAGGTGGTAATGAATGCTCTGGTTAAGATTTGTTTGACTAGAAGTTAGAAGAGGTTGTTTGGCTAACCCTAAGTTTGAAAAGGAGAGGTGTTTGGATAACACTCAGATGTAACAAGATGCGTTGAAAAGTTATGGTTGTTTGGTTAGCCAGTCTAGTCCTGGATGCAATGAAAGGATGGTAGTAGAACCTCAAGTGCACTTCTTTGGAAAAGAAGGTGATGAAACCCTCACAAGAGTGGTTTAGGGTTTCGAAGGAATCGATCTTGAAAGAATCATGACATACATGAAATCATGATACACCAGGGAAAAGGGCAATAGCACGTTAGATGCTTAAGATGAGGTTGCATGTGGATTATGGCCATGCAAGCCAGGAGGTAAAGGACGAACCCTAGTAACCTAGTGTATTGATATGGAGGACAAAAGAATCCCTGAGAGGGAATGAGAGCTCAACACTATGGATGTTGTGATAAGTCTTCCCTGGGCCAAAGAAGGTCGAGATACAATGTGGGTTATGGTAGGTCACCTTACTTAGATAATATGAGAAAGGAAGAGTTCGGTTAAGGGACAGATCCAGTTGAACTACCCATGAGAAAGATGGTTCAACTACACCATGAAGCGAGTTCAAAGGATTCTTGAGTTTGACCTAAAGGTTCGCTTCCATAAAGTGGAAGTAGGTACATGAAAACTCAATGTTAGTATAGTGGTTAGTAAGATCTAGACTAAAGGGTCTGATGAGAGCATGTGTGCTCATTCAGGGTGATATCTAGAGACAGTTCTTGTCCTATGAAAGATGTGACAATGACCACCATAGCCAGTATCGGGTATTATATGAAGCTCTGTAAGGGAGGTTGTGTCGGTCACCACTTCAGTAAGGTGATGTTGGTGAAAAGGGCCACATGCTGGTTAGAAAAGGACCACATGATGGTTAGAAAAGGGACCCCAGTGTGTGTAGAAGAAGTCACTTTGATTGTGCAAGGGCTAAAAGGAGCCTAGAGACGATGAGAGTCATGAGCAGATGCAAAGTAGACTGACATGCAGTACACTGTGGGAGATTATGTGATATGAAAATCCGACCCCTCTAAGTTATAGCTAAGAGAGCTGAGTCCCCGATGCGTGGGTTCTTTTGATATGGTTTGGTGGAGAAGGTTAAGTTTGACCTTGCCCCTCAGGATAAAGTAATGTGTGATGAGTTCCATGTGTCCAATTTAGAGCACTATGTGAGGTACCCGACCATGTGCTGAACAGTGAACCTAGTGAGCCCCAAGGGAGGCTGAAATGGCCTGAGTCACCTGTGTAGTTTATAGACGCCAGGATGAAAGAACTCAGAGAAAAGAATATGTGATGATAAAGGTTCTTTGGAAATGCCATGGGTACGGCAAAGCCACATAGGGGCCAATGATGGACATGGAAAAGTCTTATCCTGAATTGTTTGTTTTCTTGTTTGAATTTTGAGGACAAAATTCCTATAAGAGGGGAAGGATGTTACAACCCCAATTTTTGGGTTCAATTGGTGAGAAATACAATTTCTCATATTAAAGATAATTGAACAAATAATGATATGATTTGTTTTGAGTAAATGGATTCCTTTCAAAATAGCCTTGATTGGTTGCTTTGTGGGCTGTATTGGCTATTGGGCCCAATAATAAGGAAATTCAAATAGTAAATGGATAATTGAATTTTCGAGAAAAGGAATATACAGAAACCTCTAAAAGGCAAATCCAAAGAGGATTTCATGCCTCTTGGGTTCCTTGGGTACCAAGGAGACCAAGGTTGCAAAAAGAAGGTAATTAGAAAAGAAAAGGGTGATTAAGTATTTCTTTATTAAGAAAGAAATTGAAAATGATGATAAAATGTGGAAAATGAGTGGAAAGAGGCATAAATGAGTTTTCTTGGTGATAATCCGTATCCATGAGGTTTCTAATGATAAAAGGAATACCCGTGAGGAAAATAAAAGGGAAATAAAGAGAAATCCTCGAAAAGAAATAATTTAATGAGAAATAAACAAGATAATGTGAAATAATGCATATAGATGCATCTAGAAGGATAATAAGTATCCTTGGAAAAGGATTTCGAATAATGGAGTATATTGGGATCCAAGGAGTCCCAATAAAGAGGAAAGAAAGATAAAATACTAAAAAGGCAAAATAAGAGGATAGTGTGTTTCATTATTAATGGATTTTGTGTTATTTTCAAAAGGTGGTATTTTCTATTAAAAGGAAACATGATTTCGTGTCAATGGATTAAAAAGCAAGGAAAGAGAGAATAAGTAAGAAGAAATTCGAATCCCTAATTATATAAGAAATAGGATATACTAAAGGAATATGAGAGAGAGAGAGAACTAGTTTCTTTTTTGAAGGAATTAGTTTCCTACTTGGAAAGGGACTCCTTATTCGTGTATAGCCGACCTAAGTCTCCTTTCCTCACCCTATATAAAGGATAGACCCTCTGGTCTGGGTCTAGGAGGGATCCCCACACATCCCAAGCTTTCTTCTTCTTCTTCTTTCCCCAAACCCTAAAGGTAAGAGTAGAATAACCCTAGAGCGAACGGAGGGCCATGAAGTGGTCTGGAGGGTGGCCTAATGATCCAACCACATTCGAGGTTGATCGAGCAACCTCCCTGAACTCTCGCTTAAGAGGTTACGTTGGCTGGAGGGCTGCATCACGGCTGCAGGTGGCAGACCTGACCAGCTCGATCCCCGCCGCCATGATCACTCCTTGAGACCTCCACGGCCACGGCTGAGGGTGACAGAGGTAGGGCGCAGGTCGCCAGTGATCCCCGGGCCTTGGGGACGACAGCAGACACCCTCGTAAGCCGCCGCAGGTTGGCCGCTGCGCTGGTTCGCGCAAGGTTGAAGAAGACTAGGCGTTTGACCGATCTGCCCCTCGGGGTGCTAAAGAAAGGATCTGTAAGTCAAGGGCAATTCAGACCTTTCGAAATGTTTCCCAAAAACTAAGCCATGCCAACGTTGCATGGAGGAAGCTACATGGCGGCTTCTGATTGGTCAGAGTAAGTGAAATCTTACAAAATTTATAATTAATTATTGCTAGCTTGGATTTAGATAAGTTATATATGAATTTTGATCAGAAGAACGCAAGGAATCCAATAAAAATAGTTTTATAGCCTGAATATGATCGTAGTTCGAAAAGTAGTGTAAATCATTATCTTTAATGAATTAAAGATTAAGAAACCCTATTTTGATATGATTAATGTGTTTAATAGGGTTTAATGGATCATTAGAGTTGATGTTAACCTGTTAAATGTAAAAAGGTACATAATTTTCAAAAAGGAAGAACTTTGCACATGATTAGTCTAATTTAGAGTTTATATGCTTGAAATTGGAACAGTACATAAAGTTATCATCTTTAATGATTTAACTAAGGAAAAACCCTTAGATTTGATGATAGACGGATAATTCAAGATGATATTAACCTGTTGTTAATAAAAGTGAAAAATAGGATTTAAAAAGATGATCTTTTATATAGTTGGTTTAATTTAGGGTTCTATGTACATGAATATGCCTTAATGGGATTAGAAACCCTAATTTATGTTGACATGAATTCTAATGGTTTTAAATGTACAAATCTAAGAATAAAATAGAAATATGATGATTTGAAGATAAATTGAATACCAAAGATCTTTAATGTGAATTATTTGGATAATTAGTGTTTCCTAGTGTATAAAAGTGGAAATAGTGATAAATAAGGTTCATATATGTGAGTTGAACTATAATGATATATGATTTGTCAATTTGGAAGAAACTGAAGATGATAATTAGCCTTAATGTTTTGGATATGACCTAAAAGGATAAAGATAATAGTTTTAGCATTAAAAGTGATAAATGCATAATGAAGGCTAAAACCCTAATAAAACCCTAAAGTTGGCCTAGAAATCATAAGGTGGAATCCAAGTTGATCTTGAGGATGTTTTGAATAAAACAATGATACTTGGATGTTATGCATTATTTTCAGGATATTGTTGATTGCTTGTTAATTGTGTTGAATGTTAATGCATGGACATCAAGTTACTATGGATCAGGTATGTGGTTACAATTATGAATAACCGCTTTAGTTTCCTGATGGATTCCCGGATGTTTAATCGCATTGAATGCAACTAAACTGTTGGATGTTTATTTATTTAATGCCACTATAAAGTGACTATGATTATCACCATAAATGTGCAAATATAACTGGCTAGATCCGGGTCCACCTCTGTTACTTTGAAAAGGCTAAAAAGGGGTAATCCTAGAGCAAGGTCTAGGTTACCGTGAGTTAGAGACTCTTTAGCAAATCCCGAGTTAAGGAGTGGTCTACTTACGAGTAGTGCCATGTGACTCAACCCTAGAAACTGGTTCACTTATAGGTGGATCATGAGGGGTTTAATGGGGACAACACAGAGGATAGGGTACTCTTGGATCACGGAGTTATATCTAAAACGTAATATTGGTTGTTAAATAAGTAATTGAATGATTACATTGTTATCATAGTTGCAAGTTTATTGTTTCCCCCACATACCAGCTTCGGCTGACCGACGTTTTGTTTGTCGGCGTTTTAGGTACAAGCCAAAAGGACAAACAGTAAATCGTCACATTGTGAAATACATGAAGAAAATACAAGGAGGATTAGTTAGCGTAGAATCATTAAGTGGATAGAAGTTAGAAATCTAAAATTTCAAAAGGTATGCAAAGTTTATTTTCTTACATCTTTTCAATTTAGTATGTTAAAATCTGATAATTATTCTTGGTTAATTGCCGAACCTTTGATTCGGAAGGCATGGGTGCGGCTTCGACCTCTCGGTCTCCCTTGATTGGGGGTTATCGAGGTGGGGTCGTAACATCTACCTTCTCACCTTCTTCATCTTTATCAAGTTTGGCGTTGTTGGACATGGGTGTGTCCATCGACTTCATGTTCTCCATTCCAAAGCATTTGAGTAGTTCATTTGTGTACTTTCCTTGGTTAATAAAGTTTCCATCTTTGGTTTGCTTGATTTGGAAGTCGAGGAAGAAAGTCAGCTCACCCATCATACTCATCTCGAATCACTTTGCATAAGAGAAATAAAATCCTTACAAAGATCAAGACCAGTTCTGTCAAATATGATATCATCATCATAAATTTGAATGATAAGAAAATTTCTAGAAGTGTGTTTTAGAAATAGAGCATAATCAACTTTTTAAATAAAATTATCACGTCTGATACTAAAAGATGATAAATAGAGATTTCATTTCCAAAATCTTATACATGTTCTCAAACCATTAGAAGAAGTAGCTAAACAGAACCTATTAATGTGATTTAACATATTCTTGAACAATGTGAAGGCCATCTGACTCTTCTCTGTAATCCTTTACAACAGCACATGAGCAGCCTACTACTTTGCTAGCATTTTCTTTGGGGTCCTTCTTGCAAAGTCTGACCCATTCCCCGAGGGTTTTAGCACTAGGCATAGACATCAAGTGAACATTGTGATCAACACAGAGAGCTTTGATAAGTTTGACATAGTCTGGTTGATCACAATCTTCAGCTAGGACACAGAGTTGTGCAGTATGCTTCTCTATGGCCTTTGTAGCTTCACGAAGCCCACAAGAAAAACCATCATGAGCAAGTAACTTCTTCATCACCAACTACAAAACAGTCATCAGGTCCATTGGCTCACTGAAAGCTGGGGCATCAGCCTCAACGACAGCAGGTGCATCCACACTCGCCATATGAATGATTGATGTGAAAGGATCTCAAACACCACCACAACAAAGGGTTTTCCTATCTTCTGTAGAGGTAGGCAGAGGGCAGAGAGAATGAGAAGGGTGAGTAGAATCGACTTTGCCCATGACATAGCCATTGTCTAACAAAAAGTTCTTTAATTTCTCATACCAAGCTCGAGGTGCTTGTTTGAGTCCTTAGAGAGCTTTTTGTAGCAAATAAACATGGTTAGGTAGCTTGTCATTTTCAAAGCATGGAGGTTGAGAAAAAAATACTTCCTCCTCTATTGTACCATTCAAAAATGCACTTTTAACATCCATTTGATATAGCAAGAAATTTTTATAACTACAAAAGACAAGTAGCATTCTAATAGATTCAAGTCTAGCAACAGGAGCATAAGTTTCATCAAAATCAATACCTTCCTACTGATTGTAACCTTGTGCCACTAACCTTGCTTTGTTCTTTACCACTTTGCCATTTTCATCAAGCTTTTTGCGGTAGACCCATTTGGTGCCAATGATTTTCTATCACTTGGTCTTGGCACTAGAGCCCACACATAATTATTCTCGAATTTCTCTAGTTCCTCCTGCATGGCTAGGATCCACTCATCATTTCCAAGAGCTTCCTTGATGTTATTTGGCTCCAGCTGTGAGATGAAGGCACTGTTTGCTTGTTCTTTGTTGTAGGCAGCTTGTGTCTTTACTCTCTCAAATGGGTTTCCAATGATTAGCTCCTTGGGATGATTCTTTGCAAAGCAAGGAGTGGGATCCTTCTTCTCTTCATCTTCTGCTTCAATCACCTGCTTACATTTTTTGTCGATGTTGAGGTCTTTCAAGATAGGAATTAAGTCATTTGCAACATCATTATCAACAACATTCTTGCCAACAACATGGTTAGTTTCAATAAACTTGACATTAATAGATTCTTCAATTTTAGACAGTTCAATATTGAAAACACTATAAGCCCTGCTTGTAGTGCTATAACCTAGGAAAAAAACCTTATATGATTTTGGATCAAACTTGTCAAGAGAATCCTTCGTGTTTAAAACAAAACAAGGACATATGAAAATGTGAAAGAAATTGATGGATGGCTTTCTACCGCGCCATAACTCATAGGGGGTTTTCTTCAAAGGAGGATGTGTAAAAACTTAGTTATGCACAAAGCAAGAGATGCTAATGTCTTCAGCCCAAAACTTCTTAGGAATGTCATATTCTAGAAACATGGTCCTAGCCATCTCCTGTAGTGACCCATTCTTTCTCTCTACTACCCCATTTTGTTGAGGTATACTAGGAGAAGAGAAATTGTGCGAGTAACCAAAATTTTCACAAAAGTGCTCAAAAAGATCATTTTCAAACTCTCCACCTGTAACACCCCTCCATTAGACATATATTATAATTGAGTGGAAGCTTTTATCTTGAAGGAGGAATGTCACATTTATGAAATCATAAAAAATAAATAAATAAATCACCATTGAGATTCATACATTGTTCTTTACATAGGAAACTATGGTTGAGTTCTATAACATGTCTAAACATTCCTAAGCATGGCAATCTAAACATAAAAGTAAATATCTTTATAACATTGGATCGCCTAGTATGGATGACACCCCACCAGTTAGCTCTTCAAGATCTTCTAGCTCCTAATCTTGCTCCTACCTGTGGGCATCATGCCCCCAACCATGCAATAAAACCAATGGTAAGTGGATTGAACATATTATAAAGAAAACTTGAAACTGAAATAAACATATAACATTATACATTTGAACATTTAAAAGACATGCATTTTCTTTTAGATCAATTTCTTTTATCTTAACCCACATAAGTGTCCATGGGTTTGCACAAATTTGCCTCTTCTCTTATGCACCGAAGTGCCTCTTAGGTTGCACCGAGGTGCCTCTTCTGTTATGCACCAAAGTGCCTCTTCTCTTATGAGGTACTTATATAAGCTTAACATTAACTTTTTCTTCTTTCTCTTAAAGCTCTTAACTTTACATTTAACTTTATTTGTAACTTTATCATTAATATTCATGAAGATGATACCATACATGATATGCAATTCAATTCATCTTAACTTTACTGACTTTAGCAATTAGGAACAGTAAATAACATAAACATGACATTCATTGCAAACTTCATATATGCATAATTAAATCAAGTAATTTAACAATGTTCAATTGCATGTACCGCTTACCTTGGAGCAAAGCTGACCCTAAGATAGTATCTCTGATCCTTGAGGCAGTGTCTGGATGTGATTTGCAACAACATATGCTAGTCTACTTGGAGAGAAGTTAATCCTAAGATGATCTCTCTAAACTTTGAGGCAACACTTGGATGTGATTTACAAGAACATAGGCTATTGTGCTCTTCCTTGGTATGCTAGGATCACGGGGGTCCCTTTTATAGGTGTTAAGGGTCTAGAACTTTCTAGTCCAAGTGGACTTAAATTTTTTTATTATCTTTTATCCTTCAATTAAACATTGGCATTATCTTAACTCCAATATATTAAAAGGTAAGAATAGGTGAAAAACAGGTTTCTCTTTGTTAATTACTAAAGTCCAACTTTTTGGTTAAACTAATTATCTTTTATTTGTGAATTTCCTTTATTAACTTTCATATCTTTTGTATGAGATATTTAAGAGATAGTGCATTATTGTTTACATTTATTTGTTTATCAACAAATATTACATTAATTAAATTATCATTACATTTTATTTGTAATCACAAAGAAAGAGAGAAAACATGAGAGTTGTACCATTCCTTACATAATTACCATAATGTCTTATTTCCATGTAAATAAGGCCGAGACACATTATTTCATTTTATTAAAAAAATCAAAAAATGGAGGAAAGAAAAAAACAACTTTATTTTACATCTACATGCACTAATTGTATAGCAAGAGTATACAATGTGATTTCAATGTGTTACTTAAAAATTGTTGAATGTCATTACTTACTCCAATATAATTCATAGTTGTTTAAAACAATGTTATAACTATGTTACAATAAACCATTTTTAATTTTCCATATCAATTACATAAATTTTATAACATCTTCTCATCCATAATGACATTTCGGTTTTCATATAAAGCTTCCTAGTTGTGTTGGAAAGGTGACGGGTAAAAACCCACATTTTTTGTAGTCTCAAATTAATATATTTATACCATTGTATTCAATTATTCAAATTTTAGAACGTTAAAAAAATAATCAAACTTTCCTTCTAGCTTCCCTTCTACTATTTTAAATATATGGTCTCATGTTGACTAATTTTTACCAATAATTAATTAATTTTTACATTGCATGTCTTAATTGGATTGACATTGTGATTTATATTTATTTGAGAGGTTTAACAAATTTGAAACTAAACCAAATTTGGACCACACATTAATTACATACTCTAAATCCTTCCTAGTCATTAAAATTTGAATTTTGAGTATCTTTTATTCATAATGTCCATATTTGTATATATACTTCATTTTCATGCATTAAAAGGTGAGATAATGATAAAAGGTTCACCTTAATTATTTCTTTAACTCTAAAAATGAGATGATCAATATTTATTCACATTTAAGTCTATTATACCTTTATGAAAACTTTTATTGAAGAAAGAGACTCGAGAGAAGATAATGTCACATGTATTCAATAAGGGAAAGAAAGTAATATCCACATCATGTGATTGGTGAATATTCCTTTCCATGCATCCAAAATTAAGCTATTAATTGCATTGAATTTTTCTTTGTCTTTTGCGTATCCCAAAGAGGAGAGAAATAGTGAATTATAATTTATCCATTTTATTTTAAAAGCTATAAAAGAAATTAAACTTCTTATTCAAGCTATATGTTTATCATTTTGAATTCTACTTCTTTTATTTTTTAATTTTATTTCTTTTAAACATTTTTAAGGATGAGAGAGAGAAAAAGAGAAGGGAAATCATTCATTCAACATTTTAAATTAATTGCAATACATGATGGAATATGTATAAGAGAGTGTATTTTTTAGTTTTATTGATTTTTCATTTGTCTTAATTTTTTTTATACGGAATATCATTCCATGACTTTTTTACATTAAGCCCTTCAACTATTATTATTTTAATAAAACTAATTTAAAAAAATTTGTTAAAAAAATTGGGGTGTTACGATTCTACCCACCTTAAAATGAATTTCATCCTCGAAATTTTCTAGGGTACTACCCACCTTAGGGTTTAACATGTTCTATGTGCACTAAATTCTGATTTCATTTTAAGGTCTCATTCTCATGGTAAAACATTATCTAAAACTCATTATTAAAGTCAACATGTGGGTAATCCATTTCACATCATCATTGATATGGTAAAGGACCTCTTCTCTAGGTGTTATGATTCTTGCTTATCTATGTCAAATATCTACTCTTCGAATGCATGCTTAGTTCCATGATGAATCTGATTAGGTTTAGGTGACTACAAGTCTCAAGCTTTTGATGCCAACTCTTATTTAAATGTCACCTTTGAATACATGCCGACTGCTCATACATTCAAAGATGACATGGTTTATCACACATGTCTTAGCACCTCTCTCATGCACATGTCCCATACCACATGCACTAGAAAGGACTAGACAAATATGATTATGTGCATAACATTCTCTCTACAAAATCCCATAAGCATGTTTCCCATACCACAAACACATGGGAAAAAGAGATAGTGTGTTACATACAATTATAGAGTTAGATACAAAAATCCAAAACTTCGAGGCACATAACCCTAGTCCTTATTTGAGCTAGACCTCTACTTTGATTTCTAATATCACACACTTACTTTTTTTATACCTAGGGTTAGAACATATGAATCATATTACTTTTTGGTGGCCATCCATTTATGTGCTCTGATACCATTACACCCCTCCATTAGACATATATTATAATTGAGTGGAAGCTTTTACCTTAAGGATGAATGTGTAACGCCCGGGCCCACTGCCCAAGGCTCTAGTAGAGTTTCAGGAATGACGACTGGCCCCACAAACCACCACTAGCCTTAACTACAAAGGAATGACGACTGGTCACCCATCCTAGTACTACTCCAAGTTGAGCACGCTTAACCATGGAGTTCTTTAGTGATGGGATCCTGGAAAAGGAGGTGCACCTTGGTGATATGGGTAGTCCAATCATTCCTTTTAAGATCATGTTATCCGAGGCCTCAAATCCTGGGATGTTACAGAATGTCACATTTATGAAATCATAACAAATAAATACATACATCACCATTGAGATTCATACATTTTTCTTTACATAGGAAACTATGGTTGAGATCTATAACATGTCTAAACATTCCTAAGCATGGAAATCTAAACATAATGGTAAACATCTTTATAACATTGGATCGCCTAGTATGGATGGTGCGCACCCCACCAGTTAGCTCTTCAAGATCTTCTAGCTTCTGAGCTTGCTCCTACCTGTGGGCATCACGCCCCCAACCATGCAATAAAACCAATGGTAAGTGGATTGAACATATTATAAAGAAAACTTGAAACTGAAATAAACATATAACATTATACATTTGAACATTTAAAAGACATGCATTTTCTTTTAGATCAATTTCTTTCAGCTTAACCCATATAAGTGTCCTTGAGTTTGCACAAATGTGCCTCTTCTCTTATGCACTGAAGTGCCTCTTTGGTTGCACCAAGGTGCCTCTTCTCTTATGCACTGAAGTGCCTCTTCTCTTATGAGGTACTTATATAAGCTTACTATTAAAATTTTCTTCTTTCTCTTAAAGCTCTCAACTTTACATTTAACTTTATTTGTAACTTTATCATTAAGATTCATGAAGATGATACCATACATAATATGCAATTCAATTCATCTTAACATTAATGACTTTAGCAATTAGGAACAGTAAATAACATAAACATGACATTCATCACAAACTTCATATATGCATAATTAAATCAAGCAATTTAACTATGTTCAATTGCATGGACCACTTACCTTGGAGCAAAGCTGACCCTAAGATAGTATCTCTGATCCTTGAGGTAGTGCTTGGATGTGATTTACAAGAACATAGGCTAGTCTACTTGGTGAGAAGTTGATCCTAAGATGATCTCTCTAATCTTTGAGGTAGCGCTTGGATGTGATTTACAAGAACATAGGCTATAGTGCTCTTCCTTGGTATCATAGGATCATGGGGGTCCATTTTATAGGTGTTAAGGGTCTAGAACTTTCTAGTCCAAGTAGACTTAATTTTTTTTAATATCTTTTGTCCTTTAATTAAACATTGACATTATCTTAACTCCAACATATTAAAAGGTAAGAATAGGTGAAAAACATGTTTCTCTTTGTTAATTACTAAAGTCCAACTTTTTGGTTAAACTAGTTATCTTTTATTTGTGAATTTCCTTTATTATCTTTCATATCTTTTATATGAGATATTTAAGAGACAATGCATTATTGTTTATTTTTATTTGTTTATCAACACATATTACATTAACTAAATTACCATTACATTTTATTTGTAATCACAAACAAAGAGAGAAAACGTGAGAGTTGTACCATTTCTTACATAATTACCATAATGTCTTATTTCCATGTAAATAAGGCTGAGGCACATTATTTCATTTTATTAAAAAAATCACAAAATGGAGGAAAGAGAAAAAGAACTTTATTTTACATCTACATGCACTAGTTGTATAGCAAGAGTATACATGCACTAGTTGTATTTTAATGTGTTACTTAAAAATTGTTGAATGTCATTACTTACTCCAATATAATTCATAGTTGTTTAAAACGATGTTATAACTATGTAACAATAAACCATTTTTAATTGTCCATATCAATTACATAAATTTTATAACATCTTTCATCCATAATGACATTTCTGTTTTCATATAAAGCTTCCTAGTTGTGTTGGAAAGGTGATGGGTAAAAACCCACATTTTTTGTAGTCTCAAATTAATATATTTATAACATTGTATTCAATTATTCAATTTTTAGAATGTTAAAAAAATAATCAAACTTTCCTTCTAGCTTCCCTTCTACTATTTTAAATATATGGTCTCATGTTGACTAATGTTTACCAACAATTAATTAATTTTTACATTGCCTGTCTTAATTGGATTGACATTGTGATTTATATTTATTTGAGAGGTTAAAAAAATTTGAAATTAAATCAAATTTGGACCACACATTAATTACATACTCTAAATCCTTCCTAGTCAGTAAATTCGAATTTTGAGTATCATTTATTCATAATTTCCATATTTGTATATATACTTCATTTTCATGCATTAAATGGTGAGATAATGTTAAAAGGTTCACCTTAATTATTTCTTTGACTCTAAAAATGAGATGATCAATATTTATTCACATTTAAGTCTATTATGCCTTTATGGAAAATTTTATTGAAGAAAGAGACTCTAGAGAAGATAATGTCACATGTATTCAATAAGGGAAAGCAAGTAATATCCACATCATGTGATTGATAAATATTCCTTTCCATGCATCCAAAATTAAGCTATTATTTGCATTGAATTTTTCTTTGTCTTTTGTGTATCCCAAAGGGGAGAGAAATAGTGAATTATACTTTATCCATTTTATTTTAAAAGCTACAAAAGAAAGTAAACTTCTTGTTCAAGCTATATGTTTATCATTTCGAATTCTACTTCTTTTATTTTGTAATTTTATTTCATTTAAACATTTTTAAAGACGAGAGAGAGAAAAAGAGAAGGGAAATCATTCATTCAACATTTTAAATTAATTGCAATACAGGAAGGAATATGTATAAGAGAAAGTGTATTTTTAGTTTTATTTTTTTTATTTTTCTTACTTATTTTATTTTTCTATATGGAATATCATTCCATGATTTTTTTACATTAAGCCCTTCAACTATTTTTTTTTGGTCGGTAAAAATTCGTGTTACTAAAAAATTTGATGCCCAAAACTTTGGGTACAAAGAAGATTACGCCCCAATACATACCTGGATGAAGCATCCAAACAACTAAACAAAACATTCTCACTCTAAGATACTAACTAGTAATCAACTACCTAAATAATAGGAGGAACATTATAGCAATACAGACTCAAGAGAGACCAGAGATACAAAAAAATGACACTCCCGAACAACTCAAGTTGACAAAAGCATTAGATCCAATCTTCTGAAAGTATGACAACAAGGGTAGCCAGTATTATCAGTTTAGGATCAAGGAACTCACAGGAGTAGCACCGCAATAAGGCCCGCTACTATCATCTGGGTGATCAGAATTCTGGCAAACAAATAGAAAAACCACAAAAACCTACGAACCATTAATCCTTTTGCATAGATTGGATCAGTCAACTGAGCAATCGTACAACTGGCATTAACCTCATCTTCCTAAATGTGAGTGGACTAAACAGCCAACAGAAAGCCAAACTGAAGCCAAAGAACAAAAGTCCACAGATCATCTGATCAATTCATATGTAAAGCCAGAAAAACCAGCTGCTAGCTCCGGCAGATAAGACACTCATCAAGGACACAAAACTGGATTCAAAGCCATGGAGTCCCTGTTAAACTAAACATTCACACACTAGCAATAAGCTCACCACTGAAATTGTGAGGACTGGTCAGCTAGACAGAGAACAATGTAACCTTAAAAAACCAACACCAAGCCCATTGATCAGTCCTTATGCACATCCCGATACCTACAACATAAAAAGAAGAGGGTCAAAGTAGAAACTCAACCCCCATCTCTCTTCATCTTTGCGGATTTCTTTTTCCTATTGTCCCATGATTCCTCGAACTCCAGGGATTCAACCACCAAATGGTCAGATTCAATACCTGAACAAGAGTCATCCATGGAGTCATCATCTTCCTCGAAAAGTTGTTCTTTTCTAAGTTGGTAGTCAGCAGAAAAGCTGCCACTTTCTTAGATTTTATTAACCTTCCAAGATTCAGAGCAGCTATGAGCAAACTCCAATTCCAATTCTAGATTGAGACTATCGAGATTGCATATCAGGGAAGACCCAAAAATGTCCGGTTCCATAATCCCATCTCTAACAACTTTGGGTATATGATCGTAGGTTGATGTACTGCAGGTAATGACAACGTCTTGAACCTGCTGAGCAATGAGATTCTGCAAGCAATCGTCATCTTCAACAGTACCACCCATCAACAATGACAAACCCCCTAGCTCTGTAGAAGCTATATCCGCCTTCTCTAAAGAGGCATTTAAGCAAACACCTTTCTTCTTCCCATACCTAACCTGCATATCATTGTCCGGAGGAGGTTTCCTAGCCTTTGACGGGCAGGAAGAAGCTCTGTGATCGAACAACTTGTAGTTTGGGCACAAAGCATGTTTCAAAACTAAACCCTTCAACTATTGTTATTTTAATAAAATTAATTTAAAAAAAATTGCAGTGTTACACCCCCATGGTCACTACAGTTAGACACAATATGGCAAGAAGCTTCGTCTTCAAATCATTTACAAAATCTCAAGAAAACATCAAGAGTATCACTTTTAGAAATGAGAAAGAATGTCCAAGTATAGCAAGAGAAATAATCGACAATCACAAGACAATACTTAGAACCACGAAGCGCTTGAGTTCTCATAGGCCCAAATAGATCAATATGAAGAAGTTCAAGAGATCTTTTGGTACTAAGGACTCCTTTGGATTTTCATACTTTAGATGGACCACCTTCCACATCTCATACCTTACTCCTTGGCGATAGAACTACATTCTTCTCTTCTAATAGAGGAAGTTGGTGGCGTCGAAGATCGGAGGTTGCATGGAGACGCTTCCCTCCAAGTTGAGAGATCCAAGTGCTAAATCACCTATCTTCTCCTACTTGTGGAAGTAGCTTGGAGAAGACCTGCTCTGATACCACTTGTTGGATCAAGGGCTCTAGGGGGGGTGAATAGAGATTCACAAATCTCACAAAATGAATTAGACCACCAAATTATATTTAGTGCTAAAACTTAAACATTCAGCCAATTTGAGATCCTAACTAACATGCATAGCAAGGGTGAGAGACAAGGAAGAACATACAATTGGACAAAGTGGTTTAGAGTGGTTCCACACTTCAAACTAGAAGTGAGTCAGTCCACTACCTAGAGGTGGTTAGGCTCTAGGACTTTGCAATCGTGATGCTCTTATATTCATTCATAAGATTACAAGACAACAACCACATTCATCCAAGGACTTAAAACCTCAATCAAGGATCTTCAACATACCGAAGGAACTTATCCACTTAAACCATGGAGTCTTCAGCCTTCAACAAGGACTTACCCACTCCTTCTTCAAGTCTTTGGCCTTCAAGGAATTATCTATCCTTCTTGAACGTCCGTCTTGCCTATCTCCTTCACTTGGAGATCTGGAACACCATGCTTTCTTCAACCTTGAAGAACAACTCCTTCTCCTTCACTCGGAGAAGATCTTCAACAATTTTGTTCAATAGGAAATTGGTAGGAAGAAGGAAGTGGAGAGATTTACATGGATACAAGGGGTAGATCTCTTACAACAGAACATGTATCACTCGTACTCATGGATTTGACTTGAAGGTAGAGAGATAAAGGGGCTCAAAGGTGTGAAACATTGTCAACTAAGCAAGAACCAAGCATATATGGAATGAGCAACCTTAGAATGAACTCCAAGAGGTCCTATTTATATATTAGGGTGCCCCTTTGAGTTGGGGTACACTTAGGGTCGAAAAATAGCCGTTTGTGCCCAAGGCAACATATCTATTTTCTCACAAATAACTCACCAACGGTCACAATCACTTTTTTTGCAATTTTTGTACAGTGCAATTGGTCGAGTTTCAATAAAGGTAACTCAACCGATAGGGTAAAAGACAAACTCAAATTTCAAAGCATCGGTCGAGTTTGTCTTGAGGAAACTCGACTGACCAATGAAAGTTGTGTTTGGTCAATAACCCCATCGACCGAGTTATGTGAATGCACAACTCGATCGATGCACTCTTTAGAGAATTGATCCTAGTGGATCGGTCAAGATTGAAACTCGACCGATTGACTGCATGTGACCAATTTTCTAAAGTGCATCTAAAGTGATTAAAACTTAGTACAAAGTGTCCCAATCAATTTTCTCATCTTAGTTACAAGCCATATCATCAATACAAGTGATTACAAAAATCTTCTAAGGTCATTTACATAGATTTCCTAAAATACACACTTATATAGCTTTTGACTTGAACTGTGGCAAATTAGGGCTTGAGTAATTTGATCCTTTTCATGTACACCTGAAATCAATATTGAATACACACATTAGATACATATGAATGGAATGGCTAACTCATTATCAAAATATGGACAATGTATAACCTCCAGGTCAACACCTTCATCCCTTTTGTCTTTGTTCCTAGGCCCAATCCTTTAGAGTGGATCCCTGCTCAACTCAAGATCCACTATCCAGAATATGCTTTAACACCCCTCATGCTTGCCAACCTTGTCAACACCAACCCATATACCCACTCACCAACATGTCAACACCCCTCCCAATAATCATCATGTCATAATAAATATCACATAACCACACCCCACTGAAATCCCATCAGTTTTGATATACCCCTCTTACATCTGAAAAACCTAACACCAATATTTGATAAGCCTAGAGTCTCCACCACCCTAAAATGTTACATGCATATTAAACATCCCATAAACCCAAAACATATAGCCCTTATCCTTCTACCTACCCTCTGAGTGTATATCTCATGTCTTCCCCTCACGTAATCTTGAGAACCTTTGATAACATCTACTCAACTCCCACATGATATCTTCTACTATCATCTTCTATCAAACCTCCATCCACCACCACCCCAATTGGTCGAAGACACACAATGTACGTCAACCCACTATATGTCAAACTACCCATGCCTTTCTTCCCATACCTCATTGCCTCCTTTCTCTCTCCCACAATTCTTATCCATAAGCCTAACATTCCACCCCATACACCATCTCTACTTCTCAAAATTGTGACCTCACCACAACCGCGTATCACCACTGTTTTCCAATAGGCAATCCCATCAACATTCCTTCCTCACCCCCATGCATGATGACCCATCCTTTCCCACCTACCTCCACCCTTTCAAGTGCTACATCTAGTCACTAGTCCACCATGGATTTTGCTAAAAACATCTAAGTAAAGTTTGCAACCATCAACAAGCCATATGATGACCACTGCCAACAAAAAAATGTGGCAAGCAAAAGTCGCATGGGATAAACAAGCCTTCATAGCAAGGCATGCCACCATCAACAATTGTAGCTTCTTCTACCACTACAATTTAAGGCAGCAAGCCTTGCAAGGACTTTCGACACTATCATCATTTCCCAAATGGGCTATATGTACATTCAATCGTCACAAGGCAAGTTGCAATAGGTATGCATCTGTTAATGAAAAATGCATTTTTATCGAAAGAATATTGCAAAATGATATCATAGGCTTTTAGATCCTGTAATTCTTGTTTCCATAAGAACTTACAATATGAATATTCAAACATCTACCTTAATGATTACCTCTACTGGAAAATATTTTATGGAGAATTATATGTTATTGAAGTACAACCTCCTGATCACGTATCTTTACTGACATCTTTACAACATTATATCTAGCCCTCATATATGGATAGAATGTATACATCACCACAGGGATCCTGCCCCCCACACCCCCTATGAAACATGGCATGAGATTCTCTACAGGGTGTGGAGTGGGCATGCACTCCCCTACCCTCCCCAGAGGGTGCCCTTTTTCAATTTCTTCTACTATAACATCTCCTTTGGCAACAAATCCCATGCTTCAGATGCCTATTCCTTCAATTACAACTTTAGAGCCTAATGTTTTGTAATTTCATATGTTAGTGGTCTTAGTTACAATCCCAAAGCCATCCGATATTTTGCATCTTTAGATGACAATGGCCTTAGTTACAACTCTAGACTTGTCTGATGTTTTGCATCTTCAGATGCTTGTGGCTTCAATTACAACTCTATAACATGATGTTTGACAACCTTGTTCAGATTGTATATCTTCTGGTGAGAAATTCTTTTTGGCTACTACTTCACCTACATATACTTCTTTGGCTATGAATACCACGCTTCAGACACATGTGGTTGTAGATACAGATCCAGATCCTGATATCTTACAACCTTTTTCTATATATTTATTGTCTATTAAGGAATTTTCAACAACTGATAGGACGCAAGACATGCTAACTACACTAAGGGTTCCTACAAAAATGTTTGAGGATTCTATAAAGGATAAACTTTTGGATCAGAATGAATAACAAGTTGAAAATATCTCTACACCAACTAACAAAGATGGGCATATAATGACAATTCATATGGAACCTATGTAGTCAACTTTCTTGAGAAAATTCAGTCGTCTGATGAAAATGTTGACAAGGAATCCTCTTTGGCCAACTCTTATTCTCAGTTGTTGAAAATGTTGATATTCCCCTATCACTTTTAATAAATACATTTTATTAATTCATGATTATGATTTGTTGTGCTTAATATTTATAACAATAACTCAAAAACATGCTTTAGTGAGAATCATATATTGGCTTCAACTCAAGATAAGATATCTACTTTCACATTTCATGCTTAAGTTCAAAGTGTTGTTAACTTGTACATGAACTATCTTCAGTTCAACACAAATAGTGAATTGAATCCTTTGGATTGGATGTCTGAGTACTTTTTCTAGATATGTGGGGATTTGAAAGTCAGTATAATATGTGATATTGGGGATTGCTTGGACCTCGTTCTTTCGAGGCCTCCTCTACGACCTCCATATATCCCTTTCGATTGTGCATAGAGGGACTTTTTCCAGATATTTTGGGATAGCAAAATGAGTATCATGCGTGAAATTGAGGATTTTCTTGACCTTGTTCTTGGGAGTAACCCTCCATAACCTCCTATCATAATATGTGAGCCTGTTCCTCCTTGACAACCTCTAAATATCAAAACTTCAACTACTCAAACTAAGGATTTTCATGACCTCATTCTTCTCAAGCCTCCTCCACAATCTCCAGAAAAAGCTTATAAGCTTTCTCCTCATCCAAAACCTCCAAACGTCATTGCGGCTAGTTCATAGATAGCCATGGTGTTCTTTTCTGATCTCTTATGCTATTACCTTATTTGTTGGTGTGATGCTGTGACTCATTATAAACAAGCTTTAAGGACTTCATCTACTTCTTTGTACACCAGATTATTGTTTTGATTCATCAGAGTCGAGCCTTTGTAAGTGGAGGATAGTTGATGTAGGATGGTCATAACCTTTAAAATAGTCATCTCAGTAGTATTGATGTTTTTTTTATTAGTTTGCATGTATTTTAGGTGTTATTTGATTTTTTCCTAGTTTGGTTGTAAATCATGTGGTTTATTCCCATATTGGCAATACCTTAGTTGGGTTCAAAAGCCTATATATAGGATTGGAAAGGATCTTTAGAAAGAAGACTTTATAATTGAAATTTCTTGACATATTACATTTCCATTCCATTAGCTTTATCAATTCACTACAAAAAAACATTATTTAACTACGATTTTTATAACTACATATATTGTATTTGTAGTTAAAGATGATGATTCTTTATAAAATTTAAATGTGTAAATAAAACAAATGTAGTTGATTATAATAACTACAATTTCCTACAAATTATAATCTATTAGAAAACTCTTACTCCTTTGTCGCCCCCTCCTCCCAAATAACCACACCTCTGAAAATTTCAATTTTGAGCGCTAGATCTATTTTTTGTTGTATTGGCACCCGATACTCAAATGTTTTCCCCAATCATGTGTGTCACCCCATACTTTCTCTCCTTCCCCAATCGTCCAGACACTGAGTACCTCGTCTTCTCCGCCCCTATGAACACTCATTGCCACCCCCACCCCACGATTGCATCCTCTCCATGTCACCCTCTTCTTGTCCCCTCACAAAACTAGAACACAATCACACTCTCGTGACATGCCCCATCCTTTGCTGGTCGTCAATCGACTCTGAAAGGTAGAAGCATAGTGCTATGTTTGAGGGTCTCAAGAAGGTACGGTAAACCTCCTCACTCCCCCTTCTCCAATCATGGCTAACATAGCCTTCCTTCTCACTAGATTTCCCTACAGCGCAACAAGAACAAACCTGAGGAGAATGGATCCAATGACTATGTTGATAAGGCCACGAGGAATGACAGGGTAAGAAGCCCACAACGACGTTCGCCTTCGGTAGCTCGTCGACATTGACGCTCATCGATGGAGTTGTTCTCGACATCCTGCTGGGCGTGCTTCTGTTGCTGGCACTCGAACTCACCAAGATCCCCGTGTAGAGCGGAAAAGCCGCCGACCCTGTCCCTAAAATGAAGGTTCACGCAATGGAGTGGAATGATGCCAAACCACCGATGGAGATTTATGAGAGGTGGGTTTACTGTTTACATTTATAATTCCTTCCCTTCTCCTACAATTGTGCTTACTTGATATGCAATGCTAGATTGGGTTGTATGGACTGCTAGGCCATGTGATCCTATTTGATGATACTTAGTTTTACTGTTGACTTTGGGTTTAACAAAGATTTAGGGAAGAGTCATTTCTTGGGAGCCTAGAGTGTTCATCTACCACAATTTCATGGTGCTTGTCCTAAGGGAGGAACTGCACATTTGTCTTCCTATATATTCTTCTTACCATCATTACATATATCTCAAATAATAGATCTGGTTCATAAATGCAATATTGTTCTTAATCTTCTACATTCCAGTTCTAGATTACACATTCAAACTTAAAGAATAAGCTAAGTCATGACTTCCACCTCAAGTATGCCTAAAATTTGAGAAATTCACTCCGATCTTCCCACTAGAAGACATTTTGCATCTCTATGATCTTGTCTGCTATTACCGATAATTGATGACAAATCGTCTGTTGGTAGTGTCATCATCACGATCTTCCCAGTTCAATTTTATTCCAGTTATCTTCAATTGTCACTGTCACTACTGAGCCTACCAACTTAGTTGTAACAAAACAAATTGATTACTATATCAATTTCTTATGGCTACTTTTTTTCCTGGCTTTTATTAGAATACTTTATTCAAAGACTCTCTCTTGACTAGAAACAATTTAATATACAAAATTGGAGAGTTCCAATTTTTGCACCGACTGATATGTTCTTCTGCCATTATTGATTGCTTATATACAAAACAAAGTTTCGTGAATGAGCACAACTGATGAGTTATATACTTTGATAAACCACAAAGCATAACTGAAGTTGTAAACAATAACCGTATCGGAATTTATTTTGTACTCTGTATTCTGTAATAGTGCAAATTTTTTTTTATCTTCCTTATGAGGATATATCACACCGCCAGCTATTATCTTGAAGACAGTGTGAAAAAAATTATACCATCTTTTGCTTGTTGTTTTGTCCTGTGAATGTTGGTTATATTCCCTCTAGTGAAATCCCATCTTTTCTATTTCATTCTCAATCACCAAGATTGTGTGTGTCAAGTTGATGCGATACCTTTTAACCAAAATGACCATGATATTTTCTTTTGTGACCGAACTCATAAAAAGATATGCATTAACTTTTCTCTCCAAACATTAATTACTCAATATTTACTACTGATGAATTTCTTTTACTTGGATTCAGTTAACTATTTGAAATTTGAAGAACTGAAACTATCATCTTGAATATAAATAAATCTTGAGTTGAACTTGAGACATAGATAACAGATTAGATGTACCTTCCTCAGATAAGGTAGAAGCATAAGTAATTAACTACAATTATCAATGTGTATATAATATAATTGATTAGTGCTTACGTGAATCCTATGAAAAAACATAGAAACTTCTAATGGATGGATTTAAATATGTGATAGACTTGCATCCTTAGAAATTAAGAAAAGCACTATTCACCAAATAGATGGTTTAGGCTTCTCTTGATTTGTCCTTCACCGTGACTGACCTATGCCAAGACCTCCCAATTACTAGTATTCATAAATTTGATCTGTTTCATGACCAATTTCTTATGGAAGTTGTATTCAGTTAGGTAATGTTGTTATATTGTCTCATTTTGAACTTGTTATTTTCTTAGTCTCAAAAATAGTTCTGAACCTACAACTTTGTGAGAAACAACATAATCTTCTTCGGGGTCAAAAATGAATTGGAGTCTGGTTTTTCTTAAACTCTTGTTTAGTGTTTTCATCTGAATGCTCCTTCACCTTCTTTAGGGGTGTTTCAAATGTTAGAATATACCACTAAGATTCCTATTGTTGCTTCTATTCTAGATGAGTGTTTTTTTACCTATAATTGACTAATGTAGTCAAGTCAACCTAATTCACAATGTTATTTAGAACTGTGGGTAAGCTAGCCACTGTTTGAGTATTTATTGATTGCCTTAGTTTTCATTGTTGGTTATTAGTAGGAGACAGTCATTTACTCTGATACACTGGTCGTATTATTTCTTAAATAAACACATGTATAGCACCCATTGAGGATTTGAGGCATGCTTTCCTCAGATAGAAAACATACTCCTTACATTATACTTAGGGGGAAAGAGGTATAGGTTCTTTTTTTGGGTGGCGTTACAGATATAGTTTTTCTACTTTTTGTGAAAGGCTTGAGAATGTCTTTGCCATGGGCTACTGCCCATGTTCCTTTTTGTTCTTTTTTTGGGTTGGAATTGGATGGTACTTAGGATCTTAAGGGTTCATGTTGCAGTCCATTTTCCCAATTTTGCATGTGATGAGTTGTGTGGGTTGAAGGATACTAAATCCTGATTAATTGATAACAAACTATGAAAATTTTTAGGAAGGTAAACCATTCGTACATTATTGTGCCTCAATGTCATGGATAAGGTTTCATTGTTTTATTTTGTTCTTGTTATTTGTTGTTGGTAAATTTATATTGTTTGGGTTATCTAACAGAGATGTCTAGGCCTTCCATAGAGGATAGATCAGCTTAGCCTAGTGATGTTTGGTGTTGATGTTCTGTTTTAAGTTACTACACCGTCCAGTTCGTAATATGATGTCTATGTTGATTACTTTTTATCTGTAGTGACACATTTACTTTAGTACTGGAGCTTTCTTGTCTATTGCTGATTAACTATGATAGGATGGGGGCAGGATTGGGTACTCCTTAACCTTATACATACATCATACTCAGTTACAATTTGTCCTGGTTATTGATTTATTGACCTGTCATTATTTGTCCTCTATATTGATTTATTGATCTGTTATTCTTTTGAGGCTATCATATTATTTTAGTGTTTTGAATCTGTATTGGTATTAAGATTTTAGAAAATCTGATTATTTTGTGAAAACTCTTTCTCTTCATCTTTCAAGACGTGGAATATATTTTGGTTCTGGTTGAGATAGTGGCAAGTTTTTTTTTTTCTGAAATCAAAATCTCAATCAAATATTAGGATGGATTTTGTACATCTCATATTTCTACACATGCTTTATAAATAGTATTTTCTCACATAAGTTTGGCTATATCAATGTAGATCACTATGTTGGAGTATTCTAATCTCCTCACTTACAGAATAAGAAGAAAACATATCCTAATTAGATGATGTTATTGGCTCCCCAAGGACCATGGATCTTTATGAGTTTATTGTGCTAAAGGTTGGTCGTTTTGGGGCTAGACCACAACTGCAATGTTCATGTATCAAGATAGTTTGTTTTATTTTCATTGTCTTGATAATAGATTTATAAATATATTGAAATATGTCTTCAGTAAAGAGACAATAGATCTTACAAATTATTTTGATAGGAGAAAACCAAAGGGTTTGGTTCCTCTACTCAATGCATTAGACTTAGCCCCACGATGGATGTAGAGAAGAAACATATGGGTGTGCTTATTGGTGATTACAAATGCACACTAGCATCATTATCCTATAAAGTATATGTTGCTTATCCTTGTACAACTCAAAGAAGAGTGTGAATTCTAAGTATGAATATAGTCAGTAGCCATCCTCTGTTCTTGCCATATCCAATTGAAATAAATTTCTAATGTCATTTTTGGTTGTTTCATAACTTATAAGTAAATACTTTTAGCATGCCTACAAATTAGTTGCCTTTACTTTATATTGAAAGCTCGTTGCCCATGAACTGAGCATTTCATTTTGGAAAATGGTCTACTCATGATTTTATTCAAGTTCCCAAGCAAACATATAATCTATAGTTGTCTACCATCCTATCTACTTACTAGTGGTGTGTATTGTTATCGGTGGATGGTTAGTTGTAATGGTAAACCATTAATTCTTAAATATAGGTTCTCATCCTATGTTTACTATCCTTAGAAGCATGCTACCAAATCTAAACATTATTCTGTTACCCAGATAGGAGAAAAATCTAGAAAACTTAGGCCATATTTATGCATCGTGTATTATCCTACTACTTATTAGCAAATAAAACATAGTATCTCCTAAACTTGCCTCATCTTTGCTGGTTTTGTTATCCCTAAAAGACAAAATGGTACTGGTAATTAAGGCTCATGCTATGGTCTGGAGTTGTTTGATATTCTGTATACATTATGAGAATACGATGAGGGAACTGGTTTCCATTAGAGGTTATATATAAGTCCTTTGTTTAAGTTGAATATTCAGTTTCTATTTGAGATGTAGCCTGAGTATGATGGGTCTTTCTTGTGTTCTTTGGAGCTTTCAATGTTTAGTAGTGTGGTTTTCTTTGTTTCCTTAAAGAATTTACTGCAAATAACATTTTGGCAGCTTGATTGTGGATCAAGGCAGACTAACATAGACATTAGAGTCAGCTTTTGGTTTCTAGAATGATGGAGATGTTAATGTGGTATCAAGTAAAATTATCTAGTTATATCAATAAATAACACCATATTGAAATTATGGAGAGAGCTCAATACTTGAATAAAGAAACCAATTTTAATATAGAAAGAAATATGTTCAAGAATGGAAATGGGTTCTCAAATGTAGGTGTTGTTGTCAATGATATGTTGGGATGTTACATAGCTATTAGTTCTTATTTTATGAACTTGTTTAAGTTAGCATTTAAGTACTGTGGAACTGAAATATATTAGCTTTTGAATTCATTAAGTAGCTGATGATTTTGGAAATGTTTGTAGTTTTAGAAAGGTGAGTAACTAATTGCAGATTTTCAACTTGGAGAAAGGATATTTTTTCCTCCCCACACTCTGACTCCACCCCTTCCCCCAACCCCATGACTTTAGAAAAAAAATTCATACTGACAGATTCTGTATCTAATTAGTTTGACAAGAAATTTAGTTACATTTTATCCAATTGCATTCAGTGTATTTAGTTAGTCTCTCATTAGTTGTGAGGTCAGTGTATTCTGTTAGCTCACTTACTGTCGATAAGTAGGCCAGTGTATTATGCTCGGTATTTTTCTAGTTGGTAAAAACAATGTATCCATCCAAGATGTTGAATGTCATTTAGTTTAGTAGCTTGTAAGTCTGACTTCTGTTTCTTGTTTTCTTTATCTAGAGCTCAAGCCCTTGACTTATGTTTCAAAATTGTGTGTATGGTTGGTTTATGCTAACTCAATAACATTAAAATGTATGTGAAATCCAGTAGTTGATATCATGGGTAATTCATGTGCATTGGAGTTGTTCATAAAGCCTATGGGGTGTGGTTCATGACACACTCCATGCTTCAACTAGTTTGATTTGATCAGGTGTGATTAGATGCATAAGTAGAGTAGTTTAGTTGATTAGGTGTGATTAAATGCTTGAATTAAGTTGCTTGGACACTCAATGTACTCACTCGTGCAAAGCAGTAGTTCAATAGTTTAATGTTGGCAACTCAGTAGTTGGTACCTTGGACCTGATTAGATGTATAACTCCAGGACGACCTAATTACATGTTCTGATTTGAATGAGTTCATTACATGCATAAGTCCAGGACACTCAATGCCTCAGTACTTCTGCATATATCTTACTTGATGGTTTTGGCACCATTGATTTTTAAAACAATGACCACACAAGTAGTTATCTATATCCACTTTGACGTAACCATTTTGAAGATGTTTTCTTCCTTTGCCCCCTTAGTAATGACCTATTTTAAAATCTGGAAACAAAAATGGGGAAATTGTACAAAAAGTGTTGGCTACATGTATCTTAATATAATGTGGTAATTTAATATCTGTTAACAACATGGGTGCATTTTCTATCACCAATGAAATATGTAAATTATGAATATGAAATCATTTGAGATACTTTCATCATGGACGGCAGTGGCTGGGTTCATTTATCTTAAGATATTTTGGTGTTTGTTGACAAGGATAAAGAATGAAACATTCCAAGAAGAGCATGAACGGATAATACTTGTTTTTTCTGTTCCATGAGAAATTCATGTGAAGCCAATGGCCAAGAATTCAGTATTTTGTGATCATTTCATTCCTCCATTTTGTAAAAACTAAGAAACAATGCAACATATTACCTTAAAATCACTGAGTAGTTCTATATAAATCTTATCTTATAGTGTCCATTTTTCTGCCACTGACTGTCATTGAGGCATATTGCTATGGAGTTCAAATGAATCCTCATGAGTCTCTAAACATGTCTCCATATGTT
This sequence comes from Alisma plantago-aquatica, assembly GCA_963693085.1. Lineage (NCBI taxonomy): Eukaryota > Viridiplantae > Streptophyta > Magnoliopsida > Alismatales > Alismataceae > Alisma > Alisma plantago-aquatica. The sequence goes on from OY856414.1 coordinate 212,950,371, forward strand.
CACACCTTACTATGATGGATTCATCAAAACATGGCATGCAATAGATTTATTCTAGAGGCAAGTTTTCTCTCTATTTTTGTGTTAAAAACTGAAGTTGGCTCAACTGCTGGAGAATATTAGATGCTTACGTTTCTACTATTAAAGATCATGAGCAATAATAATTATTGTTATTGTTACATTGTATCATGTTGCTGCTACATTGTTATTATTATTATTATCTATTTGACTATCGTACTAAATATTCATATTTGAATATATGTTCTTGAAGGATTTTCATGGCAAGCAGTAAGCTTATGCCGTCTCTCTCTGTCTTATTATATTTCTGTTTAGAAGCACTTATCATGTTCTACTTATTGGTTTATAGTCTGGAATGATGATTTTTGATGTGAGATCAAAACCAACCATTATGCATATGTTCTCATTCAGTTCTGAATGAAACGAGGTCGAGTAGTTGTCCATGCGTATGTGCATTGATGATTTTTTTGATTGGTATACTATTATGTCATTTATGCGCATACATCCTCATTTATCCATAAGAGAGATAATACCACTTTATTTTATATTTAAAATTTTGTACTTACATTGCACCGTCACTTTATATATATTTCAATTCACCCATCCCCCTCTTTCTTTCCCATCTTTCCTACTTTCAAGAAAGTAATATCTCATTTGGTTTTATGTACAACCAAACCATTACATGTCAATACATGACTTCAAACTTTTCTGATTGGTTTCGTGAGAGTGAGAAATAAATCTGGGAATTTGAATGCACCACCACCATCCATCTCAAGGGAAAATCATGTAGTTGGTACTACGCATAGAAAAAGTATCAGTCAGACACAATACTATCTCTGTAGATTTTCAATCATGTAAATTTTATGTCCATGTAAGTATGGAATGTCGTGTACTAATAAAAAAATTAAAAATCAACGAGTTTTATTTACATTAAACCAAATCTAGTAGTTATTGTTGAGATGTGTCTTTTTAAATATATACTTTTGGATTCAGACTTTTACTTCCTACTACACCCAACTATACCAGCCCCAGGTTCCTGTCTACCTCTTTATGGCATAGACTAGAGGGTATATGGATATTGCTACGTCATGCTAGTTGTAGTATATTTTTTGTTATATATGTTCATAAATACGAATTTATCAAGGAAGGCAGGGTTTTAAAACCCAACCCCATCGGTAGAACATGTTGACCCACCTAGTGGTATCCCTAGCAGGTCAGGTGGGCTTGAACTCATTTTGGGCAAAAGCAAGGGTCTGGAATAGAGGACCCGCACAACCCAATGGCTTGGGGCCCATATCAAGTATGTAGATCACTATTTGAGGTTGATGTTACTTTTGGATATGTTAAGCTAATCATCATGCATGTGTCTTTCTCTGTGCTAAGGTTTGTGTGTGACTTAATTCATGCATGTATCTTTCAGATGTGCTATAATCGAATGATGATGCTCTATTCCCTCTAAAAACACTGAGGGTTCTGATGATCATCATTTTTCTTCTAGATTACATGATTCTTTTATGCAGAGTTTATATTATACTTGTGCCAATGACTTACATATGAATAATGTTACAGTGATCCAACAACTAGAATTATATTAGTGCATCTATTCTATCTATTGAGTACAAAAATAGTCAAACATTCGACAAATGCTAGGCTACTAGTTTTTTAGAGAGATTATGTTTTCTTTGGACTTGTCCATCTTGCAAGTTTTGGGGGCATTTGTCTCACAGTTGTCCTTTGACTTCTTGCGAGGGGAAATTTTTTAGCACAACTTCTTTGGTTGTAATTTTCAAAAAATTTAGTTACCAACTTAACCTAAAGTTCTATGAATTTTCTTATTACCTATGAAGCACGGATACTCCAAAACAGGTGTCGTACCCGTATCTGATACATATTGGATACCAATACTCCGTGGATACTCCTGGATACGTATCGGATACTCCTAATCTATATCCTTCCATATCCAGACCATATCCAGTCGGTTAAAACTAGAAAAAAAATCTAGGCATGACATTGTTTGATTATCATTTGACACCAACTCATGTCTCAACCCTCTTTGTTAAGTAGTAGCTTACATCAAGGCTGTCATAGTTGCTTCCTTGAAGTAGTTCAAGGTTAGTCACCATTCATCTTGCTAAATGCCAATCTTCCTTCTTATCTTTATTGTTTGTATCTCCTTTGTTTTTTGGGATTTCACTTTTTAAAGAACTCCAAAATGTAATCTGGTTTTTTGTTTGTTCTTTATTGCAAACCAATTCTTTCACCTTTACATGGTACTTCCGGATGCTTTCCCTGCTAAGGTTCAAGTTTTAAGCATGTTGATGTCCTCCATATTCTATGAAAGGATTCAATTTAGTATCGTTGGGTTAACATGCCTCTTGTTTTGGTGACTAAATCCATTGTGATTTCTTCTGGATTTCTATCTAGACAATATCTATTTCATCTCCTTCGAAGATAATCATTGCATCCCCATACTTATGTCTCCCCCTATGAAGAACTGATACTCCAAAATAGGTGTCCTACTAGTACTTAATAAATATTTGATGCCAATACTCCCTAGACACTCTTTAATATATACTAAATACTTCTTAAGTCATATTCATTTTTTTTATTAGCAGGATATGACCTCGATGCAGCCAGGATACAACCAACCCATTTAGCAGCCAAGAGAGCACCCCACTCGTGTGATCCCTCAAAATCCCAAAACCATAAGACTTCCAACTCTGGACTCCCCCTATTGTATTGTGATTTGAGAATGAAATTGGTATTGTCTGTTAAACTTTTAAAATAAACATTAAAAAATTATTGTATCCTTGTTGTACCCCTATCTTATATTTTTTTTAAATTATCATATCCCCGTACCGCACCTGTACCCATATCCATTTCTGTATCTATATCCATGCTTCACAGTAGCTAGCTATACCCTGAGAGCATGGTTCAAAATTTTGATTTCAACGTCATTTCCGTGGCTTAGAAACAAAAATTTACAGAAATTTCAATGGAAAATTTGACATTTTACGCTTATTTCGACACAAATTTTGATAAAAGATTTCAATGACCAAATAAAGGAATTAAGTCATGAAATTTTACCAGGATTGTCTACATTCATAAAGACACCGATTTATGCAATAAATCATATGGGTATCTTGATGGGGTGGAGGCCTACATGTGTGAAGGAAAAGAAGTTGAACTATCAGTTTTGATGAAGATTTTAAAGCAAATTTCAGTGCCATAAGGAATGCATTATTTCATAAATAAATTCAACAACAACCTATTACAACTTAGACAATTAATTATCAATCAATATATTATGATGTTGACATGTTGTAAACTTGTAATACAAAAGAGAGTATTGAATTATCTAATTAAAACTATAGTGTCTTGGTGGCTAATCATCAGGCCCTTGAACCCCACCTGGTGGTTGTTGATGAAACACAACCTCATTTATGTGACTGACATATTGAGTCCAACTCATGCTATCTTTGTAAACTGTATTATATGGTCTTTGTATGCTTCATATCCCACAAATTGCATCATCCCAAATGTCAAAAAATAATCCTTCAATGCTCTTACTTGGTCATCACCATTATGTGACCCGTGTCCTGTCTGCACACCTTGAGTTGGAATGACTTGCCGCATATCTCTAATATATTTCCATGTTTTACCCCCATCATTTGTGACCATATGATCTTTAAATACAACACTAGGACCACCTTGTGGGTAATACTGAAGAGTAGTGGGATATTCATAGGCATACTTTCCATGTCCATAATCATAATAGATACAAGGTTGATGTGGAACATGTGGTGGGGGATGTACAGGAGTTGGGGTAGTATAGCCAAAAAATTGTTCAACCAAAGAGGATGAACTAGAATCTGCAATGCTCATGCTTCCCATGGAATCAGCCAAATCAGAATAATAGTCACTAGTATCATATTGATGAGGTGGTCCACCTGTATACTCTTTGGGCCCTCAAGTTTTTTTTCTTTGAAATGTCTTTTCTACAAGTGGTTATTCTTTCTCAGGAGGAGCAACTTCAACTCTAGGACCAGTGGCGGTGATGTAGGGTTGATCATCATCATCATTTTGAAATCCATCCCAAGCATGATCAGATTGAGTTGCACCGCCATCACCATCATTATCATCATCATCATTGTCATCATCATTGTCGCCGCCATCACCACCACCATCATCATCATCATCATCATCATTATCATCATCATCATCAGTAGTGGAGCGAGTGGTGTTATTGTTAGACTTGGACTTGGACTTGGATTTATTAGTAGTTGTAGAAGACTTGTTTCTAGCAAATTGAATCTCTTCTTGGACGACTCTTTCAATGTCCATCTCATCCTCTACATGTTGAGGCTCCTCCTCAATACGGGTAACTAGATTGTAGTTTCTTTCTTCTTCATGTTGATCTCATGCATTTGGTTTCTCAAATGTTGCTTCCACTGTGGCATCTGGTCTACCCTGCTCTCTGTCTAAAACTGGTACACCGCCTATTTCATTCATCCATTGTTGTAAGGGATTATCCTCTGGATTAACATCATCAACACCACCAAATGTATAAGCAACATCAATAGGATCATGGATGACAGATAGATCCACTTCTTTGAACTCTAATTCAGTCAGATCTTTTGATCTCAACCTCATATTATAATGAACAAAGACCAAGTCATTCAAGCGTTGTGCACCAAGTCGGTTTCTCCTTTTATTGTGAATCAGGTTGAATGTTGACCAATTTCTTTCACATCCACCAGCAACAGCTGTTTGTGACAATATTCTCACACCAATTCTTCTAAGTTCATCGCAGCCTGTGCCATACCAACACCACCACTCACAAGGAATAGATTTGTCCCTATCAGCAATTGCATTTGGATGTGCAAAGCATCCCATTGTCTCCCTAAACAACCTTAGCTGCAAAAGAGTAAGAAAAATATTCTTTAATATGACATTATTAAATAAAATAAGGTCTGATTTGAGTTTTAAAATGTGTAATCCATACTTGATTCATGACTGTCACCCTCTCATCACCACTTTTGACAAGTTTGTCAACCACTTCTTTCACGGCTGCCATGAACTCGTTGTTGAACCCCAACTTATATTTGCAGTGGAATCGTGAGTTCAAGTAGTGAGCTGCACAACAAAAATATTAAAACATGAGTCACTCATGAGTAGAGCTGGCAAAAGTTGACCCGACCCGAGAAACCCGACCCGACCTACTCAAAACCCGACCCGCTTAAATCGGAAGAAAATATAAATCTGAACCCAACCCGACCCGACCCGATGCTTACCTGAAACCCAATATGACCTAAAAACATGGGACCCGAACCCGACCTGATTTGACCTGGAGCTGACCCGTAACCCGAATCAACTTGAAAATATTAGAACCAATTTAATCGAGCCCGATAGTAACCCGACATGACATGGACCCGACCCGACATCAAAATGACCCAAGACCCGACCCGAAAGCAACATGACCCAACACCCAACCAGACCCAAAATCAACCTGACTATATGTAAACCTGACCCAACATCAACTTGATCCAAAAGTGACCCAACTTGAATTTAACCTGACCCGATGTCAACCAGACCCAAAATCAACTCGATCCGACATCGTCCTAAATTGACATCTCCCAAACTGATATAAACACAACCCGAGATCACCTGACCTATTTTTATTCAGCCGGACCCAAAATCACATAGACTTAAGCATCAACTCGACCCAATCTAATTAGAACAAACTCATCCTGACAGACCTTGATTCCCACTGAAATTTTTGACCCAATATTGTTGTGATTTACATACACTTCCCTCTTTCCCCTCTCTATTAAAATTTAGAGTAGGACATATTTTGCTCTCTTGACCACAAACACTAATTTTCTTTCTTTTTTTTCTCAACTCATAGTCATAGACTCATAGGATCATAACGTAATAGGCCCTTAGAAACACTTCATATATTTTGAAGTGGTATAAATCTTATATATACACATGCATACCACATCCCTATGATCATGCATGCTAGTTTTTTCTAAACAATTACTCCATGAAACAAGTGTTAAGAAATATTTTTATTCTCCATTTTATATATCTAGTTATGAGCTATATTTAATAGTTCATGCTAGTAAGCTTCCGTCTTCTGTTACACATGTATGTGTTAATAATAAATTGATTGTTTCCTTGAAAAACCTTGTTGCGGATAAATGGTGTGAATAAACTATGTGTTTGATTTGGGTCGTCTCATAATTTGGATTTTTTCGCTTGAAGGTGTACATAATTTCATGGTAGTTTATACATATTGAATATATAATATGAGTACACACTTTATTTACAAAATTAAACAGACGAATTCATGTGTCCATTTACTTGGTCGTTGTGGACTAATTTAAAATTGAATAAACATTTCCAAGTTACAACCATTTAGAACTATGTTAAAATAAACATTGCTACACCTACAAGTTGATTATGTTTGATCATCTTTGAAGAGGTTAAATTGTCAAAAATGTACAACATACATCTATCAAGATAAATTAGTTAACAATTCTTAAATACTCTACGAAATTTAATAAAGGATGTGTTGAACTATTTTATCAAGTATACATGATTACTCTACAAAATTGTGTTACAGTTCATCAAACTTCATCCAGAAAAAGTTACGGATGAAATCAATAAGTTTCAAAACTCAAAGGTTGTCATGCACATAGGGTGTTTAATTTTTATTAAATCAAGTACAGCTGAAAGGAGGCCCGTACATAACCCATTAGTCCATCGTCACGATTCATGAACCAAACTCGAAGCAATAAAATAGGTACCAATCGTTAGTAACAAAAAAAACTTTGCTGCTTCAATACACCAAGAATTCAAGATTTTAATGTTTCCAATACACCACGTTAATGTCACTAAGTTTAAGACCATATGCATTGAAGAACCTTAGAGCTAGTGCTAGGATGCAGACTATGATGTCTATGGCATTGACAACATAGTACCAATTAACCTTATGGAACATGAAAGAGATGCCAAAATAAAAGCCCTTGTCAATGAGCAAAATCCATTCCTAGACATCATAATATCTTGCTTATTTGTTCTTGATTTAACATAATAGTAAAATGGAGAAATCTCACAAAATGTAAAAAAGAAAATGTTGCAATCAAGTCATTGAGTATCTACATCAATATAAAATCTATGAAAGTGTTCCCCAACAAAATGGTAATTGAAAATATTAAACGCCTTCTACTTTAGTCCATTTTTCTTCAACCAAAATAGCTAGGCCTGAATTGTCTCATCCATAGAAATATCTTCACCAACTTCAACTCCATCTGCATCCAATTCAGCATGAAAATCAATAAAATGAGAAAAAAATAAGAAATAGATAATAAGTCATACAGAAATGAATGAACTTAAAAACAATATATACCTTCATATCCATATAACCAATTACGAGTCGTCACCAAGGCTTCAAAATTCTTTGACAAAAGGGAGCTTCTCCATTTGTTCAAAATTCTACCACCCATGCTAAAAGTTGACTCTGAAGCAACAGTGGTAATTGGAATCGCCATTATGTCTTTTGCCATACATGATAGAATAGGAAAACTTTTTGATTGTCCTTTCCAATAATTAAGAATATCAAACGTAGCACATCGCGCCTCCTTTCGAATTTCAAAGTATCTCTCGACTTCATTTTTATGGACACTGACCATAGACCCATAGCATGCCTCAAATTCCTAGTTTATTAATAAGGTATTCATCAACTAGAAGACTTCTTATAAAAATTATACTGTTAATGAAAGTAAATTTTGAGAAATAATATTGAATACATCAAATAAATTACCTCTAGATCATCACTCTCCCTAATACACTCTGCTTGTGGCAATGTCTCTGGAAGAGTAGTTACAGAAGGCAGAGATACATGGTTCTCATAGCACTTAAAAAACTCATTGAATTGGACAAGCACCTCATTAGCCAGCCTTGAACCATATTCATCACCATGTAGCTTTGTAAATGCAAATTTCACAAGATCAAACTTAAAATGAGGATCAAGAATTACACCAAAAGAAAGGATCATAGAGTAATCAGCCCAATATTTTTCAAACTTTCCATACATTTGAGAGGCCATTGTGCTTATTTCAGAGTCCCCAAAATCCTTTGCTTTAAGCAAGAGTTTCTGAATTTTCCAAATGTTATAGAAATACAAATTGGCAGTCGGATACTCAGAACCAGAAAAATAATTTGTAATCTCATAAAATGGTTCCAACAACTCGCAAATTTTGCCCACCTTTGTCCACTCACCGGAGGAGATACGGTACTTGTAATTTGGTTCATTTGCACCAAAAATATCCAAAGCTCTCCTATAATGAAAAGCTCTACTTAACATTAGATATGTTGAATTCCACCTAGTTGCAACATCCAACCATAACTTTGTGGAACATGGTAGACCGGTTCTTGTAACAATATCATTAAACTTAATAAGTCTACTTTCAGATGCATCAATATACTTGACATTCTCCCTAACTTTTAAAACACAGCTGTCAATATTTTTCAACCCTTCTTTTACTACTAAATTCAAAATATGAGCTGAACATCGAACATGGAAAAAATTTCCATCACATGGTAAACTTTCAAGCAATGTGGTTTTTAAATTCATTACCATGTTATCCATATTGGATGCATTATCCACAGTCATACAAAGCACCTTTTTGTCAATACCCCACTCTTTAGATATCAAATCATGCAACAAATTATATAATTCAAGTCCTGTGTGAGGAGGAGGACAATGACAAAAGTTCAATACCTTTGAATTCAATTTCCAATTGTCATCCACATAATGCGCAGTGAGAGTGAGATAGCCACGAGAAGTACATGCTGTCCATATGTCACAAGTCAAGCAAATTCTACTAGATATTTGACTCAAAGTTTGTTTCAGATTTTGTTTTAGCTTATCATGTCTCCTAATGCATATTTTCTTCATGGTATTCCTAGAAATTGTTTTCACATCTTCTTTAAGATATTGATGAACCTTCCTCAACCCTTCATGCTCAACCATTGAAAATGTATATCCATGCATCAAGATAGCATCAGCCAACATCTCGTGATATTGTTCATTATTAAATTCCCTAGAAATAGGCTTAGTAGGACAATTCTTTATATACTCAGCACAATTCTTTAGGTGTCTCTTCGGATTAGAAGTCCCCCATCTAGATTCTGCTCTATAATTTCCCTTCTTGCAATGTTTACATACTGAATGCAGGTTTCCTTGTTCATCTTCTATAATATCAAACTCATCCCAAACTTCTGAATAACACTTTCTCTTTCCAACCGCCTTATCTAGAATTGGAGTTTTGGTGGATGGAACTGGAGTTGAGATTTGTGTCGGAGGATTCTCATCACCTCAAAATAGAAAGTTTGCAATAATCAATATCATTTATTTACAACAATTAAGAAAAAAAGACCTACTACCTGCATTAGCTTGAGATGAAAAATCATATGTTCCTATCACTTCTTCTTCTTGGGGTGTTCTAAAATTTTCATCCATAATCGTCATTGGATGACAACTGCAAAGACACAAAAAATCACAACAAGATTTTAGAATTGGATAACTATAGAAAGATCACAAAAGCAAGGCATGAAAGAGAAAAGACGATAAATGAAGAAGATAGGAGGCTGGGGAGGAATCGAAACAAAGGTAACTAGAACTAGAAGAAGATGGGTGAGAGGGTCCAACATAACAAATAATAGTTGATCATATAATAACACAATAGGTGCCAACTACGCTAACATGAGATAAACATACAAAGGAGAAGATAAGCAATCATTGATAACAAAAAAAGAGAATCCAGACATGATGAAGATATGAGGTTAGGCGAAGATGATAAGAAACATACACGTTGGCTGATCGAGGGGAATGATAGGGAAAAAGGTGATTCACTACCACAAATTTTACCGGAGGCAGGAGAGACTTGATCAATGTATGTGTTGGTCGTATCTATCACCGAAGACCTACTGCTGCCTATGGAGATGTGTTGGTTCGTTTGTCTCATAATTCCACAACCCTATTTTCCTATTGATCGTGAATTCATGATTCGTGAATAGAGAGGAGGGTTATGGTTTTGTGGGAGAATAGAACCCGCAATATATAGGAAAAAAATATACAGATGGATGGTAATTGAAAATAATAAAAAACAAGTGGCCGGAAATTACTTTTCCTGCCTTTATCTACTTAAGGCCAATGGCCTCACCCACCGTTACTTCTATTCTTGTTTGTTAAGTGGACAGTCCGTGTAATTATCTTATAATTTGAAAACACATTTACTTTACAACGTAACGAGATCATTGCGGAAACATGAAGAGGATGGTGGAGTTGATGAGCCGAGAAAGAATTGGAAAATGAAAGAGAAATTAGGGAGGAAGAGATATTGATGGAAACAAATAGAAAGAGATATTGTAATTTGTAAAACGTGGAACGGTGGAAGAGTAGTTGGGGGAGAATTAAAAAAGGAAAGAAAGATTAGGAAGAAACGCATATTGGATCAAATAAATAAATAAATAGAAAGAAATGTGGAGTTGATGGACGAGTTGATGGGATGGGATGGAAATCATGGAACCATTATATCTATATGGGAGGAGTTTGTAAAAGGAAACAATATTTACATAGGTGTTATCTTGTTCCTCCTAATGCGTTATATTCAAGGAAGGAAGGAGAAGGAGTGTTAACTAGTGTCTATTCGGAAACTCCGGTATTTAGTTTAAAAATTACATATTGGTGTGGATGTACTAATTAATTATTGGAAACTACATTTAATACATAAAATCCAATATAAAATTTGTGTTTCTAAAATAGACATGCTATAGAGTACTACATGTAGTATATGGAATAAAATATAATGAGGTCACAAATAACTTTTTACCAATGTTTTATTTTATTTTTCATTGCGTATTTTTTGCTTCATTTTTAAGATTAAAAATACTTATCTAGAGGACAAAAAATAACTGAAGTTAATATGGTTCAAACACTCCAACTAAAACTTTTTATTTATCGGGACCACTCAGAGGAAGAGCAACTTCGATGACCCTATCTTGATAGTGTAAATCCAAAGAACCTCAACATTCAATCTGCACACATGTAAGACAGATTCTAGTAGATCAGAGATCAACTGACATGTAGCTGAAATCATAGACAATAGCAATTCATCCCTTGAAACACTACTTGGAGTTCTTTTTTATTTTTCTATATTCTTTGATAAGGGCATGCTCGATCTTGGGGAAGAGTAACTTTCAACGAAACCACTAACCTACTCCCTCTTGGCCCCTGACTGAAACTTATTCAATCAAAACCCAATAAGATACCCTGAATCGACTGTTTCAATATCAATTCGAGCACTAATGTCTCAAGTCTCAACCCCAATCAAATTAACAACTAGAGTTGACAACCTTATTGTTCACTCTACCTAAAATATTTCAAGTTGAGCCAGATTTACAACCCAAGTTGACTCACGCTAATGAAAACCCGACCTGACACAATAAGACCCGAACCAGAGAAATAACCATAATTGACTTGGCCCGAAAACAAACCAACCCTAAATGGCTTGACCCGAACACAAGCTGACCCGAGAAAACAGTCCAAATTGACCCGACCTGATAACAAGATGACCTGAAATGACTTCACCCGAACCCGACCTGACCCGCTAAAGTAACCCGAAGAAACCTAACTAGAAACTAACCGACCTGAACCTGAATTGACCCGAGAATGTAAAATGACCCGAACGAACACGACCCTGTACTAACCCGACCCGACCCGACCCTGAACCGAAACAATAAAATAACCCGAATAAACTCAGACCTGAAATGACCCGACCCAAACCCGACCCGACCCGCCCGATTGCCAGCTCTACTCATGAGTCATGATTCATGAAGCATTCTAGCAGTGCCATTGCAATATTAAATCACAAGTTCACAACTTAAGATAATTAAGATTTGCTCACCAGCCTTGTGTAGAGGGTGTAGAAGCATCTTCTCCCATCGCTTGTTGATGATTTTAAGATATTTCTTATCTAAAGTGGGGGCGATTGCAGTGATTGCTTCTTTCATCTTTTCCATTGCCTCATACAAGTAAGGAATGGTGGGAGCCTTGTCACCATCCACCAATCAGAGCACCTTCACTATCGGCTCCATTATATTCTTTCAGAATGACTTAAATCTAGTATATACAATTTTATTAGATGGAAACCTCTTATTCATCAATTACTGTCATTATGCGGGTTTAAATGGTAAGGAAGGTAGAAAATAGAACATGGCAAGCTGAAATTGATTAGAGCCTATTCCATTTTTGCAAATTTCTCATAAAACTGATCGTAACCCATGTCTTGGACAATCACTTGTCTAGGCTCACGACCCAATAGGTTTCTGCATAGATTTTATTGCAGTGTGGAATATATTGTGAAAGTAAGTAAGATCAAGGAAACATATAACATACTTTTATCCTTTTCCTATTCTTGTTCCATTATGCTAAAAGCGTGTTGCTAGGATTTTTGTGGAGAAATAATGAAGAAAATATCTCTGGATTTCTTCAATTAATGCTACTTTTGGTAGAAACATACCATATGAATCTACTGTTATCCAAAAAATTGTGTTTTTTAGAAAACCAGTTTTAATAATAAATACTGATCAAGTTACAATAGGCCCTTCCTCTCTCTATACTAGCAATAGCAGTTGGTGCATGAAAAATGATATTCTCAAGGATGCAACTCATATGTATTCTCTTGCACATGGCCTAACTATACAATTAATATTTTATACCTTTTTAGTAGGAATTATGTATTTTTCTTATATTAGGTTTTATTTTTATGTAAAGATGAGGTCTTTCCTATTGACTGATATGCATGAATGTCGTTATGATTATTCATTATGCTTGTTTTTCTATTCTGTTTGGAAATGGTGACCTAGAAAGTACATCTTCTAAGTTCCATTTGGACTACAACATGTGGTTTAGGATTTAGTTCATGCCACCTACTAGTGTCTTTATCTCATAACCAAATACATATTGTACATTTATAAAATGTTGCAAAAGGTTCATACTGACTTCCATACATAGTCATGAATTTTTGTTGTTAAATGAAGTTAAGATACTACAAAAGTTTAAATGCACCTATTGTTTAAAAAATGTTAGGTTGAAAGATATTGAGGTTAGATTGTGTTAGTTTGTAAATAATATGCACTTTGTAATTATTCTCATATTTTCATATACTGACTTCATTTAATTTTTGAACATCTTACCAAGGCACTACCTCAAGAAGTGATTGTGAAAATGAGTTTTCCTCCAAAGAGTGAAGTACTTGTCATAACCCCAAATGAGATTATTGAAGCAAATGGACTTGTCTTTCATTTTTCAACATATTTGGTATTGTGGAAGCACAATTCAAAGCATTTCTTGAGTCAAGTGGGGGTCTATGGAAAGAGTAGCGACTGTTTGGTAAGCCTACTGATCTTCATCAACACAATTATATTTGCTTATTACATGGTAAGAAAATTTCTTCATAGCTACCTTTTTCTAGTCATATATTATCTAGCGTTAAATGAATCTGATTGCTAATGAAGCATAATTGTTGAATGATTATTGAAGAGATTCTTGTCCTTGTAGTAATCACTAAAGCAATATGCTTTCTTTTCCTGATTATATTTATAGAGTTTTTCTTATGACCACAAATATCTCCGTGGTGAATTTTTAATATATTCTAAGATATGGGACTCCTTTGATCCACTATCACCTGGATACACCATATAATCTAAGAAAGTTACATGACCAACTACAATTGACATCCATTTCACTGCCCACTTTCTAGTTTATGACATTATAAAGGAGCCAAGCCATAAATCAACTAGTTCTTGATTAAGTTTTAGTTAAGGGGTACAAGCTCTTTTGTACAAGCTCTGTTACACTTTTATAAAAGCTTGAGACATAGGAGTTGGTTTCTATGATAATAAGAAAATTATAGATCACATTTATAGAGTCTTATACCAAACATTGCATTGAAGAGCTCCATTTTAGGTTTTGGATTTACTAATTATTCTACATAATGTAAAGTAAGAAATGGGAGTTTTTTAATCATTCTCTGATAATATCAGTTTAGTCAATGATTATTCATCAGGTTCTCACAAAATAATGGATGCTTCTACTTATTTTCTTGGACAATGCCAGAGTTCCAACCCGTGTGGGCATGGTAGGAATAAGCATGCTCTCCTAGATAAACCTCTCAACAATAATGAATATAACTCTAGCAGCTCTGACCGTCCACTACTCTACCTGATGAGAAATCACATCAGTACTTCATATTTCTACAATAAAGGATTCCAGATCTATTAGCACTAAGGAAACAATTCATAGTTGTTCTCAGACAGTGATGTTGACTAAATCTATCCTAATCAAAAATCATAGTAAGAAGATAGAATGTTCAAAGAGGATGCTAGTGAACTACTGTTATTATGAGATCATCAAAATCTCATTCCTTAGTGATGATCTTAGAAAAGAATGCATTACTACTATTCTAGAGAATTCATTATTAAGAGAAATTGCAACTGACTTCCTCTTTGTTCTTATTATAAGAAGCCACCACCACTCCAGGTGAGACTACTGGTTGTTGCTAAAACGTATGAACTTTACATTTCTAATATAATTTGTATCACAAAATTTTCAGCCAACTCATTTCTCTATGTTTCTTTCCTTACGTATGGAATTTTCATTTCATTGAATTGTGAAGGTTGTCTGGTACAGACAAGAGTTGTTAGAATATGGTCTTCTTTTTTACGTAGCATTACGAGGAATATGAGTTTAGTTGGACGAGAAATACACCCTATTTCTTCAAAAAGTTAATAATGGCATATACCTAAGTATGGTGCTTATTAGGTTTCTAAGCAATGACATAAATTTTTATTATACATCTTCCAATAAACTTAATTGTGGCATGTTGTAAATCTCATTTTCCCCTATTTTAGTATGGAAGGTAATCATTAGTGATTAGGTTATTGCCACAACCTTGTATGACGTGACTTGGTATGGCTCATACCCGCCCAATTGACTTCTCTAATACAAATGATCATTCTAGAAAGTGATTCCTTCTCTCTTGTGATCGCTATCACCAACTCGGATAGAGGTAAAGACTGCCTGGATCTACTGGTAAATGATATTATAAATCTTGGAAGTTGAATGCTAGAATTTTACACTACCCATTTGTGTAGATAAGCAACATGCTTTTCCACCACCTAGCTCAATAATCTTCTTTACTTTTTGTACCACCTAAAATATCATACATATTTTGATTTAGATCACAATAAACTCCTCCTCATGCATGTCTTTAACAACTCATATTTCTGAAAAGAGGAGGGCACGTAATATACTATGGTCCTCTACGATAGAGATCCAAGAAGGTCCTTGAATTATTTGAGGGAAGGTACATTTTATTGTTGTATTTGGTTTCCCTTTTTTTAGTTTTCAACTTCTAATCTTTCTTACTTTCATCTTCTATGGTACATATATAAATTTCTAACATACGCCGATAGTCTTCTTCATCCTACTATATGATGGATGTGAATCCAACACATCCAGTAAGCATAAAATGTATCCTTAAATGTCATAATGATCTAGTGAACAAAAGAACAAAGATTACCTCATGATACATTGTGAATTCATTAAAATAGCAGGTTGCACCTTATTCTCCTTAAACTAGTGCTTTATCTATTCGAGTTCCCATTCACAATGTATGTTTTTTTATGCAACTTGCTTTCAGATCATTCAACTCATCTAGGACTGTGCAGTGGTCCTTGGATTTTGGATTGATCCTCCCATTGACCTTGGATAATCCAGAACCAATGTGTTCCTCCCATTCATCATTAATATCCCTATTTGTGTTCACATACTATCTTGATGTTATAGAATGAACCTTAAAATATGAGAGCCTATAGTTAAACCTTTGTACTTCAATATACTGTATTTTGCTTCTGTGGTGAGGATACTATGAATTGTTCTTTTGGTTACATATTCATAGCATGTCTTCATAGGCATGAATCATTTCTTTTGCAATTTTGATCCCAATCCCTCCTCTGTGTTTGTCTACAGACCCATGCTATGAGATTAGTTTTCCTTTGATAGAGTTGATTAATTCTCTCATGAGTGGCTGGATGTAGTATGAGAGTTTGCAAGATGCAGCTTGGCTTCACACCCAGTACGGATAGAGCAAAGGTACCTCTCCCTGTTAGAGAAAGGGATCTATTTTTCTAAGATTTAATTATGTCCTCTATTAATAGAATTATTTAGTGAACAAGATGTAGGAGTATATTATGCCTTTATCAAGTTTGAATATCTCTCTGAGTTCCAGTATCCAGTAAAGGTACTTCTTTATATTGCTCTTTTTTGTAAACTTTGATCATATGCTAGCATATCTTAACTAAATTTCTGGCAATTAAAATTCTTGAGGATATAAATGTTTCTTCCATGTATGTGAATCACTGGTCATTATCTTTCTTGATGCTCCTACATTAGTATGTCATGAATACGACAAATTTTTAATATTTATTTAAATTTAAAAAAAAACAATATATTTATTTTAACAATAGATGAAGACAATCAAATTTTATTCAAAAATCACAATATTTCTAAAGAAAATGGAAACCAATACCATAATATCAAACAATGATTTAAAATGGGGTCTTTCATTCATATTAATGTGAGATAGAAGTTACAAAAAGACATGATAATTTCATATTCTAAACCTTTCACATTTCATGTATCATGTAATGTTGTGTTGTAAAGTGAGTTGTGTCATCTGTGATACCAAACTATCTTCTATCATGTATGGCTAGCAACTATGAAGCACAAATATAGATACCAAAATGTATACGAGTACAATATGGGGATACGACACTTTTCAAAAACATAAGATAAAGGTACATGGTTACAACAGTTTTTCTATTATTTATTTTTAAATTTCAACAGAAAATACCAATTTCATTCTCAAATCACAATACAATAGGGGGAGTCTAGAGTTGGAAGTCACATGGTTTTGGGATTTTGAGGGATCGCACAAGTGGGGTGCTCTCTTGGCTGTTAAATGGGTTGGTTGTATCCTAGCTACATTGAGGTCATATCCTGCTAATAAAAAAAGGAATACGACTTAAGAAGTATTGGGTATGTATTAGAGAGTATCTAGGGAGTATTAGTATCAGATATGCATTCAGTACTGGTAGGACACCTATTTTGGAGTATCGGTGCTTGGAAGTCCTGTAAAAAGTGAAATCCCAAAATACAGAGGTACAAACAATAAAGAGAAGAAGGAAGATTGGCATTTAGAAAGAGGAATGGTGACTAATCTTGAACTGCTTCAAGGAAGCAACTGTGACAGCCTTGCTGCAAGCTACTACTTAGCAGAGAGGGTTAAGACATGAGCTGGTGTCTAATGCTAATCAAGCAATGTCATGCCCAGATTTTTTTTCTAGTTTTTACTGACTGGTTACGGCTTGGATACAGATGGATACGGATTAGGAGTATCCAATATGTATCCAGGAGTATCCACGGGGTATTGGTATCTGATACATATCAGATACGGGTACAACATCTATTTTGGAGTATCCGTGCTTCATAGGTCACAACATATGTTTTGTTCTTCCTCTCACACCACTAAGACCAGCATTCCACCACTGCTTTAAACATCCCATCTCATCCAACTAACATTGTTGTGCCACCTCCACAATAGCTCGTCATTCACCCAATAACTACAACATTGATGCATTGTGCAACAACACATAAACATCATTGCAACCACACCAGAAGCTAACCATCATCACAAGTTACCCACCATGTCTGTAGCAATGCGGAAATCTATTTCTACCTACCGTGTTGCAGACCTGCATCCACAACAGTCCTACAACATGTTACATACCACCTATGGAACCACCATCATATACCCACACCATATAGGAATACACACACATCCACCCTAGAACCTCATGCATCCCTAACCTTGTAGAAACGGTTTCATCATCATATTCCACCCAAGACAAGCCATGAGCTCATCCATGACTCACAGTCACACGTTGCTGCTACTGCTTCCATTGCCACCAGAGCATCCCCAAAGCTACCACCTTGTTGCACTATTTCACATTACCAGTTCCACACTACCTCCTTTCCCAATGCCTACTCCACACCCACCATATGCAGCAAGCTACAACCCATCCACCACCATGTCACCATTGAAAACTACCCCATCTCATGCCACATAGCAGCACACCACATCCACACATCCATCATCCTTAGTAGTTAGGAAAATTATTTCAACTTAGTGCACCACCGTACATCGCCACTCCTCCACAATATTTGTTTTCAAAGCCCAAACCATAGCACAACATACAACCAACACCCTCTACTATGTTTCCCCTCAAAACAAAATAGACCAGCAAGAATCATCCACTCGAGTCCCATTACATCCCTACTACCACATTTCAAAGCAACAATTTTCAGCTGGTTCAACAAACCCCCATACATTTTAGAGAAACCCAAGCAGCAACCAACATGTCTGCAGATTACCGTCATAGCAGCAACCCACATGTCCATAGACCACCATCATAGCAGAAAAATTTATGCATTCACCCACCGACATGCATGAAAGGACCAATACAGTTCTGAACTTGATAAGCATTTCAATTCCATAGACATCTTTTGAATAAGTAAGAGTGAGGATATACAATTTTAATTATAATTGATGATCAAAGTGAGTATGATAAAATCCATCTATGGCTTCCACGATGAGAATGGTGTTCCACATGTTATTACCAATCTTCTGTTGAAAACAAAAGCAGGCATGAACAGGAACAACAACCCCACATCATTGGAGGGGAGGAGTGGTTGGAAGTTGATAGAGACAATAGAAACAAAAACCCCAGTGATGTGAACAACGACATGCATATAGTGATGCCTACAGAAAAGTATAGACCGACATCACATGCCAATGAATCTGAGAGAACACATATTGAGGAAGATGATAAAACTACTAATAACAGCCAAGCTGAAAGTGAAAGAACATAGTCAAAAAATAAACTTGAAGAGGAGAATTTGATGTCAAATCTGAAACTGAGGTTGTTACTGAAGACTCACAAGATAAAAGCCTTGACACTGTCATTCAACATCAAAATTAGATCATGCAGATTCAATTAAAAACCTTGACACCAAATCTATGGCCTCAACATGCCTCCATATTAGCAATAGAAAATGATGCAAAGAAATAATATTCTTAAGGATACATGCCATATGCATTTTCATAGAAATCGTAGCATTTGGTTTTAGCATTCAATATGAGGGTATATTCAATGGAATAAGTAGACAAAATTTTGAATTTCTTGAGAAGCACTCTAAATTAAGATGACATAGGCAGTGTTCGTACATGAGGGGTGTAAGCACTTATATTAGTAAAATCACCACCAACTTCATGTGGGGTCTAGTTCAGTAATCTCATTCAGAATTGACTCATCAAGGTATTGAAAGAGGAAACTAAAACCCGATATTACATTATATACTAGAGGTCGATCTTCATGTCCAAAACATCATCCCAAACAACTTTAGTAGCTTTTTTGATAAGTGGTTCAGTAAAAGATCTCCACCTATCAGTCCAGAACATTATATTCTAGCCTGACAGAATAGTCCTGGAGCAACTAATTGAGTTATGCAAAGTTGGATCATGTGGCAAGTACAAAGAATCTATAGCTGTTTTGATAATGCTTCTAGCTTTGCTCATTTTCATCGCCAACTGCTTGTATAGATACTTGTTTTTTTATTTGCATAAGGTGTGTTGCATTTGAAATCGTATGTACTACCTAGAACCATATAAAGCAAGTGTTATTGAGTGTCTTATTCCTTGTAGTTGTTTTCTTTCTTTGCGAGCTTTCAAGATGGATCCAAGTTGCTAATTAGAGTCCCCTAGCATGCTCTTTCCCACTAGCATTGTTCCTTATTCTCTCTCTTTTCATCATATTGTCTGCC
This sequence comes from Alisma plantago-aquatica, assembly GCA_963693085.1. Classification (NCBI taxonomy): domain Eukaryota; kingdom Viridiplantae; phylum Streptophyta; class Magnoliopsida; order Alismatales; family Alismataceae; genus Alisma; species Alisma plantago-aquatica. The sequence continues at coordinate 212,970,400 of OY856414.1, forward strand.
TTATTTTATGTTCATGATTAAGGTCCAATTTAAATTACTCAAAGAATCAGATGGCCCACATGAATATGGTCACATGAATATGTATTTATCTTGTTTTTTGTATTATTGAGTTATATCTCTCTAGTCAATGTTTCATTTAGAGATTCACTATGTCAATCACGACCAGATCTTGGCCTTCTCTAATTTATGCCGATCAGTAGTACATCCAATGGGACAAAATGTTCCACAATTTTTTTAGTTTAACATTATTGTTTCTTTACTTTCCATTTTTATGAGTTTAACTCTAATTTCAACTTGATCTCTTGCATTTTTTCGGATCTAGGATCACAACTTGGATTTCCGCTTCACCATATTACCATTGTTTATTTTGCTACCTCTTCCTATCGACAACTTCCTGATATAATCTCACCCAACAAAAACAATGATTGATATGATAAGATTTGTCATTTTGTAGATAAAATTTACTTGATAGTCCACTAGAACTTATAAATGCTAAAAAAATAAGGTGTCTAATCATCATTTTATTGCTCAGCTTAAGAGGCTCTTTCTTATATTGATATTTGTTTTTCCAAATTGTTGTTGGATCACCTATGTCAGAAACACATTGCATTTTTATGTGTTATCTGAGAAATTTTAGATGTCTGCATTCATGAATCATATCCATCCTCATGTTCTATTGGTGGCTTATGTGGAACAAGTATAAGGGTTACAATGAACAAAGACCCCTTCATGGAGTAAATTAGATTAATATTTTGATATGGTTATTCTTTCTCAAAAATTTCATTAATTAGCTTTAGTTTTTTGATGTTCATATTCTAGCATGTAGACATCAAGATCATCTTTCATAAACTTTCTCCCAAGTGAGTATTTGTAGAACACTTATTGCATTGCAATAAGTTTGTTCCACGAATAAGTGAAGTAATCTTTAAGACTAGTTGCATATTTTACAAGATCTTCATAAGCATGTTTTGCAGCTTCCTAAGAATTCTCATAAAAGAAAAGACCCCCCTTTCTTTCTATCATGTAAACTGGGTTCTACCTTTGTTAAAGCATGGGTATATCATATGATAGCTACTAATGCTTCTTTTGAATGGTGCCTTGACTACTGTAGTGGTAGTCTGAGTTGTTTTTAGTTTTCAACAAATGCAGTCTTTGCTCTATCTAAACTGCTCTTTCATTTGTACTAGTTATGCTCTGTATTTGTCCTGCACACTCAAGTTATAAATAAATTTCTATATACTGAAATACTAGTAGGGTTAGTTGGTTATATATGTAATATTTTTTCATCCGTATCATTTTTGTAGTTTCTTGGTTTGGATTAACTATATTATTATGTTTGGTGGCTTACTTCCAATCTCTATTGTGAAATGTGATCAAAGATCGTGTCCAATTGAATGAAGTTATATATACTACCCTTTCCCCATCCAGTGGTAAAGCAATTTTCTTTTTGTGTCTAAACATTTACTGACTCGTCATGGATTATAAAGATATAGTCATTGACATGTTTTACTCATTTCATTTCCATTTACAGATTGGTCATGTTTTTGTCATTTCATGTCCATTTCCCACAGGTTTCTTGTGCCTAATATGGACATTTTGCACTGGTGCCAACTATGATCAAGCAATCAAATTGATGACAAGGATCTAGTTTAGTTCATTCATATGGTAATGAAGGAGTTGTTTTAGTTCATTCATATGGTCAAGGATTTAGGTGCTCAACAAGAAGAAAATAGATTCAAAGTTGTTGATTCACAACCTCAAGAGGAGATGACAATTGAAAACTTGTTCTTTAGTTAAAAGATGCATTTCCAGCTACAGTTTATCTCACTCTGGAACAATTTTTATTCAGGTATACAACATATTTTTGTATCCAATATTTGTTTGAGCTGTGTAGTTGAGGCTCCGGTAGTTATTGTGAAGCTTTATTGGCCTTACTATTCTAAAAGTTAAGACTAAGATCAGTAGTTGATATTAATCTTGGTTTTTCTCAGGTTAAATCTCGTTCCAATATGGTCGTTGCCCATTTAATTATTAGATACTTTTGTTGTTGTTTTAGGCCTTGTGCTGGAAGATCAAAATATGAATTTCTTAGCATGTTAAATAGTTGTTTTGAAGTTGTTTATCTTCTTTGTTTCTCTAGATTCTTTGCACTCGGATGATAATTTAGAATTTGTAATCTGTTTGAGCTGCCAGATATTTTTTTACCATTTTGCTCCTTTGTATATTTCTAGAATAGTGATGTCATATAGAACTAGAGTGAGTGGAGAGAGCTCCACACCCTGACGTGTGCCTTACAGTCTTTAGTGTTCCTAATTAGTTGAGTCTCCTATTTGTTTTTTCTGGGAAAACATATGGATGTCTTTGACTATGAATAAAACATCAACAACTTGTTATGTGTTTGACTATGAGCTATAATTTCATTTATTTGTTAGTAATCAGTTTGTGATTAAATGTGTAATCATCTCTTGAACTCTATCAAATATATTTCACCAGATTATAGGGAAGAATGCTTTGTAACCAACATATCAAATTCAAGTATCAATATGTTTAGAAGACAAGGCACAAGTTCTATCCAGTGCAACTATGATTGTTGCATTTTACTGTCAAGTTTGTCTTGTTTGTAATTTAGATCCAAGACATACTCTTCTTTATGATGGTGCAACAACAAGAACCCAAGCTATTACAACTCATTGAACAAAAGGACAAGACAATGAGGATACTTGTCTTGAAAGATACATACTCTTTTTCCAAGATGCGTGTAGACCTCACTTAGATATTAACATTTGTATTTCCTTTTCTTTGTACACATTGTGTAATAGGGGCAAGGTATACATCATCCCCATGTACATTCAATGTTTCAGTATGAATGAAAGTAAGATTGTTGACATAATGAGCATAACTTGGTCTAACTACTACAAATTTGTTCCTAAAAGAGCATTTGAACTAATTACACAATATATGAATAATCAAACTATACATATATGTATATGTGGCACTACATACACTACTAAAAAAATGGTCTTTAACTACAAAAAAAATTGCAGTGAAAACCCCATATTTTGTAGCTAAAGGCTTTAACTACATATTTCTTTACACATACAAATTGTAGTATATGCTCGTATAGCTAAAGACTTTAACTATATTTTTCAAATATGTAGTTACATAATCAATTCACTACAAATTCATATGTATCCGGAAGTGTAGCTAGATATTGTCCTTACATATTTAAATATAAGTAGAAGTATAGCTAAATGTATGACTACAATTACATATATAGTCATTATGTAGCAAAAACATGAAGTTAATACATTTTAAATGTATTTAATGTGTAGGGAAAGGCAACAGTTACTATATACATATATATGTAGTTGATTATGCATCTAGCTACATACGTAGTGCCATTTAATACACATACATATATGCTTAGTTCGACTATATATATATATATATATATATATATATATATATATATATATATATATATATATATATATATATATATATAGTTTAACTTATTCGTATACAAGCTCTTTTAATAACAACATTGTATGCTGAATATTATGCCAACAATCTTACTTTCATTTATAATGAAGAGTCAAATGTACATGGGGAAGACGTATACCTTGCCCCTATTACATAATGTGTACAAAAAAAAGTTTATACATATATCAATGATTCAGTGGTCTACTAACATCTTTGTGAAAGAGTTGTCTTTCTAGGCCAGTTTTAACATCCTTATCGTCTTCTTCTTTTGTTCGAGCTCTTGTTGTTGTTGCACCATCATGAAGAAGAGCATGCGTTGGATTAAAAAATACAAAAAAGACAACCTTGACTTGGTTGAGCAGGGTTGACCTCTAGCGAAGATGTTCTTTCTCTTATTTTAGAATCAATCATTTCAGCTAAAACTTGCCGACACAGATGCACTACAGAATGTCGGATTCTTGGCGTGTGATCCTTTGGGTGAGCGGGACGAAGCAGGTCTCATAGAGTGGGACAAGATAATGAGCATGATGTATGGGATGGCTTGGAATGACGTTGGAGGGGATCTTGAAGCTGTTTGTGAGCCTAGTGTCCATGATGCTGCCTTGTTGGATAGAGAAGGTCTGGAGTTTTGCGAGGATCATCTTGAAAATGATGGTGCAGGTGAAGATTGGGACAACTGAGAGGAGCACTTTTACTTGCTCGACCTCTGATACTGAGCATAGTCTCCAGACTCTCATTCATGTTGCTTCCATCTTGAACGCTGATGCAAGCCTTGTCCAAGAATCTACATGTAAAAATATATGTTATGTCTAACCAAAGACATCGGTGTACTAATTCTATCTTCTCAATAAGCTTTTTACCTGAATTTATCTGTGTGGCGGAGGTGCCTGATAATTTTGGAATCTTGGCCAGAGTTACCAAGATGTAGAGCATTATATTGCCCCCCACAAAGTATCTCAGTGTTAGATGGGCAAATTTGCTTCCTCTTTGAAATTGCAGCAACAAAAACCTGAGTATCAAAAGCAACATCACAAACTCAAACAGCCGCTATATGCAAATGTATATGCATTTATAATATCTCAGAACCAAATAGAAAAGAATATCTCATGCCATGTGATATCTGGTTTATATATTCGCCATAGCAAAACTGACAAGTCACAAAACAAGGAATATATTCCTAACTCCAGTAAACATAGTGTGCTTACTTTGGGATGATGCATCCTGGTTATAATGTGAAGATTATCAATGCCCAGTTGCTGACTGGGAAGTTCCCTAGATGCTACAAAACAAAAATGTGTACGGATGAAAAATGGTATCATTCAACAAGGAATCCTAAGAAGCAGCGTTTTTTGGAAATAGAATACTTACAAACTATACCCACATCCTTTGTTGACGTTCGTCGTAGTTGATAGAGCACTTTGTTTGCAATCTATGGTTTCCATATGATTCCTAGGGTGACATCAAGTTTCTATTTGAGGAATCTAATACCCACATCTTTTTATATTAAAAAAGAAACATAAGTATATTATTTTACAAGAAAAACTTTATGAGAAGAATTTTTGATTATTTTGAATAAGCTAATTAAACTTACCTGCACTAAAACATCATTTGTTCCACACATTAAGTAGAAAGCTTCTTCAAGTTCCACACTAGTCCATTTCTTCATGTTCACTGGAATAGCGAACGGAACTCATTTAGTGGTTTGTCAACCACTCAGTTTGTATGCTAGCCACTACTTCATAACTTTGATGCCTTATTGCAAGTCATGAGTACATGGATAATAGTCTTTGGTTGCTTTCCTCATTGTCTGCAAAAGACATCATCATTCTTATGTTACCAAAAAGAAGTCAATAAAGTTACAACAAAACATAATATTATATAGTCTTCATCCTCATTTAGAGAATTAGACTTCAAGATCAAAAGAAGCACATCGGAGAAGGAAAGTGTCATCACCAAAAAAGATCTTCAGTCAAGGACATGGAGGAGCATCATATATCCAAGAAATCATCCACCATAAAGATCTTTATCAACATTGATGACAACAACAACATCCAAGGCTTGAAACATAGAAAATCGCACTACTAGACATTTAAAGCTTTAAAGAACACAAGAAAAATGCATCAACCTCAATCTGCAACTTAAATAGAAAACTGAATAATCACCTTAAATGGAGAACTTATATGAAACCTCCATTGCAAATTAGTTCCCTCATTGATATTACCATAATGTATACAGAATATCAAATAACTCCAGAGCAGAGAATGAGCCTCAATTAGCAGCACCATTTTTTCTTTCAAGGACAACAAAGCCAGCAAGTATTACTCGTACAAGATAAACCTTCAACAAAAAATAATCCCAGAACTGAGCTTACAAAGCACAATCCCAGAAAAACATATGCAATATACAACAGATATAGAGGATCTGCAAAGAAGCATAACTTAGAAACAGATTAAACTAAAATGATTATGTTACATAGATATATGTTAACTTAAAAACATGCCAGATTAAGAATCTATTCAGAGTCGATTCAAGTTGAGATGACCTGAATTAGCAAAATTTATGAAGTGCGTGTGAAGTGATTCGCAAGATAGGAAGAGTCCATGAAAACGTGAAGAGATGAACTTGCACACAAAATGTGTGCACACTAAAGGGGAAGAATTAAAATCATGCAGGTATATGAAACTCCTCCCCAATCCATAAGTCAATTCAATCCCACCTACAGACCTCAATCCTAGTGTCACTAGTTCAAGTTAATGAATAATCATAGAATAGAAAGTTTGTTCTGGCCATTAGTTGAATTATTATACTAGAGTAAACACACATGTGCATGCATGAAAGAATCACAGTAGAGTGTGAGTCTAAATAATGCTATATGCTATATTATACACACATGGTTAAAACACGAACATTAACGAACTGTAAAAGAATTTAAAAAAAGTTTGATGATTACATAAGAGCGTTGTCAACTCTACCATCCCAAATAGCGGTTGACATGCCTTGCCCATAACATTAGAGTATAACATTTCACAGTCAATGACACCTCACATGGCAGTTTTTGAATTTTTGAAATATAAAAATGGTTAAGGAGGGCAGTGTTTGTATATAAAGAGTTTACATAGTCGTTACTTTAATATGGACTGGATGGAATGTCTAGTTTAAAAATTACTATTACAATTGTCTAGATGAATGTTACATGTAGGAACATTTTTTGGTTGATCTGGAATGATATCTCCCAAGTAACTATAAGTCTTTTAAACCATCAACTGGAACACTATTGTTTATCAACATTATCTTTACTAAGAGCTTCATATTACTTTAAAAAGTTGGTATCAAGCTAACCACTTATTATTCAAATAGGTAGTCAAATCATCTTCACCTAAAGACAGACGTGTAATATCAATTGAACTGAAATCACTAAAATAATGCTTGGGATCATTGTTACAGGGAAAACAATTTCAAGGATAATAGTTTTAAAATAAGGTAACCAAAAATTTAGACCATTCTTAATGGATGCAGAGCATCAAGTTTGGCTTAGGGGTCACCAACCAAATAAGCCTTTGTCAATCAAGTGTAAATCAATGAATCTACTACTAAAGCACAGATGGGCTTGGTAAAGTGCCAGATTCGCCATGTTGTCATAGATGTCACCCCACCAAACCATGGAAAAATGGATTGATCAGAAATAGATATATAATACCCAACCTTGGTACTTTATTTGATGTATACAATTAATTGATTGAATCTATGATAGGGTTTTGAGAATCATATGCATCTGTCGAGGCGGGAAGTTGAAGTATGAGCACCCCACAACAATATTACTAATTCATAAAATCAAAAGAACATAGTATCAAATAGTAACAAAATGAACCTGAATGTTTTTATTGCAAGCTTTTTCTGGTAATGTAAATAGATATTGGTGATTTAATGAAATTCCAATTGATGTTTGATGAAATAATGAAGCCCAATGGCAAGCGTAGAGGTATTTAATAAGATCTGAGGGTAACTTACAAGGACCGCCTAATAGTAGGCCGCCGCCGAGAAGCAGGAGCAACCACCGCCGGCTGCCACTTTGGCCACATCCGCCGATTGATCGCTATTCCCTGCCTGTGTCTGCCAACTACCTACCTAGCTGCTTGTTGCCCACTGCTGCTCTGCGCGCATGCCGTTACCTGCCCCTGTGACCGCCTTTGCCGGCACCATCCTGAGCTGCCGCTACCACTTGCATATGCAGCTCTTGCCTATCCTAGATGAGCCGCCATCAACTCTTTACTGCTGCGCTGCGACTCTAATACTGCACTACCTCTACTACTATGCCCCCCTACCGCTCCTGCTCCATACGCCCCCCACCACTAGTGCCCGCTGCAAATTTCTTGGACTGGCTAGAGAAAATTTTGATGGATTTTATCCGTAATATTATTAATCTTTATGAAGATTTGTGCTTGATTTCTCTTCAAAAATCTTTGTAGACCTTTTTTCGGGGGGCCCACGAGGGACGTCTCCCCTCGACTTCTGCCCACTGAGGGGCAGCGGGACCCCTTAATTGGGGGGCCGCGCCCCCCAAACCCCCCGATAGTGCTACGACCTATATTTCTTTCTGGGGTGTTCCTTTATCATTATCCACCCCAACCACTCTTGATTCTTTCCGTGGTTGGTGTGAGGGGGAGAAATAGAGAAGAGATGAGACAAAGAAGAAGAATTTCATTCTATTGTTCTATGGATCTTCGTGCTACATTTACTACTGATATATGGAGTCTTCTGCTGCTATTTGGTATATTTTGATGCTAGATTGTTTATTCATCATCTACCTCAACTGCTGCTGTGAAGTTGCATACTTGGACGTCATCTTTGTTACTTGTGCTATGATTAGCACACTTTACTTGTTGCTTTGTGCTTTTGCACTTTCTGCTGTCCGTGCTTTATTTGCACATTAACTTTCTACTCTGTGGACCAACACTCTCTGGATTTATGACGTCTACTACTGTGATGGATGCTTTATAAAAAGGGAAGATGATGAAGACCTTTCTGTTACTGACTTTACATGGAGCTTCATCTACTGGAGGTATTTATTTGCTTGCTACTGTGCCTACTGGTCTTCTATCTGCCTACGTCGTCGACTCTCTACTGCTGTGCACCAGCACTCTCTGGCATGTCTGTGCCTGGTTTGCACGTCGACTCTCTACTACTGTGTACCAGCACTATCTGGCTCGTCCATGCTTTATTTCACACGTTGACCCATCCATACTTTATTTGTACATTGACCTCTACTGCCTGTGATCCAACACTCTCTGGACTTTGCTGCCTGTGACCCAACACTCTCTGGCTACTACGAAGACGACGTTGATGAAGACCTTGGTGCCTATCATCTATTATATATTTTACTCTAGATGATCGAGAAGCTTCTGTGACCTACTCGTCTGCTTGCCTGGGGTATCTACTTGAGGGGGAGTGTATGAGTATTTGTGTGCTTTATTGTAATATTGAAGGGGAGCAATTTCTTGTATGGGCTTGGTTTATCCTTTTATTTCTGTCTATTTGTTTTCTAGTTTGACTCTCTATTTGCAAGCTGATTTGGGATTCTCCCAACTTCAAACCTATGACAATATTGTGGTTGTAGGTGGAGGGTCACTAGCGAACAACACATGTGATTCCACGATCGTTCTGATCCCGAAATGCTCTAGACCGGAGGTCAGTAGCCACTTTAGACCCATTTTTCTCAACAATTCGATCCTCAAGCTGATGTCTAAGGTGATTGTGGAAAGACTAAAACCATGGATCTCACAATGGGTGAGTCCTTCTCAGAGTGCTTTCATACTAGGCCGTAGGATAACAGACAATATTGTGGTTGTCCAGGAAATCATCCACGCTATGGAAAGGAAAAAGGAAGCTAAGACCATGGCCATAAAGATCGATCTTTCAAAGGAATATGACAAAATGGATTGGAACTTCATCAGATATACGCTTGAGAAAACTGGAATGTTGGTAAACATCATCAATTTCATCATGTCTTCTATATCCAGTGGTTTGGCTACCATAGCTTGGAATGGGAGAACTTCAACCCCCTTTAAACCTGCCCGGGGTCTCAGGCTAGGAGATCCTCTCAGCCTGTATCTGTTTGTGTTGTGCTTGGAGAGACTGAGTCATATGATCCAAGAGTGTGTCCATAAACGTGAGTAGCAACCAGTCTAGATGGGAAGAGGAGGTCCGCACATTGCCCACTTGTGCTTTGCAGATGACATTGTTGTGTTTGCTAAAGCCGATAAGAAGAATATGTCCACAATACTGAGATGTTTTAAAGAGTTTGAAAAGGCTTCGGGGAAATCTATTTCCATGGAAAAAATGCGGGTTTTCTTCTCCAAGAGTGTGTAGAGAACAGAGGCTGATAGCATTTGCAAATTGAGTTGCATAGAGAGAATTGAGAACTTGGGTAAGTACTTGGGCGTCCCCATCATACACTCTAGAGTCACGAAAGCTACTTACAATGAAGTGCTAGAAAGAGTCTCTAGTAGAATTAACTCTTGGCCTTGGGCTTCTAGGACTCTCTCACTTGCAGGAAGAGTTTGCTTAGCGAAGAGTACCTTGACAACTATTCCAACTTATATTAAGCAGACAGCTAAGCTCCCACTTTAGCTATGTGATAGAATTGATAGTACTATCTGAAAGTTCATTTGGAGTGGAGGAGGCAATAGGAAAGGGGTACACCTTTTGGCTTGGGATAAGATCACCAGTAAAAAAAACATGGAGGTCTTGGCCTGAAAAATATGCGTGATTGGAATAATGCTTTACTTATGAAGAACACTTGGGCGTTCTTAAACGACCATGACAAGGTGTGGGTGAAGATCTTGCATGAGAAGTACTAAAATAGAAATGCCAACTCCAAGACATCCTGCTCTGCGGCATGGAGGTTCATTTCTAATAACTTAATGAGAATTACAACTACGTGCTCCAAAGCTATCAGCAACGGTAGGGATATTAAGGTTTGGGTTGATAAGTGGCTAGCGGGGTCGGATGTCCTTACCCTGGCTCCCAATCATACCATACCTACTGACCTTACTTATATGAAAGTGAGTTCCATGTCCCTCGACAATGGCAAATGGGACTGGGAGTTCATCACAACATATCTACCAGAATGTACTTGGAACATCCTCAGGACAACGCCGCCTCCAGATGTGGATGCGGGCCCGGATGCACTCATCTGGCCACATGAGCCTAATGGGAACCTCACAGCCAGATTGGCCTACCGATGGATAAGGTGAGACAAAAACTAACTTGCCCTGGTGACTGGGCGTCAATCTGGAATAAGCAAGTCCCTGAGAAAATTAAAGTTTTCCTGTGGCTGCTCCAACACCATGCACTCCTCACCAATGTAGAGAAACACCGACAACACCTTGCAGTCGCAAGAACATGCCCGAGATGTAACCTACAAGATGAAACCATACTACATTGTGTGAGAGATTGTCCCAAGAGCACTGTAATATGGCGAGCTTTATCTCCACTATCTGATTTCTTTCAGGATGATGAAGAAACCTGGATAGAACGGGTTATGAAGTCGATGCACACAAACATCCACCCGATATGGCTGGTGGTGATGACTTGGCACTTATAGACAATCCACAACGAAGAGGCCCACAGTGGGAAGGTCATTCCAACCTTGACCTCATGTTGATTCATTCAGTTAGGATCGGAAATGATCATGAGACACCCAAGCTCATCTCACCCCGCCACCCAGATGAGTCAGAATGGATTTAAACAATGCTTACTCTTGTGGCGATACCACTATCAACCCAGGATATGTGTTGCACATGTACAACTAACTAAAATGATGACCAGTTCTTATTTAAGCAGTGCTTAATAGTGAACTTACATGCTTAACTACTATCATGATTTTTCATTAGTGCATTGAGTTATGACTTGGTAGGTCGACTAGATTGAGGAGAAGGGAAGGTGGCTGGTTGGTAGAAATAAATGCGTCAGAAGTAGAAACACTGACCTCGGCATGCATACGTTATGCGGTAGCCTTGGCGTGGGGTGCTCTCAGGAGCAGGTAGAACTTCTTCACCTCGGATGAACTCTGAGCACCTTCTCCACAAAAACTGCACATACAAGTCATTATGTGGGTGCATTATATATGATGGGAAGAAAATCAGAATCATCTAATTGATCACTCAGGCCGTTCGATCATCTATTGGATGCTTAAGTAACAAGCATATCTCTTTCAACCTAGTAATGTAATAAGAAATAAACTATTCAATCTGGTTGGTTCAGTGATTAGTAGCTTCACTCGAGCCATATACTCGTTTTAGTTGAAGGGGATTGGGGTGTGGTAGCTATTTTTTTCCTGGTTTGAACCTTTACTGTGCCTAGTGCTGATCCACTATAGGGCTACATGCCCGTGATGCCATCTGTGCTGTCAAGCATGTGACCAAAACAATGATATTTGTTGTGCATAACTGCACATTGTTTTTAGTGTCTGTTCTAATCAACGATGGTTGTCCCTGTATTGGATTTATAGGCTAGTTGGCTTTGCAATGATCTGTACATGCTGAATGAATGATGGTTGTCCTGTAAATCAGTCATCATATTAACACTTGAAATAAAATTTTGAGTTAATCCTTATCATATCCTAATTCATGGATAGTTAATCCTTCTCAAGGTGAGCGCTATGGAGCTACCTAGGAATATGTTATAGGTTGTGTCAAACATATCAAGAGTTCTTGTTAAGCCCATAACAAACAATACAAAACTAAGCGCTAGGGAAGTAAGCACAACTACAGAAAGTAAAGAAGCAGGGGAAACACAATTTCCCTATCTTAAAGTTGTAAAATAATATAATGCATATGTATAATAATATGCTTAAATGTAATGCCTTTAGCTTAGCACTTATCAGATTTTATTTGACTGATAACTGCTATCTTTGCAAAACTTGATTGTTGACCAAGGTGTTGAGATATTACACATTTTAGTAAGGTAGTTGACAAATGTAGAATGATGTAAGAAAGTGGCTAATGCTGCACTATAGGATATTTAATATGATTCACCCATGATGAGTCATTGACCTTTGCCATCCACTCATTATATGAACTAATGGTTGTTTCACAATGAAGAGAGAAGCTCTGCAACTGACAGTAAATGACACATGTTAGATGATGACAGGTAAAAAACAAATTTGAAAATACTAAAAGAAACAAACTTTTGGTCATGTACATCATGGCTCCCCTGTCATTAGCACTGCAAACTTGGAAAAACCATGTATGACTAGCATGTAAGCACATAAGTCTAAGAAGATGCAACTAATTGCAGAAACAACTTGCACAAATGATAAAAAAATCCCGATTACAAATGAATCTGGATATGAAGTTTCATCACCATCTAAGAGAATCTGAAGTGAAGGCACAAGACGTACGAATTCTAGCAAAATCATTATGTCCAGTCAAAGTATCCCACTGAGTACTGACATGCATAATGTATTAGAAATAGTTGTATTGTGCTTCATATCATGATGACTATATTTCTCAAATAACAAGGATTTGTTATGACATTCTAGAAAACCATGTACTTACATTCATATAGTAAATAACAAGGATTAGTTATCAAACCCTTAACGAAATATTCTAACACGTTAGTTCTCAAATCAGAGACAAAAGTTTGGCACATGCTCGAACAGACTTCTCATACAACAATAGCCAAATCATGCATCAACCAAATTGATAATTTCAACTCCTTGATAGAAACTAAAAGGAAGGAACTGAACAAGATGAATGTAGCTTCAACAATGCTTCAAATGTTTCTAAAGGATCACAACAAATGACTTAAGGTATGAATGCAATATTATGTTGTCTCACCTGTAATAATTAACAATTAGAAAGGTAGGATATTGAACTTGAAGTTCATATGGATGAAGAGAGAAATCATAGAAGGGAAGAATGCAACAAGGCCACATTAGATTTACAATATGTATTGCACAAAGCTAGAGAGGAAGCTCATGAGGAAGTCAATCAGAAAGTTGAGGTCAATTTTGACAGAACAAGGAGCAGGAGGAAGGTGATGCAAAAGACTCATGATCTTTGGGAGAGCTGTGACATCAATTAGTTGCAATCCTTACTTTGTGCTAATGAAACATGAATAAGTGTTTGCCTCATTCTGGCCACACACTGACTTGCAGAAGTATTGCCAACACGGGAGTGGAGAGAGCTCCTAGTTCTTCAGGTGCAGTAAAGACATGACCCATAATAGTTGATTCAACAAGTAATAAATTCAGACCAACCGAGAAGCATGATTTCCATATTGAAACCCAAGAAACAAACAACCATGAAGGCTGTGAGAATACTCAAGAAATGCATGCTCAATTCCTAGTAAACTAAATAGGGTTTTGTCTCAGATATTGACGATGTTGGTGCCATACTTTTGGAATTGGGTACTGCAAGAGTGAACAATACAAAAAGTTTGTTGGTCAATGGTGGGTAGAAGAATAAAACACTCATTTGCAAAAATGATGTGCTCTGGCAAGAAAAACCATGCAACATCATGAAGTTCGGGTCCAAGATAATACAGAATAATCATGGTGGTCTCCAGAAAGGGGTCATTACTGCCCTTAGTCAAGGCTAGAGGATATTGAAAATGAAGTTGTGAGAAGTATCGATCTCTCAGCTTCAGAACTTCCAAGAAATTGGGAAATAAATACAAATCCTTCAATTCGTGGAGAAAATTTTCTTAAGAGTCATTAAGCTTCCATGGTAGTGAAAATGATGTGTACTGGAACAAACCAATGAAATTATTGCATAGTTTACCTTTCACATGTACATGAACACCAGTTTATGATACTCCAATCAAGGTTATGCAATGGGTTATTTTTTCTAGGATGAACATGTGATACGAAGGTCTTATTGACAATCATTCTTGGCATCAAATAACCTGACCTGCAAAAAAGGTCATAGCTAATGATAAAGTTGCCTTGCTAAAAGTTATACATATCAGAATTTATACAAGCTTAGGAGGACCCTTCTTGGCTAGAATATCAAGCATAGTAGGTTCATTATATGATTATTCATCTGAGTTATCACCTTTATATGATCTAGTTTCAGGATTCTTCTTCTAAGGGGCTCAAGTGTAGCCTTCATGGGCTACACCAATGCCTCTTCAACTTCCTTCTTTTGTTTCTTCACATTGATAGCCTTCAATGGTCTCCTCCGAATCTCTCATACCTTCTTTTCAGATTGAACCAAAAAACAGGTGAAAACAACCTAAACACAATAGTAACCCTCCTCCTTCCACAATTCAATTTAAAAATCAATCTATGAATGCTCAAGAACTTGTCTAACAGAAGACACCAAGATGGTTACACACTCGATTTTTTAGTGAGAAGTCCCAAGATCGATCCCAGACCATGGGATGAATAGAATGGCCAATAAAAAAAAGAATGCTCAAGAACTTTGCCATCATCAAATTTAATCACAAGGCTGCACTTGATCATGAAAATTGAAACAAAAGGTTCAAGGATCAATGAGGATGTTTCACCTATGAACATTGCAGCCATGATGAGTTGTTGTAGACCTCTTCTAGTCTTCTGATTGCACTAATAAAACTACCCTCAAAGACATGTGTCATCTCCAATATCTGGTAGAACTTGGAGCCTTTGGCCCAGGCATAAACAACTTCTATGGTATCAGGTCTGACTGACTGCTTGAGGCTCTCTACATCAATCTAGACCTGACATTGTTGTAATATCATTTTATTACTAGAGCTACATAAATGAGCACAATTACTACCCAACTTGTTTGTAAGGTAAACGGAATACCTTGCATTCAATCTAAACGTTATCCACTCTCCTGCTTGTATCTTGCAACTGGGTGAATAGAGACTCTAGTTCATCCCTAGGCTCATCAACAATGTTGATCTCACATACCACCTTACCCTTCATTTCCCCAACATCACCCTAGTAATGTACCTGAAATAAATATTCAATATAAAGAATTAAGATAATATACACAACTTAGAAATCTGGAGAACAAAACACACCAATGTAGATGACCCTATCACCCCCACCAAATGAGACATATGTAAGCATACCAAGGCTCCTAATCCATGTACCTGAAAAGAACACTAGGCAATCAAGAATAAGAAAGGTATGCTTCCCTCCTATATGTAGCCTTCCTATGTTGAAGCTAGTGACATAATAGCATTTCTTTAGATGGCCACCTTTGATGATCAAGAGAGTGATGATCACAAGGTACATGATCATAACAACATTGATCCTCCCCTTGTATCCAAATGCCAACTCTTTTCTGTTAGGGTACTACATAAAAAGCATGTTGACATCCATGTGGCATTTCAAGAGCATGCCAATGTAGCAGCAAATAGCAGCCAAAAGGATTAAAAGTACAAGGCTCGACCAACCTTTTAGTGGTTGGTGAAAGATGTACACTAACAGGAAATGCATAGAGCATTAATTGCAACATTTCCTTGTATTTGAGATAGGATGACTATTGAACAACCATAAATGGGTTTCTTCCTTCTGTAGACATCCTCTCTGTACTAAGGGAAGCACTCCTTCCTGAAGTAGGATCAAGATCAACAACACTTAATTTTTATGTTGGTCACTAGTAGTGAACCATATGTAGACATTCTCTTATGCATATAGCAAAACAACTTTTATAATCAAAGCATTGGAGTGGATTATACATGCACTTTTGTATATACATTAACATAAACATGTTGCTAAAAATGGAAGACACAAGAGAAATGGTTTGCATAATATTTTAGAAAAAATAAAACTGAACTCAATGTTAAGACAAAATGGAGGATCATGAAATTAGATCCCAAGATGATGCATGTCACAATGTGGTAATGATATGAAATAGAATCTCAGCTGAAGAAGCCAATTCAGGTGTATGAAATTCAAGTTAGCAACTGACCTAAATTGAATCTACTCATCCAGTAGAAATCTCATGAATAAAAGATATATGTCAAATCTCCTTCAAGTTTTGGTAACTCTTGGTTAATCAAATTCCCCCATGCAATGACTGCCACCCAAGGCAAATAGAGAGTTGCAGAATATTTATATACTTCATCTGAGTAATAGGCAAAAGAGGTATTTCAAGACAATTTCCAATAAAAAATCCATACAAAATCTTAGCAACTATGATTAGTTGGCATTTATTAAAGGATATTCTGCATATACTTCAGTTGAGTAACGGGAAATCCCTGTAAATTATTTGCAACTTCCATCAGTTGGCATTTATAGAAGGATAGCTTGTCTTGGGGCATGACAACAATGCATTTTCAGTTGGTTTCCACTCTGGTTAGGAATGTTAGGGAACACACCATACAGTTAGAATAGCAATCATCCTTGATTCTAGGAGAATAAAGTCTGGCATATTTTTGTTCAATAACCTGAAAATCTGTGACAGATAATGAGTAATCTTATACGATGATTTCAATGCTAATTCATGGATTTTAAATTCTCATTTTCATTGGTTGAGCACACCTAAAGAAGCTTCTAACTCGATGTACCTATTTTCCAAGGAAAGTAGATCACTAACAACAACTCATCAATATGAAATAAAATTTTCTTATTTAATGCTATAAGAAAAGTTCATTATAAATAGTAATTTATAGTCCATTTATATGACAAGGCATATATGATTCATGATTCAAAATCCAACGAATGTCAAGTTCATTGTATTTTTTCAGTTTGAGGGTGTTCAATGTGCCTGGCATGGTATAATATAATCAATCATTACACAACAACCCAAGGAATGATAAATAATGGTCAGAATGTACTCATGGCAGAGGATTATCATTTTATTCCCATGATTACCAATGAATTATATGGCGTGCATGTAAGGGCTACATGTCATATGCAAAGTGTGTATATAACAACTTAGATAGTACCATTTCAGTATGTGTCTCCAAGGTCAGAGATGCACTTTCTTTCTTGCTTTATCTAACATACTTTTTTTTATTTTCTGAACCGTATGTGAAGGAAATAACAACAATAGATTCTCAAATATCATTTGTATAGGATGAGATCTCAAGAAGCATATAAGGAAAAGAAGTCATGATTTTATAAGTAAACCATATACGAAAATATGGGAATTGTAATCCTAAAATAAATAGAGTATAATATTTTTAACAAACCCCTCTCACTAACATTTAGTCTTACATAAAAGGCCATCAATTCGGAGATAGTCAATCCCATTTTATGCCATGCACAGTGATCACAGCCGATTCATAGATTGTGCTAATCAATAGTCCACATGATTCAAATGCTTATTTATTCACTTGTTGGTCACTAATTGTTGGCTGTGGAACTACCTGATCATACAGTATTGTTCAATTTGTTTTACCAGCATATATAAAGGGAAAAAATAGGACACCGGATTCTGTTGAACCCATCTTTACACCCCCTCATATATAAGACTTCATAGCAGCAAAGGACAAAATTTCCTTCTGCTCAATGCCATGTTCATAAAACATATAACATTGTTCTTGATTCAATGCCTAGTTCCTGCATACTCCTGTTCCTGAAAACGTTTATTTATTCATTTATTTGTATTATTCAATTGTACTGTGCACGTCTGTATCTGAGGTACAAGTATCTGTTTAAATGCATACATGTTTAGGCATTACGATTATAGATATTATATTCAAATTTATTCAATGCAATGTGTTTGAGTGCATCTTTGTTGTTAATGTGCACCAAACCTTGACATCGTAGAGGGCCATTGATCCAATTTTGCTCATATTGGCTAACTCGAGATAAATACAATGACATAAAACAATGCTGCAGCTTGATCCCATGAGCTTGGAGTTTGTTTGCATAAATTTTACATTTAATGATCTAGAGTTTTCATTCCAACATTGTTAATATCAACATACCAAGTAAAGTTGAGCGTATGTAAAAGCCCTGTTATGTTTTTCGTACTAAACAAGAGTCATGTTACTTTACCAGTCAACTCCAAGAACAACTTCATTTCATATAAACAAGTATTCTAACTTTATGCTACTATGTAACTACAACTTAAAGTCAATACAGAAACAAAACATGCCGGTTTATTTCGTTTGTCAATGAGTAATTGACTACTAGTAATTAAAATTAACGATTACATCCTTTGACAAATGAAAGATAGTTAAAAAAGGCATCGTAATGTTCACTTAGTTCTAACCACCTAATGCATGATTGTAAGAAGAAAGAAAACGTGCCCATGCATGTATAATAATTAATTTACATATTCACATTCAGCTTGTTGGTTGTTTTTACATCCTCGCCAATATGTGGAATGCACATACAAATAGACGCATCAATGCAATCATATATTTCACTGTTCCTAATCAGCCATAGAACGAGAAAACTGAATATGCATCTTGAACAAGTAAAACGGGAAACAACCAATTAAGTACCTCATGCATTGCAGTCCATCCAGAGATCCGGGTAAATGTGGGTGCACATTTCAAGTTGCAGATTTTCTAGTGTAACACGAGGACATCTTCCAGAAGGGGGCAGGCTACTACATATCAGGATCTCTCGCATGTAAAAAATTTCCCTGAATGCGAATACTTGTCGTTTGTGAGTGGTTTCAACCCTCAAATAGAAACTTGAAATCACGACAGAAAAATATTTCACTGCGAGATAATCTGCAACCACAGACCTCTATTCCAAATGCATCAGTGACCAGTAGGATGTCGGCAGAGAATGGAATAGGGTAAGTAGAAGATTTCTTAAACCTGGAGACGAGGAAGACGATAGACAGGGGAATAACATAGGCAGATGATTTCTTAACCCGTTGTTCACGATTTTGGCCGTCGTGTGTGAAAATAGGGGGAAGACATTGCATCCTGTGTGGTAGTGGAAGTGGTGCGGTCTCCGGAGGAAAGATGTGTTTGGTTAGCGACATAATATTTGGGAGACTGGAGGGAGCAGCAAGTTGGGAGAAATTTTAGAAGTAAAAGGGCGAGCGAAAATAAGTAAAATTCAAATTTTGTTGCACTCCGCCTGTGTTATCCTTACATTATTTTGTTTATATATGTCTTATGTGTAATGAAAAGTATTTTTGACTACATGTAATATATTTGTAGGAACTGTATTTGTAGCTAATTTAGTCTTTTTTTTGTAGTGATATGTAGCTAGTGCATAATCCAACTACATATATATGTGTGCAGTACATGCTGCCTTTCCCTACACATTAACTACATATAATTTGTATTAACTTCATGTTTTTGCTACATACTGACTATATATACAATTGTAGGCATACATTTAGCTATAATTATACCAATATTTAAATATATAACGACAATATCTGGCTACACTTACGGATACATATGAATTTGTAGTGAATGGATTATCTAACTACATATTTGAAAAATATAGTTAAAGGCTTTAGCTATACGAGCATATACTACAATATGTATGTGTAAAGAAATATGTAGTCAAAGCCTTTAGCTACAAAATATGGGATTTTCGCTACAATTTTTTTTATAATTAAAGACCTTTTTTTAGTAGTGATTATTTAGATTTCAATAATTAGTCTAGATATTAATCATTAAGTTCTACATTAATATTTGTCTCTGAATAGTTTTGATTTGTATGACAAAATACTAGTAATACATCCTTGAAGAGTTCAACTAAGCGATCATGTTGTGTTACCACAATAGAAGATTGTGTTGTTTCTTGATATCAATAATGATACATAATTTGGATGCATAACATTTAATGCACCAAAACCTTTTTTTATGATAGTATTTATTGTGTTTTTACTAATGGATACTCTTGCACTCAAGGTTCAAGTTCAAGACATATGTTCACCTAGTTCTTGTGGGAGTAAAGTTAGATAATTAGACATGGTTCAAGACAAAAGATATTATGCAGAAAAAACAATATGGAGCACTCATTGGTAGAGCACTTTAAACATTAGATATTTTGGAGAGTTTGTTGTCTTTATTAGCTTTTTCTAACTAATACTTGGATGAGTAAAGCCATAAGTAGGTGTTTCTAGTACATGGGAGTAGGATCAACCATTATAAGAAGTCACATACCACACCCCATTTTTGATAGATACACACACTGGTGGAACTACAAAGAAGAACAATAACGCATTATATACTTAGGCTACCTCTTTCACCATATGCATTGTCTACTACTATCTAGAACCCTATCATTGAATTTGTGCAAAATAGACTTGCTTCATGGCCATCCAATTAAACTTATCATTTTTGTTGGATGACTCTCACTCCTCATCTCCTTCCTCATATCACTTACTACCGAATTTGCATCCCTTTGCCTACTAAAATTAATAAACATATAAATCAAATGTAGGAAAAGTTTATTGGGAGATTTAAATCAGAAAAGAAAGTACACCTAGTCAACTAGATTATATACGAAAACAAAAAAAATATAGGAGGGTTGGACATCATTAACATCATATTACTCTCACAATATATTGTATACAAAATTACTACATCCTTATGCACCAACACAAATACAATTACGTGAATCCATATTCTTGCTAAATACCACAAAAAATTTCATGGCAAAAAATCAATCATAGAGGACCAACAACATCACCTCCCTAGAGATACCTAAATAAAACCATACATATCATTCAAAATAGTATCCAATTACAAACACATTCCTCAAAATAAAATGGATTCTTGATTGATCTATGATTTTTGGAAATTTTGTGATAAATATGGAACTTAACATTAATGTCCCATCCTGACTTATCAACATCCCTACCGATTAATTCCACAACTCATTTCCTCCTAGTCAATATTATTATTTTAAAATAATTCATTTGAAAATTTTAGAACAATGCATTGAGTATATTACTTCAATTTGGCGACCCATTCAATAAAAATAATTCATATAAGTGGGAAATATGCATACATCCAAAAGCATATCACTTCTACACTCATCTAGACATAGAACCAAATTACAACCATAAATTATTCAAGATCAAATAGCCTCACAAGATTCATATTCTCATCTTGGTCACATGATACGAAAACATACTCACTAGTGAAAACAAAATTAAACTTGGATATCTGGAACCAACCATTTGTCTCATGTGTAGAATATGTCATGAACCTACAAATCAATTCTTCTTCTCTTGTGAGATTGCGCATGACATCTAGAATGTTTATTTTCACACTCAACAAAATATTAAAGAGATAAATTTTGAGACAATACACCACATAAAGACACATAAAGAATATAACACTACTCAAAATACTTTCACGGAACCGAATATATTAACTAGTTTTAATCTTTCAGACTATATGAAAAGAAAGAAATAAAAGACTATTTGACAATCAAAGCACTGATTGTAAACATATACATGATGATGGTAAAAATTTATATTGTCATATTCTTTCCACTCGTCATTGACACAAGGATAAAATTGATGAAAGAGGTCAAATCAACAAACATGAGTCAAATAATAAATGAAGAAAATAGTCATAGGACATACTCTCTTGATCAGATCCTTGCAGCTCAACAGGAAGACTAATACAACCATGAACACCTACAGACTGCCTGTTATCCTATTTTGACATTGTCTTTAGCATTAGCATGTGATTTGAAGGGTTGAGGCTTGTTTAAGGGGTGACTCCCTTGTATAGACATTTTCTCTAGTTTTAATATCTACTCGTAACATGTTTTTTAGTTTATTTTACAATTTGTACCTAAAAATAAAGATATGTGATGCTATCTTTTTTCTATGTAATCTGATCTCACACTTGTGATACTAAATTTTTCTTTAATAATGAAATATTAGTTATAATAAAATTAATGAAATATTAGTTATAATAAAAGTAATGAGATTAGGAGGAAAGGTGATTTTTCTTTATGTAAATAGAAGGAAACTTATCCCTATATTGCCCACCTTAAAGATGAAGCACTACCTTTTTTTAGGAGTGCATGTGACATTGTTGTCTCAAAGATCTAGAAGAGGGTGTTCTCAAGTATGGTGACCACCACACACGTATGCACACACCCGTGTGCCATGCGGCATCTTCACGGTTCTGGGCTTGGACACTTGACTCGTGAGAATTATCTTATATATTTTACCTCTTTTGGATAATATTAGCTGCTAATTACATTACACTTGCGTAATTTTACCCTAAACAATTTTGTTAAAGCAAATAGAAAAGTATATCTTCATATTCTTAATATGTGTACATGAGAAATTGTGTGATTATGACCTTCAAAATTCCACGTAGGCATGGGATATCTTGTGTGTGCTATAAATCATGTCCCTTGGGCGCTTAGTGTTAATTATACTCCTCTTGATCTGTTGATTTGCATAGTCCTCATTTTCTTGTCATGGTCCGTCGTCGTCCTCAGTGGCGGAGCCACACTTTGGCATGGTGGGGCACGTGCCCCACCCATGTTTGTAGAATCATACAAAAATTTACATGTTGTGTGTCAAATTTTATGAACAATATATATAATGTGCCCCACCCTAGTATCCCTACAGGAACTTATATTTAAGAGTGCCCAACATAGAATTTTTTATTACTTCCGCCACTGGTCGTCCCTGGTTACATTATTGCATGCAAAGAAGTTTCTCCTGAGCAAAGAGACATCGTTCGCACATCTACTTTCGTCATTGTGGTTTGTTAGGTGTGGTAGCTAACATATGTTGAGCCACCCTTGGTGATTTTCTGCTCGTCCAAAGTATTTGCGCAAAAGGGTTATTTGTTGTAGGTTTGTGACCTCGGCAAAAAACATGCACACGGTCTCTCAACGTGTTGATTTCTCTAAGTAATACACATCTTTAAATTATGGATATTTCATATTGAAGCTCCTAACTATGTTCATTTTCTTTCTCCTACTTTGTATGTTCTTATAGTTTCTTTCCTAAATCTGTTAAATACCATTTAAAATATTTAGTCTAATTGTAATTGTCTGTTATTGCTTATAACGACAAACTTAATTCCAAGAAAGAAAATGCTATGTATACTGAGTTGGAGCCCAAAACTGAACCCCTTTTTTGTTGCATAAAAGCAAGCTATGATGGCTGGTAACATATTTTTTCAGTTATGAAACTTGTCTTCTGTAATAAAGACAAATGCGGCTTGTCTTGTGTGATAAATGCAAATGCGTTCTAGTTTTAGATTCCAAACATACTACATACAACAATGTCCTTCAACGATATGTGTATACGTATTACTATACGCTGACTAGTTTGATACGGTATAATCAGACAGCTAACATGTGAATTCGATGTACTAAAATACACTACAAATCACAATTTGTCAACCGACTACATCCAACGAAACAAGACATAAACTTGACACACAAAGTTGATTAGGCAAAAACTCAAGGTTGTCATCAGGGTTTCCATTACGTCAATCGATCGTCCCATTCTTTTATTTTCGGCCCCGCCAGCTTTTTCGTAGCAAGTCACCAGTGCAGTCAGTAGGTGGATTGTCCACCTACCTGCATTTCATGTGTAAGAAGCAGGTTCGTTCTGTTCGTTTGCATTTCTTTACGGCGACTTCAGCCTATGATTTCTCTTGTTCCATTCCAAAATCGACTTGGGAGTACCGTTTTCGTTAATCACGCATGCACTCTCCCCTTGTCTTATAGTAGGTAGTTAGACAAGATTCTGTCTGGCCTCGTATCGATCGAGTCTTCTATATTACCAAAATGAAAAATTGACTAATGTCTACTTACCAAAAATAAGGTACGGTAGCCAGTAGGGCTGACTGGTGAAGACACGTGATTTAGAATCACGATCTGTTCTGGCAAGTGGCAAACAATTAATATAGTGTGTCTCTATTAATCGACGATGAAGTAGCTCATGCACGTTTTTTTGCCGCATTTGTGGATTCATTAATAGATTCTTTGTCTAAATGACGTATGAATTTCTCTCTCTAAATGACGCAAGCACTGAGAATGTTTAAGATTTTCTTCTTATTATTCCTATTAATGGACTCAAACTATTATCCTATTATCCTCCAGTATTGTCTTGTGATCCCTCTATTATCTTTTGTTGTTGAAATACGTCTTATTTGTCGCAAAGCGTGTGTAGACATTTTTGAAGAATATGTGATTTATTGTAAGGAGCTCCCAAGTTTCAAGGATGGACATCATCTTGTAAGGCATGTTCTTTGTGACATGTTTTGGCATGACGGTTAAAAAGAGGTACGTTTGAACTTTTTGATAGATCCACTTGAGGGGAGATCGACATTGAGACCAATAAATGTCTTGATTTTTTGTTGGACTGGGGGTTAGCATGCATATGTAGACCTAACATGTATTTCTCTATTGGTGAGATTGAAAGGTGAAATTTTATTACGGGACAGGCTGCCTTGAAAGCTACCTCAACCAAAGTTGTCAAACATGACAAAACATGTAGCGACAATCAACAATTTTTTATACCTTTTAGGTTTAACAACTTTGGATTCTTGGCATTCGAGAATGTAGACATGCTCAAGAAGATCTAAAAAATTATGTATAGTAATATGACCCCAAAGTCATATTACTATAATGAGCTTCTAAAGAGAGATCTTGAATCCCTACATCTCAACCAGAATATGGCCCATGATATAGCTGAATGGAAACGAAGGATCCATGTCGCTGACCCCAACATAGTTGGGACTAAGGCTTAAATGATGATGATGATGATGACCTCAAAGTCAGCTGTGTGTTTCGCTAAGATTGTCTTTGCCATACAAAAAGAACCGGCTGTGCAACTTATTGCCCATCTGCCTGTGATTTTGTATATAAGAATATGTACGTGTTAATGTCACAATTTGCCAGTACGAACTACCGGTACGCTACCAAAGACCTTAAGACCATGTGTTGCGGTGCCGAATGATGATCTCCGGCTCGGTTAACATCTTCCTTGATTGTTTATCGGGTTTGGAGTAGCTTCAACTAGAGTCCACACATGGCAAACATGTTCAATTGGAGGTGAAACTTTAGAAAGTTGAATTTTAGGTGCGTGGTAGTGGTGGTGGGGATGACACAGCTGATAGATCGGTGAAGTCCATGCATGTCCTCATCCATAAGAACGCGTCATGTGGCGGACTATATTTTTCTAGAGATGAAGCAGCTCCTTTGCGTTGGCAGATACTCGTAACTGGTTAGTTTATCCCTGAGCGAGACCAGAAGATATACAGTACAAGGAGCTACGTACAGATCGTTTCGAATATTACACCCGAAAAAAATGCTGGAATTTGTATTGAACATATATAGTAAATGTCGAGAGAAAAAAACCCAGAAAGGGACTCAACGTAACTAACTAATTAGAGTCTGTTTGGTAGGATGTGATTTGTACAAGTGGAACTTAAATGTAATTCCATTTGGTTGGTTATATGGTAGGAGGACGTAGTACAGTGAACTTAGCATATGTTTTTCCGAATTGTAGGAGTCTAACAGTAGCGGTTCTTAATCCTGCAATTTCGAACAACTTGGTTTGGATCCGGTCAGTTGTCCTCTCCACGCATCAGTGCTGCTCCTACAGGACCACAATCGCCTGCTAACCTTCTGTACATGGGTGGGCGAAGTGAATGTCGGAGATTGTGCAAATCGCTATCAATGGAACATGGATGGCGGGGAAGAGTAGTCCATGAACAAGGGAGAAGGTATGCGCGTTAGGGGTGAGCAAATAATGGTCTAGACTGTAAAATCGGACCAGATTTCTCAATTTGGTCCGGTCCGGTCCGGTCTATTTTGTGTTCGGTCCGGTCCGCGGTCTGGGAATTTCGATGAGTTCGGTCTTCGGTCCGGTCCGGTCCAAAACCGATCCGGTCCGGTCCGGATCGCAGATTGACTTTTATATAAAATTCATGTATATTTGAAGGTATATTCAATAATAATTATAAATAAAGTACATATATAATCATTACTAGTATAAATGTTTGATACTAAAGTTATATAATTGTTAGAAGTGACTAAGATTATCAACTTTGTACAATTAAATAAGTTGTAAAACATGTAAAAAAGGCTGATTACGGTCCGGTCCGGTCCGGTCCTAGCACAAAACGGTCCGGTCCCGGTCCAGTCCTTCCTCTAAACGGTCTGGTCTGCGGTCCATATATTTTTTCAAATTCGATCCGCGGTCCGGTTATTTGTTCAAATTCGGTCTGCGGTCCGGTCCGGTTCGGTCCGGTCCGGTCCGGTTCTGGACCGATGCTCATCCCTAATGCGCGCAGAAGTAGGGGCAAAATGCGGAAGGAAGGTAAGGACGGGAAAAGCGTGATGGCTGTTTCAGACGAGTCGAACGTGTTGGTGATTGCAAATCACACCCATATCGACGTGATTGGAAATAAGGTTGTCAATGGGGAGGGTATGGGGAGGGTAAGGGCTTACCCTTATCTTTACCCACCAAGTATGGCGGGTAAGGGTATGGGTAATTCCCCACTCCACTGATATCCTTACCCTCTCCTTACCCATACCCTCTTACCCACAGGGTAAACGGGGAGGGTAAGGGTGAAGCGGAGAATTTTTATGTCTTCCAAAAGTTTGTTCTTATATTATCAATAATGGGTTGCCTAATATATTTATCCATTTTATTGACATGTCAAGATGCTCTTTAATTTATATTAACTACTCGACATGATTATATTCACAAGGAAATGATTGTTCATGTACAAAAAGTAGTACTCCTAATATTAATGTATGAACAAATAACTCACACCCAAAAGAAAAAAATGATATACAAAAATAATATTATATGACAATATAATATAAAAGTTGTTGTAAATGGTGTTGTATACACAATCAAGTTAGCTACATAAGAGATAGATAAGAGTATCATGTATTGTATCAAATGATGACCACATAATATTAAATAATACATAGACTTAAACATCACAATGACTATATATTTAACATATTTTACATAAGTCTTGACGGGTAGCGGGTTAGAGGGTATGGGTAATGGCTTACCCTTACCCTTACCCACTAAGGTAGCGGGTAGGTGGGTAAAGGATAAGAAAATCATTTACCCTTATCCTTCCCCTACAGGGTATGGGTAAAGGATAAACGGGTTAACCCTTACCCATTGACAACCCTAACTGGATTAACACAGCGAAGTACCGCTATCCCGAATGCCTGTAATTATCAATAATTATTGTGAAGCTCCAAACAACAACTTTATAAACGTTGGTAGTTAGACTACCACATATAAATACAATCCCGCGATGAATTACTCCATCCAAACGGCCCCTTAGTAGAGTTTAAACTGCACCAAAGTTCACAAAGGAAAAGGTACCGCGTCCAAAAGGGACGACGCTCATGTGTAGTTGTCTAAATCTTTTTGCTATACGCCTGCCATGCATAAACCAGAAGTTTCAAGGTGGAACCGGTTATATTTTAAACCGCTTAGTTGATGTTCTCACGTCACATGCAAATCGCACACGTGACTCACTGTGCAAAGCGCCGGATACACGTTACAGAGATAACAAGCACTGAATTGACGAGCCTAACCAAATAAATGGAAATGAACTCAGCAAGTTCCCGCTACACCGTACCAAATAGTTGGTTTGCAGATAGAATTCTAGGTTTTTAAAAAGTTAACTTATTAAAACATCATTTACAGCCTGATCTCCACTGTACCAAATAGGATTTAAAGTCGCATTTTGACTAAAAATACGACTTCACGTGGTCTACTCTTAGGGTTTGTTGAATCAAGGGGTGTTAAGGAAAATCTCACTATCGGAAAGATAGGCCGGAAATGAATATCTAAGAAACATATTTAGCGCCCGTTAGTAAGGTGTGTCTTGAATTCAATGAGTTGGAAAGTAATACTTTTGATTCTTGATTTTGTTTGGTATGGTACTGTGCACTTACAATTCACAACTTTATAACCCATAGAAATGCACAGTTGAAGCTCAATTCTAGGAATTGATACTGCGCCTGAATCTGCTGTGGTAGGATGCAAAATCTAACTATAGCGTGTGTGTGCGGCGCCTTCTCTGCTTCTGACGACACACAAGTCCTGAAAAGAAAACTGATAACAGAACACATACTCTCTCTCCACCCCACCCCTCTTTCACAATCCTCCTGAAGCGGATTCTTCCCTGTACATAGCTTTCCCAACGGCCTGATAATAAAGGATACGATCATAGATCACGAGAGCTGCTACTTGCTACCAAATAACTCCAGATATAAACATTAAATTCCTTTTACACCGTACCAAATAAAATTAAGGCAGAAGAAAATATATGATTTTTGTTTTTTCAGGATTCAATTCATCAAACTGCATCTGGTTACACCCTATCAAACATGGCCTTAGCGGTGATTACATACCATTAGAACAAGCATATATTGGGGGGAATAAATGGACATATGTGCTTGGAAGTTGTTTGAAATGTTGAATGCTTTACAATATACAACATATTTAGATAAATATTTTTTTCCATTTCAAGATATAATAATGACTTGTGACACGTTTGGTTACCAAGATTTTACCGTATTGGATTGTATTTTGGACTCCAGTTCTGTAAATTTTATATTTGATTTGCGGGATTGGAGAAATGTGGCTAATCTTGGAATTTTCAGACAGAATAGGAATCCCGCATTTTTGGTCTCCATCAAAACTCTCCCGGACGTCAAAATCCATCATGTGCAAGACAGTAGTTATGGAAAAAGATGAATCCCACACTTACAAAATCCAGCAAATCAAACATAAAATTGTACTTTGCAGGATTTTGAGAATGCAACATTTCGGACATAATACATGATTTCAATAAATCCATCAAACCAAATGTGCCCTTGGTATGTGTAAGAGGTTGTCTAATTAAAAGAATGTGTGAATGTGAATGAATGAAACTACAGATTGCTAGCTACATGAATGTTTCTAAATGTGTGAAAATAAAATGGAACTGCAGGTTGCATTGCTAAATGCATGTGTGAATATTTTTGTTGTTAATTTTGCAAGTTTGTGGCCTGTTGTCGGCTGATATCAATGGATGTCGTAAAACCTGCAGTTCATAACTGAACTAAACATGTTTCTCATCCTGCGACCAGCCACAACAGGTCTGCAGACTGACAGAAAAAAAAACAAAACAATAGGCGTCGGTTATTTGTAAACAACCGACACACAATGTTATAGTGTCGGTTTTATATAAATGACCGACGTCTATTTCCTGTGGCGCGAAGATATATGGCGTCGGTTATTTGTTAAAAACCGACACTGATAGTGCCCAAGATGGTGCCCTTTCTGTGGCGCGAAGGGTTTGGGCGTCGGTTTCTTATCTAATAACCGACGCCTATAGTCCCATGATGGCGCATTTTTGGTGGCGCGCGAAGAGTTTGGGTGTCGATTTTGGAACCGACGCCTAATGGGTGAGCTTTTAGTGTCACCCACATAGGTGTCGCTTAGAAACTGACACTAAAGGCTTCAAATAACCGACACTAAAGGTAGGTTCTGTAGTAGTGCCATAAGGATGGTTATCTAGACTCTTTTGATTTTGAATCATTAGAGACATGTGAGGCATGTTTATTAGGGAAGATGACCAAAACTTCTTTCACTAGACACAGTGAGAGAGCCAGTGATCTGCTAGGGCTCATACATACTGATGTATGTTGACCTTTTAGATCAAATGGTAGAGGAGGCTATCAATACTTCATTACCTTCACTGATGACCTTAGTAGGTATGGCTATGTATATCTTATGATACACAAGTCAGAAACTCTTGAAATGTTTAAGACTTTCATGAATGAAGTAGAGAAGCAACTTGGTAAGAGTATTAAAGCACTCCGTTCAGATCGAGGTGGCGAATACTTAAGCCAAGAGTTTGAGAACCTTCTGAGAGACCGTGGTATTGTATCACAATGGACTCCACCTGGTACACCACAACATAATGGTGTTTCATAAAGAAGGAATCGTACATTATTAGACATGGTACGATCAATGATGAGTTCAGCCGAACTTCCAAAATCGTTCTGGGGATATGCTCTTAAAACTGCAGCGTTTACACTTAATCGTGTACCTTCCAAATTGGTTCAAAAGACACCATATGAGATATGGAATGGGAATCATCCCAATTTGTCTATGTTAAAGATTTGGGGATTTGAAGCTTATGTTAGGAAACAATTTCCTGAAAAGCTTGGACCCAAATCGGAAAATGCTATTTTGTTGGATGCCCTAAGGAAACTCGGGGATACTATTTCTACACACCAACTGACAACAAAGTGTTTGTTGCTAGGACTACTGTATTTCTTGAAAATGTATTTATTTCCAAAGGAATTAGTGGGAGGAATGTCGAGCTCAAAGAAGTTCAAGACCAACAAGAAAGCAGAGAACCTAAGGAGGTACATAAGGAACATGAAGACTCACAAGTTGTTGTGGAATTTCAAGTTCCAAATGTAACACATGAACCTCGTAGGTCTAGTAGGACACGACTTGAGCCTGAGAGATTTGGATTTCTCGTGACTCAAGACAGTGACGAATTGGGCATAGAAGATGAGCCAACTTCCTATCTAAAAGCTACTAAGGGACCAGAATCTGATAAATGGCTTGAAGCCATGAGATCTGAGATGGAATCCATGTACACCAACAAGGTATGGACCTTGGTGGATCCACCCGAAGGGGTAAGACCCATAGGGTGAAAGTGGGTCTTTAAGAAGAAGACTGACATGGATGGAAATGTTCAAACCTATAAAGGTAGATTGGTTGCGAAAGGATTCCGTCAAATTCAAGGTGTTGATTATGATGAGACCTTCTCACCAGTTTCCATGGTTAAATCCATCACGATCATGCTTGCCATTGTAGCTTATCATGACTATGAGATTTGGCAGATGGATGTTAAAACAACATTCCTTAATGGGAATTTACTCGAGGATGTGTACATGACACAACCTGAGGGTTTTATCGATCTAAAGGAAGCCAATAAAGTCTATAAGCTACAAAGGTCAATTTATGGATTGAAGCAAGCATCTAAGAGCTGGAATCTACGTTTTGATGAAGTAGTCAAAAAATTTGGCTTTAGTCTAAATGAAGATGAACCTTGTGTTTACAAAAGGGTTAGTGGGAGCACAGTCGTATTTCTCATATTGTATGTGGATGACATACTATTGATGGGAAATGACATCCCTACTCTTCAGACAGTAAAAGGTTGACTAGGGAAGACCTTCTCTATGAAGGATTTAGGCGAATCATCCTATATACTAGGGATCAAGATCTATAGAGATAGATCTAGAAGGCTTCTAGGCCTAAGCCAGAGCACATACATTGACAAGGTGCTAAAGAGGTTTAGCATGGAGGGTTCTAAGAGAGGTAACTTGCCCATGTCCCATGGGGTTACAATCTCTAAAGCGCAATGTCCTAGTTCATGTGATGAACAGGCACTCATGAGTAAGATTCCATATGCATCAACAATTGGATCTATCATGTATGCAATGTTATGTACTCGTCTTGATGTGTCGTATGCTTTGAGCATGACGAGCCGGTATCAGTCAGATCCAGGTGAATGTAATTGGACAACCGTAAAGAACATCCTAAAGTACTTGAGAAGGATTGAGGATCAATTCTTGGTATACGGCGGTGATGAAGAGCTCGTGGTAAAGGGTTACACCGATGCTAGCTTCCAAACTGACAAAGATGACTATAGATCGCAATATGGATTTGTGTTTTGCCTGAACAACAGAGCTGTGAGCTGGAAGAGTTGCAAGTAAGAGATAGTTGCAGATTCTACAACAGAGGTTGAATATATTGCCGCATCTAATGCTGCGAAGGAAGCTGTGTGGATCAAGAAGTTCATTTCTGAACTTGGAGTGGTTCCAAGCGCTGGTGATGCAATTGAGTTGTTTTGCGACAACAATGGAGCAATTGCACAGGCTAAAGAACCAAGATCACACCAACATTCCAAACATATTCTACGGCGGTTCCATCTCATATGAGAGATCGTACAACGAGGAAATGTGAATATTTGCAGAGTACCTACAGAAAGCAATGTGGCTAACCCGCTCACAAAAGCACTTTCACAACAGAAACATGACAGGCATGTTCGATCACTTGGATTGATATTCATGAGTGATTGGGTATAAGTGCAAGTGGGAATTTGTTGGTATGTATGCCCATAGAGACTATCATTCGATGATTGTAATGGGATACTATGTAAACGATTTGTAATACTACATTGATCATATCAATAAAGGCAAGTTTCCAATCTATATGTTTGTGTTTTATATTGTGAGATGACCATAAAACTTATAGATGTCTATAGAATAATATACTCAATGACATATGTCTTCGGGTTGATGACTTGAACAGTGAGATCATAAGTATGCTAAGAGTATGTCTTCTTGTTTTGTCCCTAATCGGTTGTTATTGTGGAAATATCCATAGACATCAATAACACATAAGATTAGAATGTATGTTAGTTGATGGAAGAATCTCATTATCCATGATATGGAGATATCAAACCAAATACATAGATACTTGTTAGAGAACAGTGTATCAGATAGACCCACCTTGAGAGTGACACATGGATACCATGATTGGTAGTTAGAGTCACATCTCATAATGATGGCGGTGATTGTGGTTCTTAGACCTGAAGTCACTACACTTATCACATGTTGTTCAATGTACTTTGACATCATCCACCGTGGTCCTGAATAAGGATTGCCATAAAGATGGTGCTTGGGTTCACTGTGACACATGGGGATGAGTATGAGTGATGTAGATGGAATTTGTCCTTCCTATGAGAGTTTGATATTCTGGCTACTTGATAAGCGAGATTGAGAAATGCATGGCAATGCTGATGCGAGTCAATATGTGATATTGAGCTTACATATATCTCACACAGTCTGCTCGAGTTCAAGGAACATGGATTGAACGTTGAAAAGGATAATACTCACAATCACTGTAACACCAGTTATGAATGATAGGTCAAGTTGTTCTTCAACTTCTCCAATTACTTGGGTGGCAATGAAGTCTTTCCAGATACCAATCATTGCTTGTGAAATCATAATATGATTATTGATATCACTGCCAATGTAATTTGGAGCCTACTGGGTCACACACATAGGATGTGTTGGAATATGAGTATAATTGTGGATTTGATTGGAATTTCTCCGAATCACATTGATTACTAAAATGTTTATATAATGGATTAGAATAATATTGGAGTGACCGTCTCTAAGTGCAAGTGGGAGTCTATTGGTATATATATGCCCATAGAGCCATTCCAAGTGATTGCATGGAGTCGTATATTAATTAATTAATTAATGTGATTATTTGGTTAATTAATGAATTCCAGAATATTCTAATTAATCCATGAGCATTTTAATTAACGCAACGTTTCTGTTTACCGATGGGATTAGGAAACCCTACTTCCCTTTGTATCCTATTTAAAGGAGGATTGACGGCCGATATCTATGTAAGATATCGAGAGACACTTTTAGTTTACGCTCACGCATGTAAACCCTATCCGTCACCATCCTTAGGAGAGGAAGGAGAGCAACGCGCCGCTAGCACATCGCCGCACAAACACGACTCCTTCTCACCGGCTTAGGAAGCGTGACGTGGAGTTCCAGTCCATCTGCATGGACGAAGTAGAGACGCAGACGCTGAGACGCCTGCATTCGGTGAACAAAACGACCATCCGTGTGCGTTACGAGCGGTGCATATCATCACATAGGAGCGCCGCTGGATCTCCCTGTGACAGTGAACGAGAGATAAGTTCCGTCCGTGTAGGTCAGCAACGTTGCATCGTCGTGCAGCGGGACATCGCCGGACTTGCTCCGCGATAAAGTATATCCCACAAACACTCCTTCCAAATACGTTGTTGTCGACGAGATCCTATTTTGGGTTGTGTGGATTTTATTGCTTTTGCTGCACATGTTTTCTCCACAAAACCCAACAATTCCACCTTAAACTACAATATTAATTGGTCATTCAACTTGTATATAATAACAACTTGTCATATTAGAATACTTATGAAAATCAATTTTTTTAAAATTAGATGTTACATTTTGATTACTAGATTTGTGAAGTCTATGGCATAAAAACACTTGTTCAAAAATATAACAAAAATATAAGGAATCAAAGATTAACGTAGAATTTGTGTAGTTTAGTAGATATGAATTACGTAGTGGAGATGCTATACACGAAGAATAATAAAGGAGACATATTCATTTAAGAGAAATGATATGTGTTTACTATTTATTGTTGTCATCTTCAATATATAACAACTATATCTAGTAAGCTATATGTGATGGAGTGGACTTTTAGAATCCTAAATGTCCAATAACTTAAGTGAAAACATATGTTTGAGTTAGATTGAGAGTTTCAAGCTTTTGATAATGTAAGTGTGTTGATGTGAGGTTGATATCATGATTAGGATCTTTATGATTATGCCTTTTGAAGTATTTAAGTGGATGATTGAACAATTGAGTTTTGACACTAAATTCTAGTAGAAGATAGTTTGAGTGGTGAGGAAGCAATGGTTAAAATTTGATGACAATTGGAGGTTCCTAGAAGAAGTTATGTAGATTTGAAAATGATGAAATAATGTATTTTATCGATGATTGGTAGACCAAAGTTATGGCTTTATTTTGTGTCATGCGACCAGGGCCCTTTGTTGTGATGCCACGGATTGGCCTCTTGCAGCCCTTGGATGTAGTGATCTGACGGCCAAAATCTAGGCTTCAAGTTATAGTTAGGCCAGACGTTGAGGGTGTACAACGATGTCTATCCCACGTCGTGGACGTGGCTAGACGGCAGCAACCGAACCAACAGTTGATCTCGTATAGAATAGGGACGAGGGAGTTCCACCTCCCCATATGTGCTGCTTCTCCAACAACCGTCATAAATAGAAGATGAGAAGCATGTTGCCATGGAAAGCTGGTCAGAATCGCACTGGAGAACAATGGTGAAACAGGCAGATGGTAACGGCGTGCTTCAGTTTGGAAGCCTCGCAGAGCTTTTGGGCGAAGCACCGGGGGTGAAGATGCACCTGACTTGCCGTCATGAAGCTTCCAGCAGACATGAGGGCATGTAAGCCCTGCCATCGCTTGCCGGTCTCAATCACAGAGTCGGCGGCGCTAAGCCTGGAGGAGCGCGCTGGAGCAGTAGGGCGGGGGCGGCGTTCCCTCACGCGGAGTGAGACGAGGCCATGGACCTGGAGCTCCAAAGTTGCGGTGGGGCTGAGAAGTTGTAGGCACAAGCATGCATCTGGCGCTTAGGACGTGCTTCGTGGCTGGGAGGACTACCCCCTCTCCTCGCAGCCATGGCGGCAGTTGCTGCTGGCGAACTCTTGGAAAAGGAACGAGGAGACACCATCACTGAAACCAACTCACTACCGGTATATTGGGAGGCGCCGAGCTTCCTTGCGGCAGTGTTGTGAAGAAGAGGAGGATCCCAGTGGCACCTTGGAGCTGCAGCTTGTTCCTCACCGGATCTAGGCGGGCGGCGACGACTCTCCAGGGAACGAACAGAGAGCCGCTCAACGCTGTTTGCGTGAGAAAGAAAAGGAGAAAGGGCAGACCGGCCCTCCAAGCCAACCTTGAACCGGGTCCAGGCATCCAAACCATCAAAGAATCAACCGAATCCAAGCAAAGGAGCGCGCCCTTGGACGGACACGTGGCGGCGCGTAATTGGCCCAAAAACGTAAACAATCCAGTAAATGCCCAGTTCTTGTATAAATCATAGAAAATAGCTCCGATGTCCGAAAAATACAAATAATATACCGAAATTCTCAGAAAAATGTATAGAACAAGATGGAACTATAATATCAGGATTTTAATGCACTAATCTTAGTGATATCATATAAGTTGTGAAATGCTTGTTTTATAGATAATAAATATCAAACGATGATATAAAATTATGGGAAAATGTCAGTAACTTCATAATTATGTTTGCAATGCATATGAGGTCAGTTATGGTCATGAAGATGTACGAAATCATGTAATTTGCTTAATATGTCTAATTAGGGCTTTTAATCCTAAATACAATGCAATTAATGCACACATGCTCAATAAATGATGAAATTCACAGAGTAAGCTCATATCCGTATCTGGAACCTCAGATTTAAATATGAGATCAGGATGATACCCACAATCCATGTTATACAATGATGTTTTCTCTTAATGTGATATAAAACCCTAATCTAGGTTAATGACATAACCTAGGGTTAATATGTGCACAAAAAGGACATGGAACCTAATGTTCAGATGATGAACTTTGATAATGAGATGTAATCTGGAAAATGACATCAGTATGATAAATCTAAGATAAGAAGACAAGTAATAATGTATATATCCTAATGAGATAAAGTGAAACCCTAATATGAGCACGATTAGGGTTTAGATGAGATATAATAGAATGAGAACCTGATGATAGTATATGGTCTTGTCTTGATCAGGTTTAACCAAAGATATAGTTGACATGAGGGATATATGATGATTAGGTTTGTTCTTGATCAAGGTACGCTATTACCTCTTACTTGGCTTATTATACAATATTCTTGTGTTATATGTGTAGTAAAATACTTGGCATATGATATTGGTTGAAATGATTGTTCCTGTATGTTATGTTGCTTGAGCTTTTCCATACTTATGGCTATGAATACATGAAACATAAAGTATCTGATCCATCATATGATAGCACTAAACTCTTTGGTAGTACAGTGCATTGACAAACATCAAAGCCCTAGGGACAGATGTAACATCAAAGCCCTAGGGGCAGATGTGTGATTTATATGACAAGGCCTAAGGACATCAAAGCCCTAGGGACAGATGTAACATCAAAGCCCTAGGGGCAGATGTGTGATTTATATGACAAGGCCTAAGGACATCAAAGCCCTAAGGGCAAATGCACGAGATATATGATGGAAATAAGCTTAAAATATGTGTTCTCTTTTGTTGATGAATATCTTTATGCAAGTACACGCTTTTCTTATATTTCTTTATAACTGCCAAGTATTAGTTTTATCTCATTGCCAATATATGATGAGAGGTATATAAAAGACACGTAGGTGTACTCAGTACAATATTCTTGAAATATTGTGCTGACGTGTACTGCATGTAATATTTTGTTTAGGTTGTGGCTATGCTCTTGAAGATCCAGGATAGTTGAGAGTTGTGTAGCGAGCTGATGTACAGGTGGACCTGTTGTCTTAAGATCTTGTAGTTTAGTGGTAGTACATGTATGTGTTAAAGTTTGCTGTTCAATATGTAATCTCAAATGTTGTAACAATTCATGTTATAATTATATGTTGAATGGTGAACATGTGTTGTGGTTTGTTTATTGTTCATGTGCATGTACTATTGATTGTTTTCCTTCTGACTCCCTTGATTTTCTCTTTCTTAGCCTAGTGTGGGATGTTTAAATTGGGATTCTCGCTGAGGTGAGGGTTTCAATTTGGACGTCACACATCAGATTAAGTTTTATAAAATCCGGGGACGTCACAGGTGGTATCAGAGCATGAACAATAGCAAAGCCTGACATTTGCTCATTATGCAACTCAAAACTAAAGAACCTTGAACCTTAATAATCTTTTAGGGTTAGATTAGTCATTGTTTTGAGACTAGATCTGACCTAGCCTCTAGGTTAGCACCTAGATGTCTGAGAACTAGGTCTAGACTAGTGCTTGTCGAGTAGCAAGTCCTTAGATGTCGTTCTTTCCTTGTAGTGCAGCGGTATGGGACGTTGCACTATTTGGAAATGGCGTGCATCAAGGGAAGAGAAACCCTAGACATATTGCACACGTTGTCTAGAGTAGCTACACTAGTCTACACCATGTTCTCACCCTTTTCACTAGTTTTCATGACACTGGACTCTCTACTATGTGTGGGGCACTCGTTTCAGGATTTGGTTTTTTATTCCAAACGAATCGAACCTTGATAGTTTTCTCTGACGCTTGTTTTATCGGAGAAAAACTATATAATATTTTGTTATATATATGTATTACAAAAATGTGTCCCCACACATGTACGAGTAGGAGGTGGTCATGCAACCTGAGTGAAAGTGAATGACATCAGTCTAGAAGAGAGAGTAGTTCTAGATTAGATGTCTAGAGCCTTGTTTGGTATATGTGATAGATGGAATAGATGAAATAAGTTTTTATGATACATTGTAAATCTTATATAGATGACATAAGATAGTTTGTGATGATATATGTTTGTCTTTGAGGACTTAAGTTCGGTTTTGAGGATTTGAGATGAGTTTTGATGATGCAAGTATGCTTTCTTTTATGAGATAAGATATGTTAATTTAAGATAAGGTTGTGAGTCAGCATGAGCCTCAAATCTCTTTTACGATGGAGGACCTCTAGTGTTAGGACCAGTTTTGGGGTTAACTCCAAAGAGAGTGAGACCCATTGGGAGAAGGTTAGAGAACCTAAACTCCAAGATATGAGATATGTGATATGATATGTCCTAAACTAGAATACTCCCGAGTGAATGAGTTGAATTGCTTAATGCATGATTCCTATAGTCTCGTTGAACCCTAGATGTCCTTGGGAGGACCAAACCCTAGAGACAAAAAGAGGCTGGTTATATATGCGAACATGTGAACATGAATATGAGAGCCTGCCATCTGGGTGAGGGAGAGAGCCCAAGACCCTGGAGGAGGTAGCTATGTTAGTTTTTGTACAACCTCATTCTCAGGTTGGTGGTTTCCCACATAGGAATCTAGTGGTATATATAAGAGAAAGAGAGTTGAGGAATAGTTTTCATGGGTATAGAGCTGAGAAGAGAATGTCATATCATGTTTTGGTTTGTGCTTATGTGGATAGAGTTTGTAAGGCTTTCTCTAGTGCCAATGAGGTATACCTGAGAACCCTAGACTGAGAGGAAAGAAGTTTATGCACATGAGATACTCATAGAGTTGTGTTAGCTCAGAGTGATTGAGCATGAAACTACCCTCATGATATGGGTTAAGGGAACTTCAGTTGGACTAGATAAAGTATTGATATGTGTTTGTTTAGCCACTCACATAAGTTTGTTTAGCACAACCATAATATAATATATGTAAGGATGTGATCTAATCTCGAGATGTGATACATAGACATGATATGAAGGAAATCTAGAGAAGGTATAATAGATATGAAAGTATAAATGGTTAACCTTATACATGAATAATGATGATAATGTGATACTAATAGTTAATCTTGTGATGAAATCACTAGTAACTGTTGCAATTTATGATGAGTAATGAAATAAGATCATATGAATGAAACATGTCATAAGAGGTGTTAATCTTAGTGATTAATGAAGATGAAAGATATAGTTTGACGGTTACAACAACATGATGATTATGAATTTTTGTTATGATCTAGATGGATAAAGTGAGTTAATGATAATTAACTCCCTCCTAAAAGACATATGTTAATGTTTGAATATATTCTAACTTTTATCTCAATAAAATGTTGATGACACCTTGATGTATGGGTTAACTTGGGTTAACTCCTTGGGAACATGGTAATATGATGTTGAATATTAATGCATGTCTAAAGATAAAGATGCAACCCTAACAGATGAGATACGTCATGATGTAACCTAAGCTCTTGAACCATGATATATGATGAGTGGTTCACCCTTGTATCCCCTTAGATGTTTGGAAAACATCCTAATAGCTGGGATATAATTCTAGAGCTTTTGACTATGTTGTACATAGGATGATGCCTACATGTGGATGACAGCAAGATAAGTTTACCCTAGAAGCATGAGTAGGGTTTACTTTCGAGGACGAAAGTTCTTTTAAGATGTATATGATGTGACAAAGTAGGTTTTCTGGCTTAATTTCGAGGACGAAATATCTTTTAAGGTGTGTAGGATGTGATGGAGTGGACTTTTAGAACCCTAAATGTCAAATAACTTAAGTGAAAACATATGTTTGAGTTAGATTGAGAGTTTCAATCTTTTAATAAAGTAAGTGTGTTGATGTGAGGTTGATATCATGATTAGGATCTTTATGATTATGCCTTTTGAAGTATTTAAGTGGATGATCGAACAATTGAGTTTTGACACTAAATTTGAGTAGAAGATAGTTTGAGTGGTGAGGAAGCAATGGTTAAAATTTGGTGACGATTGGAGGTTCCTAGAAGAAGTTATGTAGATTTGAAAATGATGAAATAATGTATTTTATCGATGATTGGTAGACCAAAGTTATGGCTTTATTTTGTGTCATGCAGCCAGGGCCCTTTGTTGTGTTGCCACAGATTGGCCTATTGCAGCCCTTGGATGTAGTGATCTGACGACCAAAATCTAGGCTTCAAGTTATAGTTAGTCCGGACGTTGAGGGTGTACAACGATGTCTATCCCACGTCGTGGACGTGGCTAGACGGCAGCAACCGAACCAACAATTGATCTCATATAGAATAGGGACGAGGGAGTTCCACCTCCCCATATGTGCTGCTTCTCCAACCAACGTCATAGATAGAAGATGAGAAGCCTGTTGCCATGGAAAGCCGATCAGAATCGCACTGGAGAACAATGGAAAAACGGGCAGATGGTAACGGTGTGCTTCAGTTTGGAAGCCTCGCAGAGCTTTTGGGTGAAGCACCAGGGGTGAAGATGCACCTGACTTGCCATCATGAAGCTTCTAGCAGACGTGAGGGCATGTAAGCCCTGCCATCGCTTGCCGGTCTCAATCACGGAGTCGGCGGCGCTAAGCCTGGAGGAGCGCGCTGGAGCAGTAGGGCGGGGGTGGCGTTCCCTCACGCGGACTGAGACGAGGCCATGGACCTGGAACTCCGAAGCTGCGGTGGGGATGAGAATTTGCAGGCGCAAGCGTGCATCTGGCGCTTAGGACGTGCTTCGTGCCTGGGAGGACTACCCCCTCTCCTCGCCACCATGGCGGCGGTTGCTGCTGGCGAACTCTTGGAAAAGGAACGAGGAGACACCATCGCTGAAACCAACTCACCGCCGATATATTGGGAGGCACCGAGCTTCCTTGCGGCAGTGCTGTGAAGAAGAGGAGGATCCCGGTGGCACCTTGGAGTTGCAGCTTGTTCCTCGCCGGATCTAGGCGGGCGGCGGTGGCTCTCCAGGGAACGAACAGAGAGCCGCTCAACGATGTTCGCGTGAGAAAGAAAAGGAGAAAGGGCAGACCGGCCCTCCAAGTCAACCTTGAACCGGGTCCAGGCATCCAAACCAACAAAGAACTGACCGAATCCAAGCAAAGGAGCGCGCCCTTGGATGGACACATGGCGGCGCGTAATAGGCCCAAAAAGGTAAACAATCCAGTAAATGCCCAGTTCTTGTATAAATCATAGAAAATAGCTTCGATGTCCGAAAAATACAAATAATATACTAAAATTCTTAGAAAAATGTATAGAACAAGATGGAACTATAATATCAGGCTTTTAATGCACTAATCTTTGTGATACTATATAAGTTGTGAAATGCTTGTTTTATGGATAATAAATATCAAACGATGATATAAAATTATGGGAAAATATCAGTAACTTCATAATTATGTTTGCAATCCATATGAGGTTAGTTATGGTCGTGATGATGTACAAAATCATGTAATTTGCTTAATATGTCTAATTAGGGCTTTTAATCCTAAATACAATGCAATGAATGCACACATGCTCAATAAATGATGAAATTCACAGAGTGAGCTCATATCTGTATCTGGAACCTCAGATTTAAATATGAGATCAGGATGATACCCACAATCCATGTTATACAATGATGTTTGCTCTTAATGTGATATAAAACCCTAATCTAGGTTAATGACATAACCTAGGGTTAATATGTGCACAAAAAGGACATGGAACCTAATGTTCAGATGATGAACTTTGATAATGAGATGTAATCTGGAAAATGACATCAGTATGATAAATCTAAGATAAGAAGACAAGTAATAATGTATATATCCTAATGAGATAAAGTGAAACCCTAATATGAGCACGATTAGGGTTAAGATGAGATATAATAGGATGAGAACCTGATGATAGTATATGGTCTTGTCTTGATCATGTTTAACCAAAGATATAGTTGACATGAGGGATATCTGATGATTAGGTTTGTTCTTGATCAAGGTACGCTATTACCTCTTACTTGGCTTATTATACAATATTCTTGTGTTATATGTGTAGTAAAATACTTGTCATATGATATTGGTTGAAATGATTGTTCCTGTATGTTATGTTGCTTGAGCTTTTCCATACTTATGGCTATGAACACATGAAACATAAAGTATCTGATCCATCATATGATAGTACTAAACTCATTGGTAGTACAGTGCATTGACAAACATCAAATCCCTAGGGGCAGATGTGCGATTTATATGACAAGGCCTAAGGACATCAAAGCCCTAGGGGCAGATGCACAAGATATATGATGGAAATAAGCTTAAAATATGTGTTCTCTTTTGTTGATGAATTTTTTTGTGCAAGTATATGCTTTTCTTATATTTCTTTATAACTGCCAAGTATTAGTTTTATCTTATTGCCAAGATATGATGAGAGGTATATAAAATACACGTAGGCGTACTCAGTACAATATTCTTGAAATATTGTACTGACGTGTACCACATGTAATCTTTTGTTTAGGTTGTGGTTATGCTCTTGAAGATCCAGGATAGTTGAGAGTTGTGTAGCGAGCTGATGTACAGGTGGACCTGTTGTCTTAAGATCCTGTAGTTTAGTGGTAGTACATGTATGTGTTAAAGTTTCTGTTCAATATGTAATCTCAAATGTTGTAACAATTCATGTTGTAATTATATGTTGAATGGTGAACATGTGTTGTGGTTTGTTTATTGTTCATGTGCATGTACTACTGATTGTTTTCTTTTGACTCCCTTGATTTTCTTCTTCTTAGCCTCGTGTGGGATGTTTAAATTGGGATTCTCGCTGAGGTGAGGGTTTGAATTTGGACGTCTCACATCAGATCAAGTTTTAGAAAATCCAGGGACGTCACACTATATGACATAACATACTACAAAATAGTACCCATACATATGAAAGAGGTGTACTATATGAATCTAGAAGTAAAATGGTTAATATGTAGGAGCCTATCCTTAACTTTTTTTCCTCCATCAAGTTTTTTTTCTATTGAGAATTAAATAACTGGGTTAATAATATGTTTTTAAAACTTATAAATGCATAATAGATCATTGAAATGATCAACGTCCTACTCACCTTTGCAATAGTAATTTCAAGACAATTTAATGACCTAAGATTATTTTGAATTGTGCCTCCCTTCAGGAAGGGGTTGGTTCCACCACTCCTCGGAAGAATTATCATTATGGGATTTTTGATCCAACAATATGAAGGTCATCATCAACCACATGTTAGCAATAAAGAGTTATAACATATCTAGTTATTTTATGAAAATTTATGGTGGAATTTTTGAAGTATGTAGTTCACATGGCAGAAATATACCGCTCCTATTGTTGGTACTACATATTCATTCACAGAAGGATTAGTGTATTAGTATAAATATGGAATGTGTATTAGAATAAAAAGGGAAGTGTTTCACATATGTAATATATTGCAATAACATGTTTGAGATAAAAGCATCAAGGATGAAATTTCATTTTCATTCTCAAAATATTCATACACAAAGGTAAACTAAAGTGAATGTTGAATACACAATTTATAATAACTGAAACATAAAATGAAACCCAAGCCTAAATATTTTCTAATGATAGATGACATTCTACTAGAGCACTCGTTTTTGTTGATGTTAGCTCCAAGTTGGACCAATAATGGTCAATCAACCAGCCATGGATCCTGCCACTAACTACGAACATCGTGGATAAAATAAGAGTCAATCTATTTTTTTAGTGTAAGTTTTATTTATTCATCCTACTCTCTCATAGGGAGAAATTAGAGGATTAGTGAGCTTAAACTAGGTAGCCAACATGGTCAAATAGATAAAAAAAACTAGCATTAATTTTAGGGAGAATTGTTTAGTTGAATCAGCTGTGGTGTTGAGTTCCTGGGGTATGCTGAAGAGTCATGCTGAGGGAAATTTGATGGTCAATATGAACCACATGATCTTGTTGGCTCTGAATCCTGTAGGTGACAAACCTATGGAGTTGAGGATCTTCACTGTCGAGGAGGATTATGAGTCAATGACAATTTCAAGACAATTTAAAGACCTAAGATTATTTTGAATTGTTCCCCCCTTCAGGAAAGGGTTGGTTCCACCACTCCTCAGAAGAATTAACATTATGGGATTTTTGATCCAACAATATGAAGGTCATCGTCAACCACATGTTAGCAATAAAGAGTTATAACATATCTAGTTATTTTATGAAAATTTATGGTGGAATTTTTGAAGTATGTAGTTCACATGGAAGAAATATACCGCTCCTATTGTTGGTACTACATATTCATTCACGGAAGCATTTGTGTATTAGTATAAATATGGAATGTGTATTAGAATAAAATGGGAAGTGTTTCACATATGAAATATATTGCAATAACATGTTTGAGATAAAAGCATCATGGACGAAATTTCATTTTCATTCTCAAAATATTCACACAAAGGTAAACTAAAGTGAATGTTGAATGTAACATCCCAAGATTTGAGGCC
This sequence comes from Alisma plantago-aquatica, assembly GCA_963693085.1. Classification (NCBI taxonomy): domain Eukaryota; kingdom Viridiplantae; phylum Streptophyta; class Magnoliopsida; order Alismatales; family Alismataceae; genus Alisma; species Alisma plantago-aquatica. Next base: position 213,015,332 of record OY856414.1, read on the forward strand.
TCAGATAATGATCTTAAAAGGAATGATTGGACTACCCATATCACCAATGTGCACCTCCTTTTCCGGGAGCCCATCACTAAGAACTTCATAGTTAAGCGTGCTCATTTTGGAGTAGTACTGGGATGGGTGACCTATCGGGAAGTTGATCATGGCATGTGCGTGAGTGAGGACAAAGCGCACATTTAAGGCTAGTGGTGGTCTGTGGGGACAGTCGTCATTCCTGAAACTCTACTAGAGCCTTGGGCAGTGGGCCTGAGCGTTACAAATGGTATCAGAGCCAAAACCCCTCCAGTTGGTGGGGCCCACATAGGCATGACATGTCAGTCTTGAGCCGTGCGGTCCAGGCATGTAGGAAAGGGCTGTCCATGGTTGATGTAGCCACCCTTGCACTGGTATTCTATGATCCGGAGATGGGTGTCCATGGGCCATTGTGGGTCCGCACGGAAATGGGGTCAGATTATGAGGCCATATAGTTGAGCCTTGATGATGACGTCAAGAGTCTAAGTGGGGGAGATTGTAACATCCCAAGATTTGAGGTCTTAGATAATGATCTTAAAAGGAATGATTGGACTACCCATATCACCAAGGTGCACCTCCTTTTCCGGGAGCCCATCACTAAGAACTCCATAGTTAAGCGTGCTCAGCTTGGAGTAGTACTGGGATGGGTGACCTGTCGGGAAGTTGATCCTGGCTTGTGCGTGAGTGAGGACAAAGCACGTAGTTAAGGCTAGTGGTGGTCATAGATGACATTCTACTGGAGCACTCATTTTTGTTGATGTTAGCTCCAAGTTGAACCAATAAGGGTCAGTCAACCAACCATGGATCCTGCCACTAACTACAAACATCGTGGATAAAATAAGAGTCAATCTATTTTTTTTAGTTTAACTCTTTATTTATTCATCCTACTCTCTCATAGGGAGAAATGAGAGACTTAGTGAGCTTAAACCAGGTAGACAACATGTCCAAATAGAGAAAAAAAACTAGCATTATTTTTAGGGAGAATTTTGTAGTTGAATCAGCTGTGGTGTTGAGTTCCTGGGGTATGCTGAAGAGTCATGCTGAGGGAAAGTTGATGGTGAATCTGCTCCACATGATCTTGTTGGCTCGGAATCATGTAGGTGACAAACCTATGGAGTTGAGGATATTCACTACCGAGGAGGATTATGAGTCAATGAAAATATTGTCCCACTTCCTCTCTTGTGTTGTGATAGCTACCTGAATGATGGCTAAGGTCTTGATCTTCAAGACTAAACATGCCCAAGTTGGGGAACCCTTGCCAAGGATGAGTCGGTCAGTTGGGTCATAGCACACACAACCATAAACTGACCTACTATTCGAGCTAGAGAAGGTGAAATCTAGAAATAAAATAACACTTGGTGTTAGCTGTAGATGCAATACAAAAGTATTTGGAGTTCTTGCAGATGGTTGAAAATGGGTGATGGAGGTCAAACTGCTCCTATCATTGTCAATCATTTGGTGATGGAACACATCACAACTTCATCTAGAGTGATCACACTACTATGAAATTCCTCATTTTTATAGTCTAGAGGTTCCATATTGCGATAATCTGTAGATTGTAGATAATGTTAGGTTATTCACCTGTGATGACATTACGTATCTAGGTACCTTTGTCCTCTTACAAGAAGGATGACCCCACTTGCAACATATGCCATTTCTTACTTCTATGTGGACAATCATGTAGGAAATGCATGATTGTTTCCTCAACGATGTTGCATCTAGAACACAAGGTGGAGATGTCCAAATGCCTCCTATTTCTTTCAATGTTCATAAGTAACACCCGTTGCTGTAGTAACCACAGTAAGACCTTGATTCTTTCAGGAATGCACTCTGACCAAATTTCCTTCCAATCTCCTTTATTTCTCACCTTCTTATAACTATGAGTCCATTTATAAGCTGAGAGGGTTGTTAAGTCTTCACTTTTCTTGAGTGGCCAATAATAATTGTTTTACCAGCAAGGCGATCTGGAGGTGGGGTGGTTTCTAGAATGTGTTTGACTATCTTAGGAAGGTAGGAGTGGATGAAGTTCTAGTCCCTTTTGACACATTGAACTGATTGTCATATCATGGATTTCAAGTGGAATTGTATGTCATGGTCCAACTTTGTGATGATGTTTCCAGTCATCCATTTATTAGTCCATAAATTGGTCTCTTGACCATTGCAGATTACTTTACAATAGGTTTCTTGGATTTCAGGAAGACTATTCCAAATGAACCTCCAAGTTGTAGAGCAAGATGTGGTGGATGTTCTTGTTCGGTTCAGGTACAACTCTTTCATTACATGTAACCATTTCTTCTCGCATTCATTCATAAATGACCTGATGTTTTTTACATCAAGGCTAAGTTTTGGTCCCTTATGTCCTTGAGCCCTAATCCTCCATGATCTTTGCTAAACAAAATCTTCATCCATGAGAGTAGGGAAATATTTTTTGCTCATTTGTGCCATTCTAGATGAACTTATAAATGTTGAAGTTGATGGCATCGTAGGGGTTCAACGAGATCAATTCCATCTGCATTGTGTACTTAGGGATTGATTAGAGAATGGATTTAGCAATATAATCCTGGCGACAAAGGAGAGATGTCACATTGATCAACTGCTCATCTTGGCCTGAATGGAATCTAGGATATTTCCATGAGTAGCTTTGTTGATTCTATTGTGTAGAATGGGCATCGCAAGGTACCTACCCAAATTGTCGGTGCATGAAAATCAAAGTTTCCTATTGATCCCGTGTTTTCTTGCAAGGTTGGCATTAGCAGAAATGAAGCATCACAAATTCTCTATGGAGACAGCTTGACTAGAGATACATGTAAATCCCTTGAGGATATTCATAATTCCTTGAGATTTCCCTTTGAAGCTTCATCCAGCAAAATAATGTCATCTACAAAGTAGATGTGCGTGAGAGGGGAACCCCTACAGCTAAGAATCATAGTGTTCCAACTGTCTATTGTGGCTACATATTCTATTGCTTGGTGGAGCTGTTTGAGATAGAAAACAAAGATGTACGAGTTTAGTGGATCCCCTTTTCGCACACCTTGGATAGCCTTGAAGGGTTCCAATGGCGTGCCTTCCCATAGAATTAAGGCTTTTCCAGACTGGATGATTGCCATTATTAGGTCAATTAAGTGAGGCGGGAGGCTGACTTTTTCTAAAGTGTCTATGATGAAGATTTAGCTTATCTAGTCAGACACTTTGGACATATCCAATTTGATGGCCATCCAGATCTTCTTCCCCTTCTTATACCACATGGAATGAATAACCTCCCATACAAGTATGACATTTCCTTTGATCTTATGACTCAGAATGAAGCTAGACTGGTTGGTAGAAATCCAACTATTCAAAAGTAGTTTGATCCTCTCCACAATCATCCTACATGATAAGAGAGTCATCTAGGTTTTGCTCCATGATGGTTGACTAGAAGGCTTGTTTAACCGTCATGTTAACTGAGGGTCTGACATGGTTCCATGGTGTGGTAAAAATTCTACGTTAATTCTACTTGGACCTGGTTCTTTGGCTAGAGCCATGGCAAAGATGCCCTGTCAAATATCATCTACTAAAGGGGGTGAGTCCAGGGCCAAAAATGTGGAAGATGGGATTGTCAGGGAAACACCTACAAATGAGGAAGTATATTAGAGGTATGCATGTATTAAAATGGTTAGAAATTGAAAAATAACTAGTGTAAATGATATAGAAGGCCATACAAATAAGAGATTAAGACACCATCATGACCTCTTAGTCTTAATATCTTGTTGTGGTGCCATCTAACATGCAAATAGGATTGGAAGAAGTTTGTATTGTGGTTACCATGTCAAAGCCAGTTGATGTGATCCTTTTGGTTCCAATCCACCTCTTCTTCTAAGAGGTGGTGGTAGTAGTGCTCCTACAAATCCATTTATTTCATGGATTCCTCAATGGAGTTGACAAGTTTGGGTATGATTGAATGTGATTCAACTACTGAAGAGTGAGTTCTTTGTCCTTATTCCTTCTCCATGACTCTTCACAGTTCCACCAGGTCACCACCGCTTGGATGGAAGGTAGGGATGTGGAGAAGGATGCATGAGGATCCCAACTGGATGTTAAGAAAGATATGGAGTCCTTGCTTAGACACTAATAAGTCATAGTAGGGAAGGGTGCTCCTTTTTGAATTTTGAATTCCACCAATAGAGATGGAGAGGGGGTTGTGGTCCGAGGTGACTTGAGGGATCTCAACGACTTAAGTGTTGGTGTGGTGAGATAATCAAGCTTCATTGGAAATGACCCTATCTAACCTTTCAGGCAACCTATGACATTGGAAGGTGATTGGTTGGTCACATGATCCAAGGTCAACAAGACCCATTTATAGGAGACAATCATGCATTTTGGATGAGGAGGTAGAGTTAAAGAACTTGTCTCACATTTGATCTACTTTGTTCAACATTGCATTGAAGTTGCAAGCTACCAATCGAGTCTTATCTTGTGGCATATGGAGGTTGAGGAGGCTTCACTGAAGTCAGAACCTCCTAGAAGGGTTGGGGATCCTATAAAGGGAAATGAAGAGCTACTTTCCATTAATGAGGTAATGGATGAATTGGCGATGGTTGAGAAGAACCTCAATGCTGCATCTTGCACTATCCCATAAGGGATAGATGCCGTTGGAGAAACACATGGCCTATACTATGTGAGATGAAGGAAAGTCACTCTTGTTGATGATGTTGTCAATAAGTAGGATAGACGATGAAACTGTCTGAGTTCTTTGATGTAACCAATTTTATCATCAGAACAAACTCCTTATATATTCCAACAAATTAAATTCATTAGAATTATAGATTGGGGAGGTTAGTTAATGGTTGTAAGTAGCCCTACCTCATACTCCCCTTTGATAGAGTCTGATGGTTCCATCTCCTTGTCAAGAGAATTGAAACTGATAACCTTCATTGAAGAAGTGGTTTTGCGTCTCAATTACTGGGTGTCCTATTTTATGGACTATCTCTGAGGTGGTGTTCACATCTTGAACCACCACCTTCCTATTGTGGAGGATGATTTTGCTACTTGATGCTGGTTTTGATCTTAGATGTATCGTTGGGAGGTGGTTGAAATCTCTTAGGCTAAACAAGAAAGGGTTGGGGGGTCTAAGGTGTTGGTACTCCCTTGCACCACTTCGACGTTGAGTGTCACATCTATACTGGTTGTAATTTTAGCCCCCAATACTATTGGTTTTTTAGCACCACCTGGTGAGGCATTAGTTTCTTGTTGCTTCTTCTCTACCCATTTCCTCTACTGTCTTATTCCCCTAGCTTCCAATCACCCTCACCTTCCCCAGGGATGGGTTTTTTTAGATGAGATTGTGTTATTAATAGTCTTCCTCTGGTCAATTCTATCCCCATTACCGTTCTTACTTGGTGAAACTATACATTCTAGTTTCTTTGTGTGGATGTCCTTGGTGTAAGTGGAAGTATTTTTAGGGTTATTGGTGTTGTTTGGCATGCCAGTCTCAATGAATTTGCAATTAGTGTCCATTTGGATGACATTGCCACAACGCATGTAGATAGAGGGAAGGTTTTCATACTCAATGTGCTGATGCTCTTCATTGAGTATGAAACCTATAAGGAATCGTCATGATGAGTCAAGTTCCACCGCCATCATTGCAAACTTCCCTCGATTCCCTTACTAGTATGGTTGTCAATCTGGATTGCTTTTCTAGTAGAGTTTCTCATGCTTTCTAGTAGTTTGTTTTGATAGAGATGGACAGGGAGGTATGGAATCCTCACCCAAACCACCAACTTATGAGGGATCTAATCAGAAGGTTTGAATTCATGGGACTAAGCTTTTACTGATATGTAGTTACCAAAAACCATTCATGGACATTCTGTCATAACTTTCACAAAGTCGGCTTCATTTTCTAGATGAATGATATAGTAACCAAACTTGAGCTCAATAACCATAAATTGCTCAGTGAGGGCCCATACGATTTTGATCTGGTTCACCAATGCTTGGCAGCCATGGTTGAGGCCAAGGTCTTTAACAATTACTACATTCTTCCATGGCTTGATGAGTAGAGGAAGAACATTAGGGTTGATGGAAAAGGTGGGAAAGACCCCATTTTTGTCCACCCTGATATCCTCTTGATGAAGGGTGTGCAATGAGATTAGATGAGGGAGAATTGGGCCCAATATTCAGCCACTAGTGGTGACATATTTGAATGATGGTCATGGGGATGATGCTTTCCTGACGGTGTGCATCTCCACATTAGGATCTTGTTGGTTGGACTATTGATTAACATTTTCATGAATCACCTCATTATCTTGTACCTCCATCGTAATGACATTGTTTGCTTATACATCTGGGGGAGAAGTCTTGTCTTCCCCAAACCTGACGCCGTTCCCCCTCGACCACCACCTCTTTGAAACCCTAGGGACTACAACATCACACTCTTTGTATTCCAGAGTTGAGGGCCTTTTAAAGATAAACCATTTGATTGGCCCTTGCACATGTTATGCTAATAAAATGAATCAAGTAGAATATCTTCAAAAGATTGTGTTCCCAAAATCTAAACCCAGTAAAATCTATTTGGCACTTTGATGGTTTCCTTTTCCTAGTATAGCCTCTATAAAACTCATGATTCACAAATTGGGGTGTTAAGGTGTTGGGAAGCTATGGAACAAAATTCTTTCATGAAAGACAAGAGGAGGAAGAAGAAATGTATTAAAATGGTTATCATGAAACACATGGATGCGGAATTAGGTAGTTAACATCAAGAAAAAGTTAAGGTGAAGACACAAGAGGATCAAAGGTCATGGAGGGTGTAAGTGCATCTCCAAATTTAGAATATTTATGACAAGATATTACAAAATTAAGGAGAGAGGATTTAACATGGGATATAATCAAAGGGGATGTCAAAAATGCCATGAGGCCTTAGAGTAAGATATGTGACTTCCATGAGGGCTGTAAAGAGTTCAACTTCTCTGTTGTACCTCTCATAGGAAGTTAAAGTATGTGGTGGACTAGGAAAAGGGTTTTATGAAAAAAGGACTACGAAATTGGAAGTTAGTAATAATATTTGGTGACATGGAAATCATTATGGAGGATTTGGCTCTATATTTACAAGCTCTAGTCTAGTGGATAATGATATAGAAATGATTTTGTAATGAAAATGAGGCCATGAGATGGTTGATGATCTATGACACACAAAGTTAGGAGTATCTAGGGTCATTTGTGTCATAGTTATAAGGGAAATTAGATGAGAGGAGATATTGGTTCATACTTATTAGAAGATGAGATTTGCATTCAAAGGGACCGTCATCACTATGAAGTCCTAATGTTACAACCCCAAATTTTGGGTTCCTTTGGTGAGAAATGTAATTTCTCATATTAAAGATATTTGGACAAATAATGATATAATTTGTTGTGAATAAATGGATTTCATTTAAAATAGCCTTGTTGTTTGATTTGTGGGCTTTATTGGCTATTGGGCCCAATAACAAGGAAATTCAATTAAGTAATGAATAATTGAGTTGACAGGGGAAAGAAAAGTGTGGAAACCTCTAGAAGGAAAATCCAAATAGGGATTTCGTGCCTCTTGGATTCCTTGGGTTCCAAGTAGTCCAAAGTTGCATAGTAAATGCATAATAAAAGAAAAGATTAATTACATATTTCTTTATTAAGAAAGAAATTGAAAACAATGATAAAATGTGGAAAACAAGTGAAAAGAGGTGCAATTGAGTTATCCTTAGTGGGATTTCGTATCCCAAGGATTCCTAATGTAAAAAGGAAAACCAATGAGGAAAATTAAAGAGAAGCAAAAAGAAATCCTCAAAAAGAAATATTTTAATAAGAACTCAACATGATAATGTGAAATAATGCATATTGATGTATTTAGGGATACTGAGTATTCCTTAAAAAGGGATTTCGAATTCTTTGAGTTCTTGGGGTCCAAGGAGCCCCAATAAAGAAGAGAGAAAGAGGAAATACCAAGATTGCAAAATAAGAGCATAATGTGATGTATTATCGATGAATTTTGTAATATTGATAAAAGGAAGTATTTCCTACATAAGGAAAATATATTTTCAAGACCAATGAATAAAAAGGCATGAATAAAGAGCATAAGAGGGAGGATTTTTGTATTGCTAATTATCCATGCAATAATGAATATCAAGAAGGTAAATAGGAGAGAAGGATTTGTTTTCCATGAAGGAATTTGTTTCCTATTGGGAATAGAACTAAGTTAACCCATAGGTGGTCATCCTAGGGCATGGATACTCACCCTATATAAAGGGGGTAAGACCCTAGTTTGAGTGCAAGAGAGGGAGAGAGAATCCCACACATCCTTCTTCTATATTTTCATTCTTAAACCCTAGCTATGGGGAATTGCGTGATCAGGAGGTAATGAGGTGACAAGGGTGGTTTGCAATGTCACCTTGATGCCCCAAGGTGCCAAGGAGACGCGTTGCCATCATGGCCGTGCCCTGGACAAGGCGCATCAACGGCCGCATGGCTGCAACACCTGCTGCATGTCACACGACGACCCTGCTCGAACCAGCCACTCTGGTCGAGATTTGGGTGGCGCCCCAAGTTCGGAAGGAGGTGGAGGAGCAAGGGCGACCTACTCTGGTGACCTTCTGGGTCCAGAGGAGGCAGAGCAGGCGACGCAAGCCACAGTTAGGGCTGCTGCGGCGTTCTGGTCACGGGAGTCTGAGGTTGAAGATGCTCAAAAGGGAGTTGGATGAGTTTGCCCCTCTGCGGGCTGAAGAAGCAACAACTTACACGGGGGTACAATGGTAATTCAGTTATGATTTCAACTAGCGAGCTCTTTGCATGGGAAAAGGCGACGTGGCGGCTCCTGATTGGCCAAAGTAAGTAGATTTTGTAAAAATCATATCTCATTAACCGTAGCTCAGATGGATGAGTATAAAATATGAAGATTGCTCAGAAAAATGAGGGGAATCTAATAAAAATAAAATTGAAGCTTGATTCTGGTTGAAATTCAAAAAGTATATAAAGATAATATCTTTAATAGTTTAATCAATGAAAAAACCTAACCTTTGATGATTAATGAGTTAGAAATGGTTAAATGAGTATATGAAGTTGATATTAGCCTGCTAATGATAAAAAGGATCATTAAGATAGAAAAAGATGAACTTTGCATATAATTAGTTTAATTTCGAGTTTAATGTGCATTAATAATACTTTAATGGGCCTTGAAACCCTAATGTTGGTAAGTTTGACTCTTAATGGCTTTAATTGACTAATTTCATGATTAAAGTTGGAATATGCTGAATCTAAGCTATTTCGAGCATTAAAATCCCTAATTTGTGGATAAATAACCTTAATATTGAAATTAGGGTTTTCGATTGAATTAAGGTATAATTAATAATAAATAGAGTTCATATGGGATTAGACCATCATGAATTATGAGTTGTTAATCTGAAAGAAACTAAAGGTGATAATTGAGTATAATGACCTTGAAATAACTTAAAAGGATAAAGGAGGTAGTTTTGGTATAAAAGAGAAATAATCGACTTCAATCGGGCTTATGATGTTGAAATTATGGTTTATGAACTAAGAGAGCATTTAATATGATAAAAGCGTTATGGAGGCAAAAACCCTAATAAAACCCTAATGTGGTCTAGAAAGCCTAAGGTGGAATCCAAGTCTAGCTTTAGAATGTTCTGGATAAACTATAACACTTGGATCGTATGCATTAATTTCAGGATATTGTTTATTGCTTGTTGATTGATTCTTTATCCTTATTGCTTGGACAATCAAGTTGCTCTGGATCAGGTAGGTGGTTAATTATGGATAACCACCTTAGTTTCCTGAGGATTTTCCGGATGATTAATCACATTGAATGCAAATTATCTGTTGGATGTTCATACTTGCAAACTATAAAGTCACTATGATTATCACATTAATGATAGAAGTATGTATTCTCCCACCCACATGCCACCCTGATGGATGATGCCAAAGGTCAGGCCCAGATGGGTAGACCAATGGACACCTTGAGCAGTTACCCCCATGCACCAAGCTTGGGAATGAGAAGGTGGCCTATGATATTGCATGACTAGTGGGCACCATGAGTGGTGACCCCCAGGCACCAAGCTCGGGATTGAGAAGGTGGCCTTAATTCATTGGCAAAAGGAACCCTAAGGTGGGTATGCCAGGGTTTGGGCAAAAGCGGTGGAGAATGTCATACTGAAAAGTGTAAATTGGCTTGTTAATTAATTTGATTGTGATTATTAAATTGTTAGCCATATTTGCAAGATTTTGGTTGTTCCCACATACCAGTATATTTCGATATACTGACCGATGTTTTGTTTGTCGGTGTTTTAGGAACAACAATTGAAAGAACAAACTGTAAAGTGACACATTGCGGAAAAAGAAATAAAGTGCAAGGAGGATTAGATAGAATAGTTCAAGACCGGGATAGATAGATTTCTAAGGTTTTAAAAGGTAAGTAAAGTTTTAATTTTATACCAAATTCTAGTTAGTTAGTAGAATTTCATAATTATTATCGATTAATTGTTGAACCTTTGATCCTGTTAATTGAATAACGGTTTTGACCTTCGGGTCTCCCTTAATTGGGAGTTACCGAGAGGCGAGGTCGTTACAATTGGTATCAGAGCGTAGGTTCCTCACTTAATCCTTAATAATTATTAAATTTTACAAATTCTGTAGAACCCAAGGAAGTTATTAGAGGATTATCCGCAAGACAGAGGTGCCTAGAAAAGGATCACGACCGGGGGTTGGCAATATTTTTCTCCGCACCACTAGTCGGAATATGAGGACTCCCAGATCCGTGTGACTGCCTGGCCAAAGTCTTAGGGTATGATTCAAAATAAGATACCTTTAGGACTCTCTCATCTTGTTCATCCCTTCTCAACTCAAATTCTGTTAAGGACCTTAAGGATTAGGGTTTTCTTTCTTCTCCTCACCCTCTTAAGGTATGGGAAAAGTTAATAAGGTCTAAGGGATCCTCCACCAAATTAATAAAAAGCATGTAAATAAGATGTCATGGACATAAGCTTAATAGATTAAGCGCAAACTAAAGAATAGATACATGCTTAAGTCGTATGGCACGAGTTGCCTTTGCCCTTAGGAGAGATCTGAGGATAGACCTCCTTGGTAGGAGGATGAGTAGAGAGAGTTAGTCTTGGAGGTAGAAACCTCCATTAAAAGTAGAGGCCTAGCACATCCTTTGAGGATGATGTTAACCCTAACCCTAAGTGAAGATTAGAGAGAGAGATGCCATGATGAGTTAGATGTCATGGTTGACCCGATGTTTGGTTTGTCATACGAGCCATGTGAGGTTGGGTTACCTAGCACCTTTGGCAACCCGGGAAAGGGTCGTGCATGTTAAAGCAAAGGGTAGATCCTTCATGGATGAAGTTAGTGAAGGACCTATAGAAACCTTATGGCTTATGCAAGGGATAGCATGCCCCCAGAGTACGTCAGTGGTACGGTAGTAGTTGAAACCCTGGCCAGAAGGGCATGATGGATGGCTTATGAGATAAGGATAAAGAGGTATGAATAATCTTGAGACAAACATGAGCTGAGCATAGGCTTCAACCACATAGGAGTTTGCTTGAGAATATGAGCCTTCATGGAGAAGGGACCTCTAGTAGGTATGGTTGGAGGTGGTTTTAGCTCTAGAGATAGGAAGAAGGACCCCAACAAGGAGATTGAAGTCTAAAACCCCGAAACATGAGGAATAGTGGGGAGTTAAGGATGATGCGACCTACGTGGATGATAGTGGTTGCCTTATGCTTGATTCTTGGAGGCTGATGATATCTTGGTTACCTATAGAGGAACCAAACCCTAGAGAGAGGACGATGCTTCTAGTACCGATGGTATAAGTGGTTACCTGCTGGATGAGATAAAGAGTGCCTTAGACCCTGAGGAGGTTTAAGTAACCTGTTGTGAGGTTTTATACCTAGTTGGTTGTCCTGGAAGAAGACTCGACCCTGATGTGTTGCTCAAGTAGAAGGATGATAGGGAGTACATGACATACCTTGGACATGCTTGATTCGTGGTTAAGAGGTTGAGCACGTAGTTGGATACCCAAAGGAGAACCTAGGGTTCCTAGGCCTACGAGGGGAAGTAGTGTATCCGATGCTCATGATGAGATTTGAGTCTCTATAGTTTCGAGCATGGTACTCCTCATGTGTAGAGGTAAAGGAAATCCCTTACGTTAAGGGTATATTTGATGAACCCCTCACAACTAAGTGGATGTAATGTTGAGGATGAGAACAAGTGCGACCTAGCATGGTTTTGTAGGTACGCTTGTGCCTTAGTAGTTGTTGGTTTAAGCATGCTCATATGGAGGTAAACCCTAAGAATGCTTGTTGTTGGTGTGTATGCCCTGAGAGCCAGTCATGGGATGATTGGTGGGATACATTAAGATTGATTTGATAAACATCAAAGGCAAGCTTCCAATTCTTTTTGGTTCATTCATATGAGATAGTGATAGAACAAATTGAATGTCTAGAGAATGACAGTACTCAATGACGTATGCCTTCAGGTTGAGGACCTGAACGATGAGATCATACAGATGCTAAGAGTTTGTACATTCTTGTTATGTCCCTAGTCGGATGTCATTATGGAAGGTAGATAGACAATAGTGACACACAAGACTAGATTGTGGTGTTGGTTGATGATAGAATCTCATTAGTCATGATATAGAGATATCAAACCAAACACATAGGTACTTGTTAGAGAACAAGTGTACCGGACAGACCCACTGTGAGTTTGACACATGGAACCATGACATGGTAGTCATAGTCAGTACTCACAGTGATGGTGGTGAGTGTGATTCTTAGACCTGAAATCACTACACTCAACACATGTCATTGGGCACACTTTGACATCATCAAACGCAGTCCTGAAACATGGGTTGTTATAAAGGTGATGATTGGGTGGCTTTGACAGATGGGGCTTTTGAGGGGTGAGTGGTAGATATGGGATTTGTCCCTCCTGAGGGAGTTTGATATCCAAGGCCACTTGTTGAGTAGGATTGAGATAGGCATGCGCACACATGTGTGAATCAATATGTGATATTGATGTCATACATATCTCGTTCAATCTACTCTGAGATCAAGAAAGTGAATGACCGTTGACAGGATGACTGTTCCATGCCTCGAGTTCATTCGGGATATCAGTGACAAAGGAATTATACATTCACTGTAACACCATTCACGGATTGTTGGATGAAAGTTGTTCTCCAACTTTCTACTTTCACTTGGGTAGCAATGATGTGTGACTAGGCACCGCTCTTTGCTTGTGAAGTCATAAGTGTTATGGACTTTCACTGCCAACGTGAAATGGACCTGCAGGGCCACACACATAGGATTTAACCTGGAAGAGGAGTTTTGTCCACAAACAATGTTTAGATTGATTACTAAAGGACTTTAGTAGTTCAATTAAACACTCAATCAATTGATAGCTTAATATCATATTGTTCAAGGTGTTGGACATATTGATTGGAGTATCAGATTGATTGAAATCGCATTTGACTGATTCTGCACAACCTATACTCCCAACCGATCGGTTCAAGTGTTGAACCGGTCGGCTGAGGTTGCTGAACCGGTCGGCTCAAGTGTTGAGTCGATCAGCTCATGGTCAGAGTGAAATGATCGGTTCAAGTGTTGAAATGATCAGTTCAACTGGTGCAACCGAGCAAGTTGGGAAAGTCAGGTCGGTGAGAATTTTCCTTGCGTTTCACTTGCCCAATTTGATTGGAACAAGGATTGGTATTCGATACCAATTAGAAACAAAAGAAGGAAAGTCAATCGGGAACTAATCAGGACCACGAACCGACCAGTTCAGAAGTGAACCGATTGGCTCATGGGTCCCAACCGATCGGTTGGTGTTCCAACCGACCGGTTCAGGTCCCCAACCGACCGGTTCAGGTTGCGAGTTGGTTGTTTTTTTGTGGAAAATCTCGAACCCTTCTACTCCTGCTTTTAGTCCCGCATTGCCCGGGATAGAGAACCATGTCCCATGACCCTCCTATATATATAGGGGTATTGGGGGCTTCTCAAAGAACAACTCAGTGCAATCAGTTGCTCTGCAAAGTTGTCGTTCTCTCTGGTTTTGGTAACCGAGAGAGAGCCCGAGCAAGTGCTTCCCGCAAAGGGAGGTGCAGCAAGGGAAGGACAACTGCATTTGCAACTGGAGGCAGGAGAGTGTGTTGGCGACTAGTACGCCAACAGGAGGGTGCGACTCCTTCCACTTCCTTATGGGACAAGGAGTGTGGAGTTCCAGGTGGTCCATGTGGACTACTTCAGAGGCGAAAGGTTTCTGCCGCTCAGGAGGACAACTGTCAATCCCGACAGTCCCGGTGAGAGGAGGAGTCGTCAGTCCCAGTGCGACCAGGAGCTGCACAGACACCATCCAAGACCGGAGTTGAAGACCTCGCATAGCGCGAGGTATTGTCGGCGAGCAAGCCTCGGGATAAGGTATGATTCCACAAACCATCCTTTCCTATTATATAGACGTTGACGCGTTTCCTTGTTCTGGGTTTGGGGGAGAAAATTTTTGTTTCCGCTGCCTTCTCTGCCTCCCCTAAAACCCAACAGTGGTATCAGAGCCACATCAACTGTTCTATATTTTAGGAATATCGATATGATCGATTTTTGTTTGTCGCCTTTATTTATTGCATGCAATGCGAATAATATTGGCTTTATGCATGTCCAATCCTAAATCCAAAAATCCCAAATTACATATATGATATGTATTATTAATGCACTCGATACACATCGCCCTTAAACAAGTTTTGTGGTGGATGTGTGTAGCATGATTATGGCCTATAAACTGCTATCTGTGTGTAGTTGTTTGTGGTTGCTTGCATCTCGGTCTGTGCACCGATCTTCCCTCTCTTATTCTTGATGTAACTCGAAATAATTCGAGATTCTTTCCTACCTTTGCTCCCCCTGAATGTAACTCAGGGTTTCTTCTTTTAAGCAATGTAATAATAGGATAGATTTTATTTCCTGTTATGTCGAAGACCGGCGGACATCAAGACAACAGCTGAAACGATCGGTTCAAGGCGTGAACCGATTGGTTGACATTCCAGACGGTCAGTTCAAGGAGTGAACCGATCGGTTGATGACCGATCGAGGAGCGAGATGACCGGGTGGCGGACATGATGAGATGTACGATGTCCAGGCGAACCGATCGGTTGGAGGAGCCAACCGATCGGCTGGTGGCACCCAGACGACCGGCTGGAGAGTACAGATCATTCATGTAATGAGTTGATCAACTCGGATGGCAAGGCACATATGTTCATCTTGTACAGGTTGCATGTGATGTTGACCTATATGACCGTGATTCCTCTTGGCTCGAGGAATCACATTAGGATGGCCATAATCATCACTTTTTATCGTTTGTGCATGTTTTCTATGGGATATAGCATGTATATGATACGTACTATGTATTATGGTGATTGGATATGTATATGTATATAAAAACCAAATCCCTCATTAAAATATTAAGTCTTATATGCCTTCCATTAGCGACACACATGAAAAACTTGATCGACCAAGCGTAGGTTACGCCAAAGCGTGGTGCGCCGTCTATCTTGTGGAAGTGTGAAGGGTAGACATGTAGGTTCTGCCAAAGTAGGGTGCATGTTCTATCGTGTCAGCTTTTGGGTTAGACTTAACTGGTGATTCTTAGAGCGTCTAAGCCCAGAGGCAAGGAATGTTCATGGCAAGGTGTTGTGCATGTTCATTCAACAAGAGTTGCATATGATGCAATTGGCAAGGGTTGCCTACCTGAGAGATCTAAGTTGTGGGCGATCAGCCAAAGATGACTCATGACTTAGAGGATTTCAGGATCTTGCCCACTACA
This sequence comes from Alisma plantago-aquatica, assembly GCA_963693085.1. Lineage (NCBI taxonomy): Eukaryota > Viridiplantae > Streptophyta > Magnoliopsida > Alismatales > Alismataceae > Alisma > Alisma plantago-aquatica. The sequence goes on from OY856414.1 coordinate 213,031,169, forward strand.
AGGTTGTACGCTGCAATCTTCTGAATTGATGATGAGGGCTATCAATTTGAAGTAAAATAGTGGGAGCAATAATTAATTAAAGGCCTAATTTTATCGTCAACTTTTCAAATCAATCAAACAAGTCAAAAAGAGTTTTGGACTAAAATTGCATATATTTCCTTTTGTTAAAATAAATGGTTAATCAACAAATCACTTTATTTGCGATCGGTCTTTGAGACCAACAAATTAAATGGGAATAATTCCATGATTGGTTAGGATAATGAGAAGTGTTCTCAATCAAAGAGCGAAAGCTCTAAGTCCTAGTTATACCAAGACCAGATGAACTCAATCCCACCACATCAATGACTGAAAGTATGCTTATGGAAGCATACCAAGGAAAACATTGATGAGGAGTGCTTGATGTTGTGTTCTCTGAACTATGAGTTGCAGAGACAACATGAGACATATGATGTCTCCAAGACACTGTCCTAGTATATCATGACAGAAGGAGATCCAGTAAGGTATTCACACACTCAATATGATTGGGTATGTGGAAAGACCTGACTAAGAAGGAGTCCCTCTGAGCTAAGAGTTGGCTATTGGTATGATACTGCAAATGTTGCAAGAATCATATAATTCATGGTAAGCTACAACATGAACAATTTTGACAAGCGTTGACAGAGTTGTTGGACATGTTGAGGATAGTAGAGGCAAAGATGAAGAAAGACAAACCATAAATCTTTGACGTGATCAAAGAAAAGGTAAGTCTTAAGGGTAAGGGCAAGGGCAAAGCTAAGAAGTGTTCTGATGCTAGCCAGCAACCCAAGCTGTCTTCAGCCTCAAAGGCACATGGGAAAGGGTGTATGAGGGAAGTACCCTCCATATCTGGAAGAACAAAGAAGATGAAGGAGGGGATAGAGATCTCCACCTAAGGTATCATGAAATGAACCGCTTCTTTATCTAAGGTATATGATACCAAGATATGGATCTATCATATATGATATGCAAGATCCGCAAAGAAGTGATGGCCTTTGTGAAAGGACCAAGAAAGAAGTACCCATCATTGGAGCAAGTGTTGCTGCCATAGATAGGAGTATCTTTCAATTTATTTCAGCCTAAAGGGCACGAAATAGAGTTGAGAACTGCTATTTCATATATTGCCAATAGATAGAAACACTTTATTTTTGCATATTATATGACAATGATAGCAATTAATAAAGAGATGTTTCAATTTATAAAGATATGATCTTTGTGGCAATGTCTTGTTTATCTTGTGGTATTTGATATGCATAAGATAAAATGATACCTGAAAGTTATAGATAACTCAAACAATCTAGTTAGCATCAATCATGAGAAATTCATTTCTAGTTTCCATGTGATGGATAAATCTAGACTCTTTTGGTTAGAGAACCAGTAAGAGACATGAATCTCTTGTACATGATTAATCAATCTTCACTAATGGTAGTGGGAGAACGATTATCCTATTAGGTATAATACATGTGATGTATTTACATACCTATTGGAGCAAATGCTAATACTTCAAATGGTGTTTAGAGAAATACCAATATGAATATCTTGAAGTGTTCAAGATTATCATAGATGAAGTACAAATTTGGTAAAGTATTAATTCTTGATGAGATCAATGAATGAAATACTTGGACCAAATGTTTGAGATCCTTATGAGTGATTATGATAGTGTATCATAGTGAACTCATGATTAAGGCATGGTGATGTCTAAATCAAGAAGGAATCAGACTCTAAGGAGTTAGAGAATGATTATCAAATAACTAAATTCTTCTTAATAAAAGAATACCCCACACTAATAAAGGACATTAAGAATCACAAGGGTTGTGAGTTATTATATCCTTGACAGATACACCTCAATTATCTATGTGATGAGTTGTTCAAGTGATGAGTCAACTATCTAGATAAATATGAGGAATCGAATTCTGAATTATGGTTTATGACCATTACATCCTAAATGACATCCATGTCAACCATAAGGTATGACCTTGATGGTAGCACTCATTGGATGAAATCCATAAGTGCAAATGAGTCTTAGGTGTTAAGACACATGGATAACATTTTGAGAAGGATGATGCTTGTTGATTGCAACTTAATGACTAAGACATTTGGCATATGGATACTAAAACCGCATTCCTATGAGGAATAAAACAAGGATGTGTATGTGACACAACCTATAAGGTTTATGAATCCATAAATGCAAATGAAGTCTATAAGTTACAATGGACTAATCAATGTGATTGATTGAGTACAAGCAACTCAGAATTGGATCTTTACTTTGATGATATAGTCAAAGGGTTTGACTGATATGTCAAAGATAAAGAAGGGATTTGTGATTTAGTGGGAGCGTATTCACATTCCACATGTTGATGTGAAATGGAAATGTTCTAAAATTGAAATCCAAAAGTGGAAATCATCTTTAGGGAAGATAGAGATGTTTCCTATGTGATAGGAATAGAGATATATAGAGATAGTTCTCGAAAAATCTCTTGACCTGAAAAGAGAGAGCATGCGTTGGAAATCTATACTGAAATGTTCAGTGTGCACAGATTCAGTGGGAGAAAACTTGTCCATGTTACATGGAGTTAGTATCCCAAGGCCAAGTGTCCAATTCTTATGAAGAATGGGAACACTAAGAATAGATAAGGATCTATCATGTATGTAATCATCCCATTATCTTGCATGTATAGAAATGGCAAGAATAAAATGCATTCATCATTTTGTATGTATGACATGACAATATGATGTGCTCATCCTGATAACTCACATGTGGGACATAACGAGTGGATGTCTGTCTACTTCCAGTAAGGGTTACTGGAATACCATAAGAACTTGATAAGTACTTGAGAATTACTAGTTCTATGGAGATAAGGAAGAGTTCAATGTAAAAGGTTACATTGATGCGAACTTCCGAAAGGATATAAAATTAATCGCAAAATATACATAGGATGTATAAAGGTGAAAGTTTGTTGATAATTGGAAATGTTCCAATAAAATCATTCAAAAGGAAAATGACGAGTATCTATGCGTTAGAGAACAGCAGTAGATACTATATGGATCTGGAAGTTCATGAGATGAACTTATAAGACATTCCGCTCATTGATGACAAGTCTGGAATCCTTGATCATGCAATGTGGCTAAAGGTTAGCAAAGGAATACTAGATCGCATATTACAGCAACTCCATCTCATACGTGTGCGTGCAATGAAGAGATGAGAGACATGCAATTTACACTGACTTTGGCAAGGTGTTGCCATTACTCACTATGTTGGCACTAGAGCACAGTAACATGTGGGACATGTTTGAAGATCACTGTGAATATGATTCAAGGGTGATTGGCTCGCAGTGCAAGTGGGAGTCTGTTGGTGTGTATGCCCTGAGAGCCAATCATGGGATGATTGGTGGGATACATTAAGATTGATTTGATAAACATCAAAGGAACGCTTCCAATTCTTTTTGGTTCAATCATATGAGATAGTGATAGAACATATTGAATGTCTAGAGAATTAAAATACTCAATGACGTATGCCTTCAGGTTGAGGACCTGAATGATGAGATCATACGGATGCTAAGAGTTTGTACATTCTTGTTATGTCCCTAGTCGGATGTCATTGTGGAAGGTAGATAGACAGCAATGACACACAAGACTAGATTGTGGTGTTGGTTGATGACAAAATCTCATTAGTCATGATATAGAGATATCAAACCAAACACATAGGTACTTGTTAGAGAACAAGTGTACCGGACAGACCCACCGTGAGTTTGACACATGGAACCATGACATGGTAGTCACATTCAGTACTCACAGTGATGGTGGTGAGTGTGATTCTTAGACCTGAAATCACTACACTCAACACATGTCATTGGGCACACTTTGACATCATCAAACGCAGTCCTGAAACATGGGTTGTTATAAAGGTGATGATTGGGTGGCTTTGACACATGGGGCTTTTGAGGGGTGAGTGATAGATATGGGATTTGTCCCTCCTGAGGGAGTTTGATATCCAAGGCCACTTGATGAGTAGGATTGAGATAGGCATGCGCATGCATGTGTGAATCAATATGTGATATTGATGTCATACATATATCGTTCAATCTACTCTGAGATCAAGAAAGTGAATGAACGTTGATAGGATGACTGTTCCATGCCTCAAGTTCATTCGGGATATCAGTGACAAAGGAATTATACATTCGCTGTAACACCATTCACGGATTGTAGAATGAAAATTGTTCTCCAACTTTCTACTTTCACTTGGGTAGCAATGATGTGTGACTAGGCATCGCTCTTTGCTTGTAAAGTCATAAGTGTTATGGACTTTCACTGCCAACGTGAAATGGACCTGCAGGGTCACACACATAGGATTTAACCTGGAAGAGGAGTTTTGTCCACAAACAATGTTTAGATTGATTACTAAAGGAGTTTAGTAGTTCAATTAAACACTCAATCAATTGATAGCTCAATATCATATTGTTCAAGGTGTTGGACATATTGATTGGAGTATCAGATTGATTGAAATCGCATTTGACTGATTCTGCACAACCTGTACTCCCAACCGATCGGTTCAAGTGTTGAACCAGTCGGCTGAGGTTGCTGAACCGGTCGGCTCAAGTGTTGAGTCGATCGGCTCATGGTCAGAGTGAAACGATCGGTTCAAGTGTTGAAATGATCAGTTCAACTGGTGCAACCGAGCAAATTGGGAAAGTCTGGTCGGTGAGAATTTTCCTTGCGTTTCACTTGCCCAATTTGATTGGAACAAGGATTGGTATTCGATACCAATTAGAAACAAAAGAAGGAAAGTCAATCGGGAACTGATCAGGACCACGAACCGATCGGTTCAGAAGTGAACCGATCGGCTCATGGGTCCCAACCGATCGGTTGGTGTTCCAACCGACCGGTTCACGTCCCCAACCAACCAGTTCACTTGTGAACCGATCGGTTCAGGTTGCGAGTTGGTTGTTTTTTTGTGGAAAATCTCGAACCCTTCTACTCCTGCTTTTAGTCCCGCATTTCCCGGGATAGAGAACCCTGTCCCATGACCCTCCTATATATATAGGGGTATTGGGGGCTTTTCAAAGAACAACTCAGTGCAACCAGTTGCTCTACAAAGTTGTCATTCTCTCTGGTTTTGGTAACTGAGAGAGAGCCCGAGCAAGTGCTTCCCGCAAAGGGAGGTGCAGCAAGGGAAGGACAACTGCAGTTGCAACTGGAGGCAGGAGAGTGTGTTGGCGACTAGTACGTCAACTGGAGGGTGCGACTCCTTCCACTTCCTTGTGGGACAAGGAGTGTGGAGTTCCAGGTGGTTTGTGTGGACTACTTCAGAGGCGGGAGGTTTCTGCCGCTCAGGAGGACAACTGTCAATCCCGACAGTCCCGGTGAGAGGAGACGTCAGTCCCGGTGCGACCAGGAGCTACACAGACACCGTCCAAGACCGGAGTTGAAGACCGCGCAATGCGCGAGGTATTGTCGGCGAGCAAGCCTCGGGACAAGGTATGATTCCACAAACCATCCTTTCGTATTATATAGACGTTGACGCGTTTCCTTGTTCTGGGTTTGGGGGAGAACATTTTTGTTTCCGCTGCATTCTCTGCCTCCTCTAAAACCCAACACTTGTGACCTTTGTTATATAGGTGTAGTTTCCTCCCATCCTGGGAGAGCGACCCTTTGGTAGGAAGTTTACCAGTTTGGTTGGTTTTGCGGTAACCTAAGGAGGTTTCGTAGGATCTTGAGAAGCTAAGTGAAGAGTACATGGCATGAGAATAAACCTATAGACCCATAGATAACCATCTCTATGTGCATGTGGATGTGTTACCATGGAGGTAACTGGTATGGGGCTCGACCAAGGTAGGCAGATCGCCATGACCCTTATGAAAGGATGAAAGTCAGCCCATGAATGCAAGGAGAGAGATGATGAATGTTTGGGTAAGGTTCTATGTTGGACATGTACAATAATAGAATCCTAAGACTATCCTAGGGTCAGGTAGGGATAAGACTGATGGAAGAAGGAGTTGCCTAATTCCCTAGTTGCACATGACCATAGGGTCGGGAGGTAACAACTATCATTGTCTGAGGGCCATGGGTTAGGAGATTGATCACCTTCATGAACTCATGGGACCCAAAGGGTAGATGAGTAGGGCACTCTCTGGATGCATAAGGGAAGAGGGATGACCCCAAAAGTTCCGACACCCTATAGACCTAGAGGAGATGACCAAGGAGTGTGTAGTGACCCAAGTAGGTTCGAGACTAGTTTTCCATGGAAGTAATGTAGATATCAAGATGATGGCACGTTTCAACTGAGAATTGAAGGTGTATTGGTAATGTGGGTTGTACCATATCTACTCTCGGAATAGGAAGAACTCTGTATTTGGATGGCCACCAAATGCTTATTTCTTCTTGTTATGGGAGTGAGAGATAGGACAGTACGCATGCCATACACCAAGGGTAAAGATGATGTGAGTTGGAACAAGGAATGAGGACAAAGATGATAATGTGCCCTTGTGGAGCAAATGAGATAGGGATGGTTTACAAACACTAATAGTATTGAGGAAATCATCTTGTGAGGATGTTTTATCTTGAACTAGGTGGATTTTTGTAAGTGTTACAAAGAATCACAAGGTGGAGCCTGATAACTAAGAGGATGAGCTCAGAATGTTCTTGATGAAGATAGACTTAGAGTTTGAGATGAGATGATAAGTAGAATACATGGAGGTGTATGTCTTCAACATTACCTAACACCTAAGGATAAGAAGTGGTAATGAAGGCTCTGGTTGAGATATAGCTGCCTAGTTAGCTGGAAGCTAGAAGAAATTGAGGTTGTTCGACTAACCCTATTTTTGGAAAGAGGATGTGTTTTGGCTAACACACGGATGTAACAAGATATGTTGAGCAAGTTAATGGTTGTTTGGTTAGCCAATTTAGTCCTTGATGTAGTAAAAGGATGGTGATAGAACCTCAGATACACTTCTTTGGATAGGAAGGTAATAAAACCCTCTTGAGAGTGGTTTAGGGTTTCCGAGGTATCAAGCTTGAGGAATCATAACAATACATGAGGTCACGATATACCTTGATACTACAAAGATAGTAAGTGATGGTAGCATTCTGGATGCTTAAAACAAAGTTGCATGTAGCATGTGGCCATGCAAGCCAGGAGATGACGGACGAACACCATTAACCTAGTGCATGGATATAAAGTATAAAGAGTTCCCGAGAGGGAATGGGAGTTCATCACTATGGATGTTGTGAGTCTCTCCTAGACCAAGAAGGTCAAGATACAATATGGGTTATGGTAGATCGCCTTACCTAGATGACATGAGAAAGGAAGAGTTCTGTCAAGGGATAGATTTAGTTGAACTACATATGAAAAGAGATGGTTCAACTACACCATGATGCAAATTCAAGAGTTCTTGATGTGACCTAAAGGTTCACTTCCATAGGGTGGAAGTAGATACATGAAGAGCTCAGTGTTTGTACAGTTTATCACCCCTTACTAATGGACAGTATGATCCAGACTAGAGGGTCTGATGAGAGCATGTGTGCTCATTTAGGGTGATACAAAGAGATAGTTCTTAAGATGTGATGTTAACCACCATAGCCTTTATCGGGATGCAAGAAGTTCTATAGGGAGGTTGTGTCGGGCACCACTTCATTATGATGATGTTGGTGAAGGAGGCCTCACGAAGGTCAGAAAAGAACCATAGTGTGTGTAGATGAAGTCGCTTTGATCGTGCAATGGCTGAGAGAGAGCCTAGTGGTGATACGAGTCACGAGCTGATGCAAAGCAGATTGACATGCAGTTCACTGTGGGAGACTATGTGATGTGAAAATCCGACCCCTCTAGGCTACAGTTGAGGAAGTTGAGTCCCCAATATATGGGTCCATTGGAGATGGATTGGTGGAGATGGTTGTGTTTAGCCTTGCCCCTCAGGATAACATGATGTGAAATGTGTTCCATGAGTCTGATCTAGAGCACTATGTGAGGTACCCAATCCAGGTGCTGAGCCCTGAACCTATTTAGATTTTGAAAGGTTGAAAAGTATTGAGTCACCTATGAGGGTACGATATACCAAGGTAAGAAAGAACTCAGATGGAAGGAAATGAGATAATGAAGGTTCTTGGGAAACACCATGGAAAGGGTGAAGCCACATGGGAGCCCATATGGACATAAGCAGACTTATCTTGTCTATTTGCTTGCTTGATGGAATTTTGAGGGCAAAATTCTCATAAGAAGGGAAGGATGTTACAACCCCAAATTTTGGGTTCCTTTGGTGAGAAATGTAATTTCTCATATTAAAGATATTAGGACAAATAATGATATAATTTGTTGTGAATAAATTGATTTCATTTAAAATAGCCTTTTTGTTTGATTTGTGGGCTTTATTGGCTATTGGGCCCAATAACAAGGAAATTCAATTAAGTAATGAATAATTGAGTTGATAGGAGAAAGAAAAGTGTGGAAACCTCTAGAAGGCAAATCCAAATAGGGATTTCGTGCCTCTTGGATTCCTTGGGTTCCAAGGAGTCCAAAGTTGCATAGTAAATGCATAATAAAAGAAAAGATCAATTACATATTTCTTTATTAAGAAAGAAATTGAAAACAATGATAAAATGTGAAAAACAAGTGAAAAGAGGTGCAATTGAGTTATCCTTTGTGGTATTTTGTATCCCAAGGATTCCTAATGTAAAAAGGAAAACCAATGAGGAAAATTAAAGAGAAATAAAAAGAAATCCTCAAAAAGAAATATTTTAATAAGAACTCAACATGATAATGTGAAATAATGCATATTGATGCATTTAGGGATACTGAGTATTCCTTAAAAAGGGATTTCGAATTCTTTGAGTTCTTGGGGTCCAAGGAGCCCCAATAAAGAAGAGAGAAAGAGGAAATACCAAGATTGCAAAATAAGAGCATAATGTGATGTATTATCGATTAATTTTGTAATATTGATAAAAGGAAGTATTTCCTACGTAAGGAAAATATATTTTCAAGACCAATGAATAAAAAGGCATGAATAAAGAGGATAAGAGGGAGTATTTTCATATTGCTAATTATCCATGCAATAATGAATATCAAGAAGGTAAATAGGAGAGAAGGATTTCTTTTCCATGAAGGAATTTGTTTCCTATTGGGAATAGAACTAAGTTAACCCATAGGTGGTCGTCCTAGGGCATGTATACTCACCCTATATAAAGGGGGTAAGACCCTAGTTCGAGTGCAAGAGAGGGAGCGAGAATCCCACACATCCTTCTTCTATATTTTCGTTCATAAACCCTAGCTATGGGGAATTGTGTAATCAAGAGGTCATGAGGCGGAAAGGGTGGTTTGCAATGTCACCTTGATGCCCCAAGGTGCCAATGAGATACGTTGCCATCATGGTCGTGCCCTGGACAAGGCGCAGCAATGGCCGCATGGCTGCAACACCTGCTGCAGGTTGCACGAAGACCCTGCTCGAACCAACCACTCTGGTCGAGATTTGGGTGGCGCCCCAAGTTCTGAAGGAGGTGGCGGAGCAAGGGCGACCTACTCCGGTGACCTTCTGGGTCCAGAGAAGGGAGAGAAGGTGGCGCAATCACGGTTAGGGCTGCTGCGGCGGTCTGGTCGTGGGAGTCTGAGGTTGAAACGCTCAAAAGGGAGTTGGACAAGTTTGCCCCTCCGCGGGCTGAAGAAGCAACAACTTACGTGGGGGTACAATGGTAATTCGTTTATGATTTCAACCAGCGAGCTCTTTGCATGGGAAAAGGCGACGTGGCGGCTCCTGATTGGCCAAAGTAAGTAGATTTTGTAAATATCATATCTCATTAACCGTAGCTCGGATGGATGTGTATAAAATATGAAAATTGCTCAAACAAATGAGGGGAATCGAATAAAAATAAAATTGAATCTTGATTCTGGTTGCAATTCAAAAAGTATGTAAAGATACTATCTTTAATAGTTTAATCAATGAAAAACCCTAACCTTTGATGATTAATGAGTTAGAAACGGTTAAATGAATATATAAAGTTGATATTAGCCTGTTAATGATAAAACGGATCATTAAGATCGAAAAAGATGAACTTTGCATATAACTAGTTTAATTTCGAGTTTAATGTGCATGAATAATACTTTAATGGGCCTTGAAACCCTAATGTTGGTAAGTTTGACTCTTAATGGCTTTAATTGACTAATTTCATGATTAAAGTTGGAATATGCTGAATCTAAGCTATTTCGAGCATTAAAATCCCTAATTTGTGGATAAATAACCTTAATATTGAAATTAGGATTTTCGATTGAATTAAGGTAGAATTAATAATAATTAGAGTTCATATGGGATTACCATCATGAATTATGAGTTGTTAATATGAAAGAAACTAAAGGTGATAATTGAGTATAATGACCTTAAAATAACTTAAAAGGATAAAGGAGGTAGTTTTGGTATAAAAGAGAAATAATCAACTTTAATTGGGCTTATTATGTTGAAATTAGGGTTTATGAACTAAGAGAGCATTTAATATGATAAAAGTGTTATGGAGGCAAAAACCCTAATAAAACCCTAATGTGGTCTAGAAAGCCTAAGGTGGAATCCAAGTCTAGCTTTAGAATGTTCTGGATAAACTATAACACTTGGATCATATGCATTAATTTCAGGATATTGTTGATTTCTTGTTGATTGATTCTTTATCCTTATTGCTTGGACAATCAAGTTGCTTTGGATCAGGTATGTGGTTAATTATGGATAACCGCCTTAGTTTCCCAAGGATTTTCTGGATGATTACTCACATTGAATGCAAATTATCTGTTGGATGTTCATACTTGCAAACTATAAACTCACTATGATTATCACAGTAATTATAGAAGTATGCATTCTCGCACCCACATGCCACCCTGATGGATGATGCCAAAGGTCAGGCCCAGATGGGTAGACCAATGGACACCTTGAGCGGTTACCCCCAGGCACCAAGCTCGGGAATGAGAAGGTAGCCTATTATATTACATGACTAGTGGGCACCATGAGTGGTGACCCCCAGGCACGAAGCTACAGATTGAGAAGGTGGCCTTAAGTCATTGGCAAAAGGAACCCTAAGGTCAGTATGCCAGGGTTAGGGCAAAAGCGGTGGAGAATGTCATACTGAAAAGTGTAAATTGGCTTGTTAATTAATTTGATTGTGATTATTAAATTGTTAGCCATATTTGCAAGATTTTGGTTGTTCCCACATACCAATATATTTCGATATACTGACCGATGTTTTGTTTGTCGGCGTTTTAGGAACAACAATTGAAAGAACAAATAGTAAAGTGACACATTGCGGAAAAAGAAATAAAGTGCAAGGAGGATTAGATAGAATAATTCAAGACCAGGATAGATAGATTTCCAAGGTTTTCAAAGGTAAGTAATGTTTTAATTTTATACCAAATTCCAGTTAGTTAGTAGAATTTCATAATTATTATTGATTAATTGTTGAACCTTTGATCCTGTTAATTGAATAATGGTTCTGACCTTCGGGTCTCCCTTAATTGGGAGTTACCGGGAGGTGGGGTCGTTACACCTAATACGCTCATGACCTAGGTTGGCAAGAAATAAAAGGAGTTCATGCTCATCCCGAAAATGGGATCTACTTTCAGAAGAAGGCAAACATAAGGAAGCAAGCTTATGAAATCAATGCAGAATTGAAGTTAGGGGAGAGGGTGAGATCCAATTATCAGATCTAGATAACAAATTTAACATTTAAGTTTTAGACATAGTTTAGGGTGCCCTTTATATTGATAGGTGTTTCCTTTCTCTTTTTGTTTAAGAATTTTAATTTTACATAAAAAATATCATACTAGAATTCCTACATAAGTTTGGTTTTTAGTATTTGAATTTCCAATTAAAACTAGTTGTTTCTATATTTTTTTTAGAGTCATTGGTCTGTATAATTTTATGATTATTTTTAAAATGGTTATATCTTCAAACTTAGTAGGAATCTTTGTGTACTTCAAGGATTAATATGATTTACTTCATGACTTATTATAAGAATTAGTAATCTAGTTTACTTGTGACCCCATGTATTGTTTTATTATAGATGTATAACACATTATTTGTACAATTAATCAAGAGGAAATTGAATCATTATTCACAATAGTTGATTCTAACTCAATATGGTTGATAAGTAATTTACTTGTTTTTACCAATTATATTAAAAGAGTAAGTAGGGCATTGAGGTTCAAATGAAGGTGAATTAGGGTTATGTGTATACATATGAAATTGATTTGAGACAATTAGGATTTTGTAATAATGGATATTCCAAAAGAACAATTTTTCTAAAATTGAGGATCATTTTAGGCCTAGAGAAAATGAAGAGAGGGATGCATGTCAAAGTACATGGGGCCCCTAACAATGACTACATGAAGGCTCTCAACATTTAGTATCACCTACATGTGTCCTACTCTAGGAGTGACATCAAAGATGCTTGTTGCTTGTAGTGACAATACTAATAATTCCCACATACAAAGATGGTGTTCTCTCAGGGTGGACAACACTAGACTCCTAGCCCTAAAAAAAAGAGTATGGAATAAAAGTACCCACAAACAAATTTTTAGATTATGAATACTTCTATATCTTGCTAATTCTTTGGGAATCTCATTATATATCTAGTTACCACCTTGAACTTTTGCATTTGTTTGAACTTGTTGATAACCAATTGTAACACGATAACCTTTTATTATTCAAAATGTTCATCAACAAATTTTTCCTACATTATACTACATTTAATTTTTCTTAAAAAATATATCAATAATTGGATTCAGCTCTACATTTTCATCAATCTATTTATTTAAATGTGTGGTGGTTCCTTTGGGATTGTATGAACAAGTATTATAGTTGGAATCTGGGACTAAGAATAGATTCCATGCTAAGACAAATGGGATGCATCCCAGGTTGCCACATGTTGGATTATTATATTTACTTTGAACTTCTTTGTGAAATAAATGTTTACGATTATTAAAAGTGTATTTTTTTCATTATTTCATATCTAATTTTTGTATTACAAAGATTGGTTGTAAAAATCCTATTCTTTACAACAATTGAGAAAGTTGTTTACCCAATAGAGTTATTGATACATAACATTTAATTCAAGTGGGGTAATTTATAAAGGGACATGCAAGATTATGGTGGCAAGTGGTGGAATGTAGAGGAGTAAGAGAATAACAGACATTGGGGCGTTTTCTTGACCAATTTCACCCCATGTATAATCCACATACATTTATGAATGAGAAGATACATCACTTGTAAAACTATAGATAGAGGAATATTTGTTTTTGATATATGAATAAAATATTTGAAAACTAATTGTTTCTATTTATGGTTTCTAATGAGTTGGAGTAGTGTAGATGGTTTGAGGTAGGGATGAATATAGAACTGAGACACAATGTTCCTATGATTATAAAAGGAGGCAAGGAATGATTATAGAGAACTTGTAGAGGATGCACAAATGATACAAAAATCCATTAATGTTGAGAAATATGCATATATCAAGAGGTGTGGTGACTTTTATAGATCTGCCAACAATGCTAGTAGTGGAGCAGGATTCTTCTAGATGTCCACTAGAGGTTTTGGCTATTCTGGGAGTAGGAAGAACCATAGTATGAGGCGTTCCCTTAGAAAAGGAATATATAAAGGAGGTAAATTTCTTCCCCACTTTGGTGGACACCATTTGAGATGTCAACCATTTTTAGTGTTTGTTACAAGTCCACATAGAGGAGTTTCATTTTGAAATGTTAATGGTAGGCAACATGCAAGAGACTTTTATTGTACTGAGTTCTAGGTTTGTCATTATTGTGGTATTATGGGGAACTTCAAGAATAATTTCCTAGTCAATCATAGTACATGTATCCACTACATCATGTCTTGCATTGATAGACTTCTTCTGGGAATGACGACAAATCCAGAAGCATCTAGCACAAGGGGAGTTATCAAGTAGAAATGCACTTGACAATAATGTATTAGACCTGAAGCTAAAATGTGTTTTTATGCCATGACTCCACATGAAGGAGTGACATCTCTAATATAAAATATAGGTAAGGTTTTTTCTTTTAAAGTAGTTTTGATGTATGTATTGGTCTATCATGATTTTAGATGTTCACTTGTGACTATTTGAATTTATGCATCTAGGACATGCCTTATGATTTCTTTATAAGGATCTTGTTGGGTTGATTGACTGTGTCATCCAAATAAGTTCTAGGATGTTAATTAAGTTTTATAAATATTATATATGGAGAAATTCATACTCTTAGTTACCAATCCATATGATATAATTTTGAGCATGTATACCTTGAACTCTTGTTGAGTTGAACTAAACTATTAGAAAAGGGAAGCCTTGTACTAGATAGAATAATTCTCTTATTTCATCATACATGGCATGAAATTTCTTATTGCTTTCATGATTTGAGAATAAGTGGTGAAAACCATATCAATAAAGGGATACAAAGCTTTCTTGGGTCATGTTATTGAGACACAAAATAATACTCATATATCATACGTGATAGTTGTCTCTAATGAACCATTCTTGATTTACTGTTTGACCCTAGATATGTATTCCCAATCTCTTCATGATATCTTATAGGCTGTAGTTGAGTTGAAAATCCTAATTAACAAATACCTAGCTGATAATGTTCAATAAATGAAAACTTATAACTATTTAAAAGGTTATTTATTTGCTTGTTTATAGATTTGAGCGTGTACAATTCAATATATGTATAGCATGCATATCATATTAAATGTTACATATATGAATTATGGATGTTGAAATATACTTAGTGTAGCATCTAAATAATTTTAAAAGATGTAACTTAGATATAACATTTATGGTTGGTAAATGAATGAATTGAAGAGTGTGAATTGATGGTAATTAGTGGCATTGTTTATATAATCATGATGCTTAATATTTTTAATATAATGGAGTATTCATTAACTTCTAAATAAGAGAGACATGATGGTAAAGACATGTTGCAAGTCAGTCCTCACATTGTACCATAATTTCTTATATGCACATGTTTTGTTCTTAGGATGTACCCATTGACCAAGGGTGGTTGATGCCAAGTTTGGATCAACATAATTGATCAATATCACATCCAAATAAGTATTTATGTGGAAGTGATACTGACTTCTGCACTTAGTTGATGAAATGACACATTCAAATAATTGAGTGATCAAAACCTAGGTTATCATTAGTTTGGTACATCAACAACAATATGTCGAAGTGAGAGATCAAAGTAAGTTCCGACACACACAAACACACACACACACACATACACAGATATATATATATATATATATATATATATATATATATATATATAAGCACACACACACATATATATATACATATATATATATATATATATTACATGTATGTATATGTATACACACATATGTGTGCATGTGTGTGTGTATGTATGTGTGTGTGTCTATATATATATGTGTATGTATGTATGTATGTATGTATGTATATGTATATATATATATGTATGTATGTATGTATATATATATCTGTGTGTGTGTTTGTAAATGTAAATCCCAAGTTGGTTCCTTTTGACTAAAAAACACTTAGAGCCTTGGTCTCTGTTGTTATGACTTTTCTCACATGAAACGTTCCCTTTAAACGAGTATCAAGGAGGAATTCAAAAGAAAATTAAAGATTTCAACCCAATAATCTTCCCCAAATGGTTCAAAGCTATAATAAATCATAAGTTATATAAATTTTAATCTTCTAACTGAGAACTATTTCTCTTATTAAGTTTCCAATCCGTTCTTCCTCAAAGATGGGTTACTTCTGTAAAGACTAGGTTCACCACGTAGGGCTCTAGTATAGTTTTAGGAATGACGACTAGCTTGACAGACTATAATTAACCTTTGTTGCGTACTTTTTCCTCACTCACACACAACCTAGGATCAACTTCCCAATAAGCCACCCACCCTAGTACTACTATGGGATGATCATGCTTAACTACAAAGTTCATAGTGATGAGATTCCTAAGAAAGTGGTGCACCTTGGTGAAATAGGTAGTCCATTTATTTCTATTAAGATCATTTTATTTGAGGCCTCAAATATTGGGATGTTACAATCTCTATCACTTAGACTCTTGACGTCCTCATAAAAGCTCAATGATATGGCCTCATAATATTTCCCCATTTAAGTGAGAACCCAACTCTTGATCAAGAATGAAAGTGCATAGTTGGCTCCATCACCCCAGACAATCCTTCCAACATGTCTGGACCGCATGGCTCAAGAGGTCTCACCTACTAAAGGAGAATTGGAATTGATAGCATTTATAATTCCCAAGCCCACTTCTTAACTCTATATTAGGGTTTTAGGATTGATGTTTGACCCCATAGACCACCAATATCCTTGGATGCATGGTTTTTCCTCACTCACTTATAGTTTAGGATCAACTTTCCAACAAGTCACCCATCCTAGCACTACTATGAGACAAGCATGCTTAACCATACAATACCAATTGATGGGATACTTGAAAAGGAGGTTCTTGGACAAAATGGGTAGTCCAACTATTCCATTTAAGATTATTTTATACAAGGTCTCAAATATTGGCGTATTAAAACTTCCATATGTTCATCGTCAATTCACTTTTTAAAGATAGATTGGAGGTTTAAAATTGGTTTCTTATAAAAAATTGACATTTGTGGAAGTTTGTCGAACCATAAGGAATACATACAAATTTTTATCCATGATACAATCTCAATTTGATTAGATCCATAAATAACAAATCAAACATGACCAAATTCACCTCGATATTCCTTAATTCATGTAACTAAAAAATTTTGAACATAAAAGGGTTTAAAATGGATTTTGTATTTTATTTCTCATCCAAAATTTACTGATATTCAAAGGTATATAGATATAGAGATGGTACTTTTTATGAAATGTTTCTACATCTATCTCATTTACATGATTATGGTTGAGTTCATCCTAACTTGTTTTGGAACATGCATGGAGTTGAATTTTGAATAAGAATGGTGGTGAGTTATGAATCCAAGAACGATTAATGAGTAGGAATGAAAGTGTTTCTTTCTTAATCAATAATCAGTTGATACTTTTTCTTTTTATAATCACACAATATGAAAGATTGATCTTATTTCTTTATCATTCGTAAAACCCTAACTATCTGGCTAATTGAAACATTTAGCAATAAAAGTATATTAGTAGAAGGATTTGAGTATATTTGTTGGCCTAGATTTCACTAAAATGAATGATTATATGCATCTAAAGATAAATCTATTTTACTAGAGAACTCCCTTATTGCTCGCTTACTTGTTTATGGTTGAAGTTGTCTAAAGTCAATAAAAAGGTACAAAATGCATTGAAACTGCATTATGAACAAGAATTCAGATGCGATATGACATGAATGCAATTCTAGATAACATATTTGATTAAATGGGAGATTAATGAATATTATCCCTTTACATTGGATTCACATTTAAGAGTTTTTTTCTTGTGTTGCTTGCTAGTTCAATAGGGCCCTAATAGTCACTTTCATGGTGATTCACATGGACTACACTTTAAATTATATCATCAAATTTTAGTAAGATCAGTGAGATAGCTAATGTTATGAAGGAAACTCTAATCTCATTTAGTTTTATTTTCTATACATCATGAAATTTTCTCAGTGCATGAGATGGGTCAAGTAAAAGGGTCTTGCTTGTAGGGGATGACATCCATGAAAAGAAAACATTGAATAGATTAGATCTTGCAAACTAATATATGAAGGGTTAGGGAATGCACATCGGTGAGACAAATGCCCCAACTCTCATTATGTGATTTGCAATATAAGGAATTAGGCTTTATAAACTCCAATATCATAATATCAATATGATATGTGAATCATATGATATTTAGTATGTGATACAAAATATTAGATTATGTATGGAGCAACCTTGTACTGAGGTGTGATACTGAGAAGGTAGATATTCCATGGTATCCTATCTAGATCTATGAAAGCCTTGGGATGAGTTTGTTGTCTCAGAGCGTCCTACTAGAACCTAAGTCATGGACGATGAATCGTGCTTGTAAGCACACCATGGCAGCTAGAACATGATTAAATACAAGTATTTTAAGGGAAAATAGATAGAGAAAATTTTGGTAAACATATAAATTGTTTTTGTCTTACATTTTTAAAGTAACAATATGTCCTCATAAATACCAAGTATTGTGACATAAAAATTCCTTATACATGCTTAATGACTATCCTACATCATATCTACTTTGATTCAAAGAAATGAATATGGAATTGTGTTTATCTTTCCTTATGTCTTACCTACCCACTGTGACATTGGTAAATAAACAAATGAAAATGTGTTAGATGTTGAATCGAGTCATCCAGTGCTCATCCTAAATGAAATATTGAGTTACATCACAATTAGGTGAATTTTGAGATGTCTAGTTGTATAGATGTTCTTGTACCAAGGGTTTTAGAAAGTTTTGGCTGTTGTTTTCTAAATAATGATTATGTACTTGAATGTATTTTTGTTTATATTTTAGAAAGTTGTAAAGTACCTTTTTGATGGGACATTGGGATAAAAAAGTGCAAATTACCTTGAAGAACTTAGAAGGTTAATGAGCTTTGAATATAAATGCTTTGAAATGGTTACTTTTTTGGTATTGCATGTTTCTTTTTATTTTTGCGATGAGGCTGGGTGTTTGTTTCCTTACCAACCTTGAAACGTTCTCTAATTAGCATTTTTTGGTTGATTGTTAGCAATGGTATTCAACATTTTTCAATGATTTTATCCATGTGTTATATTGCATAGTTACCTAGTACACCACCACAGTGGGATATATAACTTGTTATAGTTTTTTCCATAATCATATACAAAGAACAATTACCAAAAAATGGCACTAGTAGAACTGAAGGAGTTAAATATACAACTACTTTAACTCCTAGACAATGGTTTGTACAACCCAACACTTCACCATGGGGATCTCCACTCGAGATTGTGAAAAAGAAATCACATCTTGCATTTAAACATAGACTATAGACATTTGAATAAAAAATGACAATAAGAATAAATTTCCTCTGACAAGGATAGATGATCTCATCAGTCACCTTAGGGAAAAAGATCTATTATATGTAGATGATATAAGGTCAGTGTATTATTAGTTGTGGAACATGGCATAAAATACAACCAAGTCCACTTTTAGGGCAAGGTACATTCCTTGTACATTCACTATGAGTTGTTTAATTCTATTTTGGGTAAAATGAGAACACACTTAGGTTTAATGGATATGATGAACATGGTATTTAGAAAGTAACTAGATATTTTGTTTTCATCTTTATTGGTGATGTTTAGATATATTCTAGTGCCATAGAAAGTTATGGTATGCAATTGCGTATGTCATTTAAGTTCTAATGCATCATTATCTACATGAAAAATTTATTAAGTGCAAGATTTGATTATCACATGTGACAATCCTAGGCTCATTAGACTTGGTTAGAATCTCAATGTGGATCCAAATAAGGTGGCATGCATCTCCATGGGGTGTATCCTAACACTAATTTCTAGGACTTATTGGAATTTATGTGAGACTTCTTAATAAAGTTTGCATTATATCTACTCCACTTACTTGTTTAAGTGCAAATGGGATGAAGTTTGTCTAGTTAGGTGCTTAAGAGAAGGATTTTCTTCTTCTTTAGAATAATTTGACAAGTTTATCTATTTTAATTCCTCTAGAGGATAATTTTATTCTTCTTTGAAAGAAGTTGACATGAGTTTATATCCGAATTCTACTATAGGAAGGAAAAGTGTTTATTTTGTGCTTCTAGGAGATCTTAGGCTGTGTACTTACAGAAGATGGAAGGGTTGACCAACACTTCTAGACATCTAAAGAAGTATGAGGATAATTACCCAACACATAATGTAACAACCCCCTCCCCCTATTATCCCCAATTAAGGTGGACAGAGAGGGCAAGGACCATTACCATAATACATGATAGATGGTTTAGAAATTAACCAAGAATAATTAATAAATTTTACTAAATAGAAATGAGTTTGGTAACAAGATAAACTCTCCTTTAAGGAGTTATAAGATATTGGAAACTATTGTTTGCAACTGGAAGTAAAATTGTTTATCTATATCCTCAATGATTACATTAAATCTTTTCTTTTGGTGTCGTCTTCTCTAGAAGTCCATATTTCATTATATCGACAGTCTAACCTAAAACACTATTAAACAAAAGCACAGTCAGTATAACAAGTTATACTAGTGTGTGGGAGAAACAAAATATTCACATCTAGGTGTAACGACATATTTAGCCATAGCAAAAAATGTGAATGCAAAATTGAACATGCATTTTCTTTGTAACTTATCAACTTAATCTCTATGGCACACTCCCTCTCTGGAGTACTCATGTGGAGTTCCCTTTATCTAGGGTCTAGACCATACAATGGAATTCTCATAACCTCACATTCTTGGGCTCAATTTGTTATGGACTTCCTTTCCCAGCTAGGCCTCACAATGGCTATCATATCCCGACTTGGCCTCATAATGACCATCCTATCTGGGCTTGGTCTTATTGATGATCATCCTATCCCAACTTGATCATTCGTCACCATATTGGCTTTCATACATCCCACACGTATCACTTAAATCCATACAAGATAGTCAAGAAAGTTATACTAATATAATGTAATACTCAAAGAGGCTTTAAAGATTGCAAGAATTAAATAAAAAACCAACAATTTATTTGCGATCAATGCAGAAAACCTCAAAAAACCACAAGTTATTTAAGTCGAGTAGTCATAGGCATAACCACAAAACTTTGTCAAAAGTGAACAAAGTTTGAGCAATATATGTAGATTCAGAGTAAGAAAGCAATCACCCTAAAATTAGAGCATAACACCCATGTATTACTACTTTATCAAAAATCTACCATTAAGACTATATGTCAGTTTTGATTTACCCATATTTTTGGGTATGTGATTAATTAGTGATCGATTGTGTTTTATATTTTGAGTAATCTCATTTAGTGTAATAGATTCTCACAAGTTGGTATCAGAGCTTTAGGTTCAATGAGTCTACAGGGATACTAGGACTTAGGACTAGGATGATGTCAAAATTAGGAATATGACATAAACATATGGTGCATACTGCCTAATCTCAGTATTTGGGTGCCTTGGCCAGGTGTTCAATTATTGAAGAAAGTTAAGTATGAAACTCTTATATTGTTATATTTCTGATTACTCTAATCAAGTAGTCATTTTGAGACAATTGAAAGAGCATAATGAATAAGAAATCATGGTGTGAATATCTCAATCCTACCTTAAAGAAGATGAGAATTACATCATTATCTATCAAAACTTGAATGTTTGGTAACTATAAGAGAAAGATACACCTCCATGAAATCTAAATCTGAATACAAATAATCAAAACAAGAATTCTTGAATATGTGATTCAAGAAGATAATAAAGTAAAATACAAATAAGTCTATGCTTATAAAGTAATTCAAGGTATAAAATCCACATAAGATGGAGAGAAGTCCAATGATAAGTATAAAATGAGAAGATAAATGAGAACAATGACAAAGGAATAAGGTGGAACCTGAGTTAATCTTAGACCAACCTATGTGTGTAAGTGTTAATGTAAAATAAGCATGGCATTTGAAAGAAATTAAGGTAAATGATCCATGTTTAATGAAGAAAATGTGGAATATGATGATTTACCTGTTGATAAGTGGATGAAAAAATATAATAAAATAAGAGAACATACACAAGTGTGATAAATAGTCATCAAGGAAGGAGTAATGAGATATGTTAATCATGATGATTCCTATGCTAATGGAAAGAAACCCAAAATGAAAAAGGTAAAATGATACATAAGAAGTTGTAACCAGCATAATGAAAATAGAATTGGTTACCTTTTTGCTAAGTGACTCTTGAATATTGTTGCTATGATGTGGGAAGTGTGTTTCCCTTTGTGTCTTTCTTTTCCAAGGCACAACTTTCAAGTGGATCATTGCCACTTTGTATGTGTGGATTCATTGTAAACATGAGGGTGGATAACTTATTATAGCGTAAGGTTGTTTGCACTATGGTTCTAAGATCTTAAATTTTGTGATGAGTTTGCTTTTGGCCTTCCAATAATTAGGAAGACTCCTCTTATATGTCTTGATATTTGTTATGTTGATAAAAGTGTATGAGATAAAGATGTGAGTTCCTTATAGCACATGAGGTGGATGCCAAGGCAATGAATCCTAGTATCCAAGATGTATCAACAATATGAGAAATATGTGAAGGCTGGAGATGTTTATTAAATGAACATTCCAAGTGTTACTCCCCCTTAGAGAGAGAAAGAGAGAGTTGATGATGACCCTCTAGATGTTGTTTGGAACGAAAAACAAAAGTGATTCTATAATGTTGTGTATGCTTCAATGATAGATGGGAAAGACCATTATCAAGGATAGATGGTTTGTTGATCAGTAAACATCTGCTATCGTATTCCTTTAAGATAAAATATCCTTTAGACATAAGAGTTAGAGTGGATGAAACAAGTTACATGACCATGATGAGTTTAGGATTATGTCCTTTAGATTAACCAATGTACCAATAGAATTTATGAATAGGAGAACTAGAGTGTTCAAGTTATGTCTTACAAGTTATAGCAAGTTTTGAATGATGAAATATCAACATATTTTAAAGATGGTCATTAACATGGTTAACATATTTTCTAAACCTTAGGAATGTTGAAGAAACTATACTCATGTGTGACAAGTCTAGTAAGAATGAGTTGAGGGTTGAATAAAGTATCATCTTGGAGTTATGATACCTCTGTTAAGTATGTTATGTGAATCCTGATAAGATGAAGACAATGTCGTTGCTCCACCACTAACAAGGTCAATCATGAAGTTATATTTGTTAATAATGACATACAAGTGTATGATTCTTCAACCAAAAAGATGGTCAGTCCACTATTGAGATGATTGGAGAATCCTCTGAAAACATATTCCTCATAGTTCACAAAAATTAGGGGATGCCTTCATGGCTAATTGAGTTTTTAGTTGCAACAACCATTAAAGGATCATAGAGATGAAACCTTGTAAAGTAACATATGATAAGAGATACATAACGTTCTATGTTTGATAAGAGCTAGCAAGTATGCCTTTTTAGTATTGTGTTTATACAATAGACATAAGTTCAGGATGATAGATAGAATTTAAATTTGAAAGTTACTATTAGATTTTTACAGGTGGCACAACAAGTTTCTATGTTCCATATTTGCAAATGTCTTCTTATGTGGGGTTTTTTGTGCTGACTCAAGTTAAGATATGTATGCATTAAAAGAGAAGAACATGACCTCTATAAGAGAGATGTGACATTACCATAATATGGAAGTAACCATGTGTAATATTGAGGATGACGTGCATGAGAAGTGTCCATCTATGTGTACCTTGGATTTTGAGGGTGAAATCCTGGTTAGGGGTTTATGGTTGTGAGACCCCTAACCTTGCTTAAAGTGTTAAACAAGCTTAATTATAATAATTTAATTATTATAAACCTAATATAACCTTGTTATATGCTTTGAAATCATAATACAATTTTAAGTTTCAAATTTGGTCCAATTTGGACACTGTTTGAGCAAGTTATACAATTTTATACACATTTTGGACTTTTCTGCAATTTACCAAATTGAGAGGTTTTCTTTGCAATTTATCACTTGAATTATTTCCTTGGATATTATCTCATCATTCTTGAGCTTGTTGATCTATGGGACACCTATTTAAACCTTGGTTTGAAGTTGTTTTATCCAAGGGTATTTTAGGGTTTACCCCTTTATGTTGAGCTACCTTTAGGAGCTATCAACTAATGATTTATTTTTTTTTCTTAGAAATTCAAGAAATGAGGGATAAGCATGTCTCTATGGATGGTGGGGGAGATTCTTGTGTGTGTGCTTGTATATTCTTAATAGCTTAACGCCATGGACACTTGGAAAGATACTTGAACTTCAATTTTTTTTCTTTTTCTTTATCTTAAAGTTTCATATACTTATCCATAAGCACCCCAACGATCCATTTCCTCACCACCACTTCCCTCCTTCTATGAACCTCGTTCTCCCTCTTTGCTGCTGCAAATTTCCTATGTTGGCTAAATGGACATCTTTAAATCCCTTTGTTTTGATAATGACAAACATTTCATTCTTGTTAATCTAACGTGCTACTTGAGTGTTGCAGAAATAAGGTGGATGACAAAGCACTAGGGAATCTATATGCTTGAATGATTGTAAATGTCATGAAATGTAATCAATTGTAAACTTGTACAAATATATAATGTACAAGTACTTAGACTTCATGTAAATCAAGCGTTAGATCTTCCCTAGCTAAACACCACATTTAGATTGGTCATCCCCTTCAATAGTGTCACATATGCACACTCATACACACACTTAATGTCTTCATTTGAAACATTGAAACAGGGTCCATCTCGGTCGACAAAATCCTCGACCGAGACACTCTCGGTCGACAATCTTCTCGACCGAGAAAGACCCAAGTAGCCGTTAGACACAACTGACAAGGTAGTTGGAAGTTGGAGATAAACGTTGCATACACTTGATCCAGAGAGCCTGTCGGTCGACAAAACGTCGACCGAGTAGGTGTCTCGGTCGACCATTTCTCGACTGAGATGATCTCTGACAGCAACTGCAGAATTAATTAACTAGTCGTTGTTAAAGAAACTAACTTATATCTAACGACTAGTTAAGCACTTAGAAACCCCTAGAAAGTGTCTAGAACGTCCTTAAGCACTTGTAGGACATTCCTATAAATAGGACATGCCTTAGGACACCTAAAGATACTTGCTTTTACACTTGAGCAATCTTTGAGCATACATTGACTTTTTGCAACCTGTTTGTGAGAAATTGAGCATTGTAACAATTGGCTACTTCCCCTCTTAGCTCAAATTTCATGTCCTATAGGCTAGCATCTCCTATCCACTGCAATTACTATTCCATACACTTTGGTTAGGAGATCTACACGCTTGATCTAGGAAAATCAAGCCTTGTGCTACAAAAGGATAAGTTGTAATTTCCTTTTTCCTTTCTTGTTCTCTATTATTGTTTGTACTCTCCTTGCTACTCCTAGGTTGGAGGCTGCGGATTGGAGAGGTTGGAGATCTTCTTGGTGAAGAAGGGGACCTTGAGCTACTTCAAGAAGGCTGGTGCAACGGGAGGTTACTTCTAGAGAGGAAGGCTACTTCAAGGGGGAGCTTGGAGTTACTTCAAGAAGGCTACCTCGGGTTGGTGCATCTACTTCAAGTGAAGGTTGTTCAAGGGGTGTAAGAAAGTATTGTATTTTGTGTAAATCCTTGTGAAGGTAATAAAATTAATACTTTCAAAATCCTGGTTGGGTAAGCAACCGGGTAGTGGACTGACAACCTTAGTATTTGCTAAGGTTGGAACCACTCTAAACACTTGTCTCCTTCTTCCATTTTCAATTGTGGTTGTTTAAGTTAAATAATTGCTAAAATATTTAAAAACTCTATTCACCCCCCTCTAGTGTTTTTCAATTGGTATCAGAGCAGGGTTCAAGGAACCTTAACAAGGTCTTGAAGAATGGGTGACGGGGTGCTTAACAACCTTAACCTTGAAGGGACACTTGTTGCTAGACCTCCAGCGTTTGATGGAACAAAATACACATATTGGAAGAGAAGGATGCAGTTCTACTTCCAAGGCATCAATTGGGACTTATGGAGGATGGTGTCAACCCCATACGAGCTTCCTCAAACACAATATGCAGAGTGGGATGCAAACACGGTAAAGTTGGCTCAAATGAATGCCAAAGCTGTAAGCATTTTATATTGTTCAATTTCAGTAGAAGAATTTAATAGGATATCAAACTGTGACACAGCCTATGACATTTGGCATAGACTGTCCATAACTTATAAAGGTACAGTTCAAGTCAAGAATTCTAAGATTAGCATGCTTAAACAAAAGTTTGAACACTTCCGTATGGATCCAAATGAATCTATTAGTGAAATGTTTGCAAAATTCTCTTCTATTGTTAATGGTTTAAATGCCCTAGGAAAAATTGTTCTTGAAGAAGATCAGGTATCAAAAATCCTTCGATCACTTCCTCCTAAATACAAGCCAAAGGTGACAGCCATTGAAGAAGATAATGACCTCACTCGACTGAAAATGTAGCAACTCATTGGCAATCTAGAAGCTCATGAAGCAACCCTAGAAGAGGAAGAAAGAAGAGAACGTGAACTTCAGCAAGGAAAGAAGAAGGATGTGGCTCTAAAAGCTTCAAAGATAATCACACCAGAAAGTGAGGAGTCAAGTGAAGAAGAAGGAGAAGAAGCATTGATTGTCAATGGTAAGAAATATAGAAGATTTAAATCCAACAAAATTTCTAGTTCTTCTTCTTCTCCTCCTAGGTGCTTTGAGTGTGGAAAGAAAGGACATTTAAAAAATGAATGTCCTAAAGCAAAGAAAGGAAAGAAAAGCTCACACAAGAAGAGGGGAGAAAATGCCTATAAAGCTACATGGGACGAGTCAAGTGAAAGTGAAAGCGGAGAATAAAAGGTGGAATGTCTAATGGAAAGAGAAGATGATGGAGACTCTCAAGAGGTAAGCCTACTTGATCTTCCTAAAGAAGAGTTAATTACTAGTTTACAAGAAACTCATGATAAGTATGTTGATGTCAAGAAGAAACTAAAGAAGGTTATCAAAACAAATGATGAGCTATATGCTAAATTAAATGATCTCTCTTCTGAAAAGAAAAACATTGATCTTGAGAATTTGTCTTTAAAAACATCTTTAAATGATTGCACTAACAAGCTACTCACTCTAGAAACAAATGTTGATCTTCTCTCTCAAGAAAAGACTGAATTGTTAGCTAAACTAAAAGACTTTCAGACTCAACCAATTCTGTGTAACCATTTAGACTATGACAATGTTGTAAAAGAAAGAGACTCCCTATTATTTGATTTAGATCAAGCTAGAAAAGATTTACACAAGAAGATGGATGACATTGCTATGCTACAAAGAAACCTACATGAGTTAAGAAGAAAAGATATCCTTGACAACATCCTAAAAGCCTCCTCTAGTTTCAATGGAAGAAAAGGTTTGGGATATGATCCAAAGAAAAATCAACCCAAAAGAACACAGACTATGTTTGTACCTAAGAACACAATTCCTTGAAAGAGAAATGAAGTTGACTCTATTACTTGTCATTTTTGTCTACGTCTTGGACATTATTCATTTTCATGCCCGTATAAGACCAAGGATTCCTACTTAATTTGGGTCCCAAAATCCCAAACTTAGTAGAGTCGAATGCAATTCAGTTGAGATATGATCAAACGCTTAATTTTGCAATTCATATTGTCTTATCTCAACTTAATAAAAGGTTTTATGCATTATGGTAATTTTCTGAACTGCTGTACTGAAATAGAAACTTAGTCGGTCGAAGTATTGTCGACCGAAAATATAATCGGTCGAACTTTTGTCGACCGACCAGATGCCTGTGACAAATCAAAATCAACAACAACTTTTTCGGTCGAAAATTGGTCAACCGGCTGAATTTCTGTCTTTAATTTGCAATACAGCAACCTTCTCGATCGACGATTAGTCGACCGAGAAAGATGTCGGTCGAACAATTGTCGACCGACTAAAGTTCTGAATCAGAATTTTTATACAGTCTCTACTTAAATGCTTCTAACTATATCGGACCATCACATGGGTACCAAAACCTACATTCTAATGCATGATTGGGTGGTTGACAGTGGATGTTCCAAACACATGACCGGAAACAAGGATGCATTTCAAACTTTTGAAGAAAAGAAGAGTGGAACAGTCACTTTTGGAGATAACGGTAAAGGTAAAATTGTTGGAATAGGTAACATTGGTACAAACCTCGAAATAAAGAATGTTCTACTTGTTGATGGTTTGCACCATAACTTAATAAGTTTGAGTCAATTATGTGATAGCGGCTATGATGTTTTATTTAACAAAATCTGCTGCAAATTATTAATAGAAAACACTACAAATGTTGTCTATGAAGGAAAAAGAGTTGGAAATCTTTATATTCTTAGACCTAACTCTATGAAATCTATAGTAGGAAAATGCTTGTTTGCAAATGAAAATACTTTACAATTATGAAATAAAAAGCTAGGACAAGCTAGTTTACATGTTATCAAAAAGTTAGTGAAATATGATCTTGTTCGTGGTTTACCTACTTTATCCTTTGATCAAGTTGAAAATTGTGAACCATGTACATTGGGAAAGCAAACAAAAACCTCTTTTAAACCTAAACATGAACTTAGCACCAGTAGATCTTTAGAATTAATTCACATGGATTTATTTGGACCTATGAGGACACAATATATTGGTGGCAAAAGATATTGTTTTGTTATTGTTGATGATTATAGTAGATATACATGGGTACATTTTATTGCAACCAAAGATGATACTATTCATGCTTTTATAAAATTTTGCTCTATGATTGAAAATCTATTACAAAGAAAAATATGTACCATTAGAAGTGATCATGGTGGAGAATTTGAAAATCATGTATTTGAAGAATTTTGCACATCTCAAGGGTACACTCACAATTTTTCTGCTCCACGCACTCCACAACAAAATGGCATAGTTGAAAGGAAAAATCGATCACTACAAGAAATGGCTAGAACTATGATGCTCGAACATAACACCCCAAAAACCTTTTGGGCTGAAGCTGTAAACACCGCATGCTATGTGTTAAATAGAGTAACTGTTCACTCTCATTTGAAGAAAACTCCGTATGAAATAATACATTCTAAGAAACCTAGAGTTGACTATTTTCATACCTCTGGATCTACATGTTATATCTTAAATACCAAAGATGATAGAGATAAGTTTGATTCTAAATCACACAAAGCATTCTTTTTGGGATATTCTACCTCTAGCAAAGCATTTAGAGTCTACAACACTATCTCTAGAAAAGTTGAGGAATCTATTCATGTCTCTTTTCATGAAGAGTCCAAATCATAAAATCTAGAAATAATTGATCTTACTAATCAATTCAAAAACTTAAACATACCAAATGATAGTGAGAAAGATACTACAAACAATAACCAAGGTGAAACACAACCTATACCTAGACTTATTAAGGATCATCCTCAAGAATTAATTATTGGAAATCCAAATGATAAAGTAAAAACTCGGTCTTCCTTTAAGGATGTCGCAAACATGGCTTTTGTTTCTATCATTGAACCTAAGAAGATATCTGAAGCTCTTAAAGATGATTATTGGATAATAGCAATGCAAGAAGAATTAAATCAATTCACAAAAAATGATGTATGGGATTTAGTTCCTAAACCACAAGATAAAACCATCATTGGAACTAAATGGGTTTTTAGAAATAAGCTCAATGAGGCAGGAGAAGTAATAAGAAATAAAGCTCGGTTAGTAGCACAAGGATATAATCAACAAGAAGGAATAGACTTTGATGAAACATATGCACCAGTAGCTAGACTTGAAGCTATTAAAATGTTACTAGCTATTGCTGCACATAAAAACATCAAACTCTACCAAATGGATGTAAAAAGTGCATTTCTAAACGAAATCATTCAAGAAGAAGTATATGTTGCCCAACCACCCAGTTTTGAAATACCAGAAAAAGGTGACTATGTTTATAAACTTAAGAAAGCACTTTATGGTTTAAAACAAGCACCTAGGAACTGGTATGAAAGGCTCAAGACATATCTTTTTGATAATGGTTTTTCTATTGGAAATTCAGATTCTACTTTATTTTTCAAAACATATACATCTGATTTTCTTGTTGTTCAAATATATGTTGATGATATTATTTTTGGAGCTTCAAATGAATCATTTTGCACACAATTTAGTGACATTATACAAAAAGAATTTGAAATGAGCCTCATGGGTGAACTAACCTTCTTTCTTGGTTTCCA
This sequence comes from Alisma plantago-aquatica, assembly GCA_963693085.1. Taxonomy (NCBI): domain Eukaryota; kingdom Viridiplantae; phylum Streptophyta; class Magnoliopsida; order Alismatales; family Alismataceae; genus Alisma; species Alisma plantago-aquatica. The sequence goes on from OY856414.1 coordinate 213,061,075, forward strand.
AATTAAACAAACGCCTGCCGGGATTTTTATAAGCCAAGAAAAGTATACTAAAGAACTCTTAAAACGTTTTGGGATGGATCAGTGCAAACATGCTACTACTCCTATGGCCACTTCTACTAAAATTGATAAGGATGAAGATGGGGAACCTGTTGATGATTCCTTATATAGAGCCATGATTGGTAGTTTGCTTTACTTAACTGCTTCTAGACCGGACATCATGTTTTCCGTTGGTCTTTGTGCTCGATTTCAATCACAACCTATGCACTCTCATTTTCAAGCAGTTAAACGAATTCTTCGATACTTAGCCGGCACTACATGTTTTGCTTTATGGTATCCAAAAGGACAATCCTTGGATTTTAAAGCTTATACTGATGCTGATTATGCTGGTTGTCGACTTGATCGCAAGAGCACTAGTGGTGGCTGTTTCTTGTTAGGGAGAGCTTTAGTATCTTGGTTTATCAAGAAACAAAACATGGTTGCCCTTTCTACAACTGAAGCTGAATATATGGCAGCCGGATCTTGTTGTGCTCAAGTGCTTTATATGCAACAAGTATTAAACGATTATGGTTTTACTCTTTCATCTACACCTATTTTTTGTGACAACACAAGCGCTATAAACTTAGAACATAATCCTATCTTACACAACAGAGCTAAACATATTGAAATCCGTCATCACTTTTTAAGGGATCATATTTCTAAAAATCATGTTTCTCTTCATCATGTTGATACGAAAGATCAATTGGCTGGTATTTTTACAAAACCACTTCCATTAGACCAATTCAATAAAATAAGGAAGCTATTGCTTATCACTCCTTTGGAAGATGTTTTCTTTGATATTTGTGCTTCCTAACACTGTCGTCTATTTGCATCATTTTGGCTTTTAATGGACATCTTTGTCATTGAATTTGGTATTTGTTGGGACATCTAATTAAGGGGGAGTTTTATTCTTAAACGGATATCTTTTTGAAATGACAAAGGGGGAGAAATAAATATAAAACTTAGTATTTGTGCAAAACTCAATCAATGAGTTTCATAAACTCTTGGCTTTACATTGAAAGTTGCTATATTCCCTAAAGACTTGGATTTCATGTTCCATAATTCATGGGGAATAATAAGCACACATTTTATAAACAAGAGAAGAAATTTACAAAGGTAATCTTCAGGTATGAAACTCACATGTTTTTATACTTTCTTATTTTATATTTAGGAAATGTTTGTCATCTTCAAAAAGGGGGAGATTGTTGGCTAAATGGACATCTGTAAATCCCTTTGTTTTGATAATGACAAACATTTCATTCTTGTTAATCTAACGTGATACTTGAGTGTTGCAGAAATAAGGTGGATGACAAAGCACTAGGGAATCTATATGCTTGAATGATTGTAAATGTCATGAAATGTAATCAATTGTAAACTTGTACAAATATATAATGTACAAGTACTTAGACTTCATGTAAATCAAGCCTTAGATCTTCCCTAGCTAAACACCACATTTAGATAGGTCATCCCCTTCAATAGTGTCACATATGCACACTCATACACACACTTAATGTATTCATTTGAAACATTGAAACAGGGTCCATCTCGGTCGACAAAATCCTCGACCGAGACACTCTCGGTCGACAATCTTCTCGACCGAGAAAGACCCAAGTAGCCGTTAGACACAGATGACAAGGTAGTTGGCAGTTGGAGATAAACGTTGCATACACTTGATCCAGAGAGCCTGTCGGTCGACAAAACGTCGACCGAGTTGGTGTCTTGGTCGACCATTTCTCGACCGAGATGATCTCTGACAGCAACTGCAGAATTAATTAACTAGTCGTTGTTAAAGCAACTAACTTATATCTAACGGCTAGTTAAGCACTTAGAAACCCCTAGAAAGTGTCTAGAACGTCCTTAAGCACTTGTAGGACATTCCTATAAATAGGACATGCCTTAGGACACCTAAAGATACTTGCTTTTACACTTGAGCAATCTTTGAGCATACATTGACTTTTTGCAACCTGTTTGTGAGAAATTGAGCATTGTGACAATTGGCTACTTCCCCTCTTAGCTCAAATTTCGTGTCCTATAGGCTAGCATCTCCTATCCACTGCAATTACTATTCCATACACTTTGGTTAGGAGATCTACACGCTTGATCTAGGCAAATCAATCCTTGTGCTACAAAAGGATAAGTTGTAATTTCCTTTTTCCTTTCTTGTTCTCTATTATTGTTTGTACTTTCCTTGCTACTCCTCGGTTGGAGGCTGCGGATTGGAGAGGTTGGAGATCTTCTTGGTAAAGAAGGGGACCTTGAGCTACTTCAAGAAGGCTGGTGCAACGGGAGGTTACTTCTAGAGAGGAAGGCTACTTCAAGGGGGAGCTTGGAGTTACTTCAAGAAGGCTACCTCGGGTTGGTGCATCTACTTCAAGTGAAGGTTGTTCAAGGGGTGTAAGAAAGTATTGTATTTTGTGTAAATCCTTGTGAAGGTAATAAAATTAATACTTTCAAAATCCCGGTTGGGTAAGCAACCGGGTAGTGGACTGACAACCTTAGTATTTGCTAAGGTTGGAACCACTCTAAACACTTGTCTCCTTCTTCCATTTTCAATTGTGGTTGTTTAAGTTAAATAATTGCTAAAATATTTAAAAACTCTATTCACCCCACCTCTAGTGTTTTTCATCCTATCCAAGGAAGAAGAAAGAGGGGATCTTCTTGGAAAAAGAATCTAGGGTTGCAATTGACTTCCTTTTAGGGTTTGAAAAGCTTCCTTCTAGTGATCTTGACCTAAAAGAGTAACAATCCCCTTATTTCCTCAATTAATTTCTTTTTTATCCTTCCTCCTACCTTACTCCAGGTCGTATCCTTATTGTTCCACGGTAGAAATTACTCTAAAGCTCTAAAACCCTACCTTTCTTGCTCCTTTTGCTTAGGGTTTGCTCATTTGATGAAGAAAGGTGCTAGATGGACGAGTTCACAACTTATGCTTGGATTTCCTACCCTACCTGATATGTTTTTCTTCTGTTTGGGAGTTTATGTTCTAATTAGAGACAATTTTTATAACTTTCTCCACATTTATTTCTTACCATAAGCTTGCTAGCTCATGTTCTTGCTTTTAAATGATGACCCATGCACCAAAAAGCTATGCTTGCCTTGGATTTCAATTTATATAATGTTTCCTATTCTGATTTTAGTTCTAGATGAACTTGTGATCATGTGTACACTATTCTTAAGGTATAATATGACTTGGATGAGGTTGGTTTGACAGCCTATGGTGCTAAGCACCTATCAACCAATGGTCAATTTTAGGGTTTAAAGCTGATTTCTTCTATAAACACATGACTAGATGGTGGTACCATTGCAACAACCGATGGTGTTGTCTTCATGACATCTGATGGTGGTGAGCAAGGGTGTCAACTTATGTTCACCCCTTAGGTCAGGTGTTAGCCTAATAAGAAGCTTAGTGATTAACATCTAAGTACCCTAATGATGTTATCAATGAATGGTGATATTAGTTTGATATTCGATGGTGATTAATGAATATAGTGCTGATCTAACAACCTATGGTTTCTTAATGGTCACTAATGATGGTGGATCAGGTATCCACAACCTATGGTGAGTTAAGAATGTAGTTGTAACATCAATTGATCCTTAAACCAATGGTTTCTTGGGTCATTTGATGCAATGGCCAGATCTATACTCTAATTTATGGTTTTAATATATGAACTTGACCTAATGGTTAAGAACTGATGTTTCTTCATCCAATAAATTTGAATGATGCCTAAATGTAATATTTTTTTCCTAATAAAGTGATTTAAATGGGGTCCTTTATGATATCAATTTAAGAAGCTCATTTACTAACATCTTGTTTTAAATAAACAATCACTTGTGGGTTTTACCCTACTCTTAATGGAACCTTTTATGTTGTTAATTAATGAATATCTAGGGTTAGATGGTGACTCTTTTTATATAACAACTCAATGAATTTATTGGTGGTTTGTTCAATATGTTTACTTATGTAAACGACCAATGGCTTTACCTTTTCAGCATTTAATGGTTAGAATTTGATGCCTCAATATTCCCATTGTATTGGGTGAAGCATGTAGTGTAATGTTATGATTCTGATGATGAGAATTTGATAGTTTAATGGGTTAAACTTGGAGTCTTACCATTTCCCTCATATGATTATGATTTATAATCACCATAATGAGTTAATGGGTAACCCTAATAAGGTATAGCTTGTTATACCTAGCTTTAATATATCTAAATGATGGTAATGGGGTATGAATAGTCCTTGAATGATTAATACAATGATGGAGTACTCTCTTATTATTGTTGAAACCCTAGTATGATACAACCCGATAGTTACACCTTTATTTAGGTGTGGGTTCATACTTGAGAATAGTATGGAATGTGATGGTGATGCTTGACCTTATGCATCCATGATCCAATGGGGATGTCGTGAGTTAGGGTTTGGGTATGAGTGCTGATTAGTAACATTAATATAATTTATCTTGTTGAACCTAACTCTGATGCAAATAGTTAAAGATGAGTATTTATGTTTAACCTTATTATATGATGGAATAATGGTGAAATAACCTCCTTAATATGATCATAACCTTAATGTGTTAATTGATGGTTATCATAGCCACATGGTTGGTATTTTCTTATGCTAAACATGTGCATTATGAATATGATGAGGGTTAAACATATCTAGATTCCTTGCATGTTGATGTAATAAAGGAATACTCTTAATGCTAATATAACCCTTCTATGATGGTTTATGAATATCTCCTAGCTCATTAATGCAATATTATGCTGATCTGGTGTATTATACGTAAGTGATGTTGTTAAGCCTTGTTATAAGGCATGGAATGATAATGATGATCTTGTAGGGAATAGTATGATGGTCTTAATGACTTTGGGCATGGTTGAGACCTAAATGAGGTGTATTCCTGTTGTGTTGATAAGGGTTGATACTCTGTGATATTATGAAAAGGATATAAATCATGTGATAGTACGATGACAAGTGCACTCTCATGAATGGAAAGTGAATAGCATCATGTAATGATGAGATGATGAACAATATGTCTCACCTGTTTTATATCTTCTGAAATTGTTATATAGCTATATTTTCTAGAAGTGAATTAGGGTTTGTATGTCCACTTGTTTGATGCAACCTTAATTCACCCAGTTGGAGATAACTAATCAAGTTAAACTCTAATCATGTAGTGCCCTGTGCCATAGAACCATCTTCAGTGTCAGAACTTGTTGGATGGTGAAACGAGTATTCCTAAGGGAAACTCAGAGCGGATACTATTGAGTATGTGTAACATCCTAGGATTTGAGGCCTCAGATAAAACACTCATAAAAGGAATTATTGGACTACCGATATCATCAATGTGCCCCTCCTTTTCAGGAAGCCCATCACTAAAGAACTCCCAGCCCACATCTTTCTTTTTTATATAAACAATTTTCTCGTCCTTTTTTGTTTAGCCTTTTTGTTGTTTAGTTACGCGTGCGCAACTTGGATTAGTACTAGGATGGGTGACCAGTCGGGAAGTTGATCCTGGATTGCGCGTCGGTGTGGACAAAGTGCGCAGTTAAGGCTAGTGGTGGTTTGTGGGGCCAGTCATCATTCCTAAAACTCTACTAGAGCCTTGGGCAGTGGGCCCGGATGTTACAGTATGTAGGGTGCTTATCAATCTGACACCAAGTGTTTTGGGAGGATGGCTGCGGTCATACCTAGCCCACTTTTTGAGAATGACTTTGGTCGGGTCTCAGTGATAATAACATGATGTGATTAGTGTACAACTACAGTTCTACCTCTATGATTGGGTTTGAATACCCTAGATGCTAGCGTCGTGACCTATACCAAGGTGGGCTAGTTACATGAATATATGTCACTATTTTATAGTTTGACTATATGTCACTACGGTGCAGACTTAGTACTGACCGAGTATGGATAAGATCTTGAAGTCTGGCTCTTCCTAGATCCTATATGGAACTGATTGTTACCAAGCGGTGGTTAGTTTGACTTTGAGTGGTACAACTCAAACTCGTTAGGGTGTAATAAAAGATGTAATACAACCACGTAGCATATTTGTTTAGGGTTATACACGACGTTTCTTTGGATGATAACCCTTGTTTGTTATCTTTACATAAAGATGATGTTGAGTGCAATTAAGAGATAGTAGATATACTTAGGTTGTGGATATGATTTAGATTGTATATGCATACATACAATAGCTATGCTTATGTTGATAACTATACTGGTACTGCTGATTATAATCATGATGCTAGCTATCTCATGTTGTTAGTTATTTTTAGCATGCTAGCCATGCCTTTGTAACTAGAGATGCATATACTACTAATCATGCTTATCCATATAGTTGTGCTTATGTTGTTAGCTCTTCTTATGATGTTGATATGTTCAACCTATTAGACATGCTGATGTTGTTAGCTATGCATATGATACTAGATTTATTCATGATGTTAGAGATTCTCAAGCTTCTATACTCCTTATACTGTTAATAGGGATATGAGAATAGTCTGGCTAATGAAGATAGTTATTATTTTCTCCTTTATGTATTTTGTTAACCATAAGTGTTGTTGAGCTTATTTGTTATATATGATTAAGCTACTTAAACTGTCTCATTACCTAAAAATGTTGGAATCAATAAATGTTGTTGGAGGTGATATCTCTTACTGGGACATGGGTCTCACCCTTTCAGTTCACCACATTTTTTTAAGATGATCAAAAGTGAAGAAAACAAACATATGGAAGCAAAGAGGATCTATAGTAATGAATCTTTGAGAAAGTTAATTAGATGTCTAGTGTGTCCTAGAGTCATCCCTTTACTCTCAGGTTCGGGTAGAAAAAGTGTGTATATGGTGTTTCAAACGAATTGGACTTTTTTTAGCATGTTAATATTTGTTGTGTGGCATATACAAATATTGTTCTCCTACGTATATATGTTGTGGCTAAGGTGATTGAACAATTTGTATCAAATTCTTGGCATAGTATGGATATAAGAAAGATGTTGGGCTCTTATGCAAATGTTTTTGAGCGGGTGTTGACATTGAAATCAGTTTTAATTTACCCATATTTTTGGGTATGTGATTAATTAGTGATCGATTGTGTTTTATATTTTGAGTAATCTCATTTAGTGTAACGAGTTCTCACAGTAGGTAGGTTTGCATTGATATCACAAAGCCAATGGAAAGATTTCCAATCTTGCTCACATATTGAGTTGTGAGAAAATCGATTAGGAAAACATGGTTTAACTGCTCCAACTTTCCCTATTCGTCATGAGCTAGAAGATGGCCTTTTGATCATCGGGTCCTGATCCAACGGTCAGTGATGCACACCACAATATAAATGTCTGCAGTAATCATTTTCCAAATCAGAAAATATGTGAAATTTAATGTATATTCATATTTATTCATTCACTTTAGGATGTCTATAAAAATCCATATCTATCTTTCTATTTCTCCTTTTAATCCCAAAAAGGGATGCATTTAATAACTTTATATAATGTGGGCAAGATTGGAGACCAAATTACCTAATCCTAAAAGTGTATTTTTAATCTCCAAGTCTCCTTCTTATTTCATCTATGTAAGGCATAAATTTAATTATTGTCTTTCTACCTTTTTAATATCCCTTATTGTGATTACTTTTCTTATTATGAACCATGTGAAAATGAAACCAAACCATTAGTGTCCTTCAATACCACTTTCCTAGAGAATTCCACATAATTCCATATGTATATGATTAATCACCAATTACCTTTTGTAATTCACTTAATATTGGGAATTCTTCCTTAATTTTCCCCATATATTAATATGTGGCTAATAAATTAAATAAAGACCATGAAAACTATTACAAAGGAATAATTCCACAGTAAATCCATACATTATAAAAAATCACATCAAGTTTCTAATACATCCTTATCATTAAAATATTTGCATTTCAAATATGTAAATACATGTGAAAATCATGTTATAACATCCTTTTCCTCTTACATGATTTTTTTACTCAAAATTGAACTAATCATACAAACAAATTAGGATGAGACGTATCTATGTCAGTCTATAGCTCCCATGTGGCATCATCCTCCCCATTATGCTTCTAATGAACCTTTACCATCTCTCTCTTTTTATTCCTGAGATCTTTCACCTTTGTATCCAAAAGCCTAATATGTGACTCAGGGTATGTCAACCTCCTGTGGTTTCAAAAGGCTCAATGTTTAACACATGGCTAGGATCCTTCACATAGAACTTAAAATTTGACACATGGAATATATCCTACATCAATCTATAATACGACAATAAAGCTAAATGTTGAATGGCCTCACCAATCTGTTCTAAAATCCCAAACAGATGAACATTTTAGGGACTCAATTTTCCTCTATTCTTAGCTATAGCTCGGATGGGTCAAATTTTCAGAACACATGGTCGCCTACAATAAAGTGCAAATCTATCACTTCAACCTCTGGTTGATCAAAGCAACCTTGCTAGCATAAAACTATAGTTCCTCTAACCTCATTAAGGTCCTCTCACTGACATCATCCCATTGAAGCAGTGACTAACATGACCTCCCATATAGAGATTCATATGGAGGCATCTCGATACTGGCATGGTAACTGTTATTATAGGCGAAATCAGCTAAGGGAAGATATTGCTCCCATGATCCTCCCCAATAAAGCACACATGCTCTAAACAAATCCTCTAAGGTCTGAATTGTTCTTTCTGACTATCCATCAGCCTGGGGGTGATAAGTTGTGTTGAATTTCAACCTTGTACTAATTTCTTCTTAAACTTGTTTCCACAACTTTTAAGTGAATTTAGGGTCACGATCAGAAATGATTTAACTCTAAACACCATGAAGGAGAACTATGTCTCTAATGTAAAGCTTTGCTAGATATGACACCATGATAGTTACTTTAAGGGCCATGAAGTGTTCTGAATTGGTTAGGTGGTCCACTACAACCCATATTGCATCATGACCTTTCCTTATCTTGGGAAGACCCACCACAAAATCCATAGTGATCGGGTCCCATTTCCACTTGGGAATCTTAATAGATTATAGTAATTCACAATGTTGCTGGTGTTCAACCTTCATCATCTGGCACATGAGACAATTGGCCACATATGAAGATATGTCTCTCTTCATTCTGGACCACCAAAAGTATTGATGCAGGTCCTTAAACATCTTGGTGGTGCTAGGGTGCACCATATAATTTGACCAATGAGCCTCTTACAAGATACAATTATGTATGGGTGAATCCTCAGGAACCTAAATTTAACTTTGATATATGATTCCACCATCCACACCCACCAAGAGATGTGTCTGAGACTTTCCCATCAAACCATTAATTTTTCAAACTCTGGGCTGGCTAACTGGACTGCTACAAGCTGGGATAACAAATTAGGCTTGACCTGAATATTGGCAAGATGATTACTATTTGATAATGGTTGTGGTTCCCATCTATAAAAATCATCCAATCTCTTCCATAGTCTAACCAAACAAGTTGCAAAACTAAGACATTTTCTACTGAGGGCATCAACAATCACATTGGCATTGACATGATGGTTGGATATGGTGAAGTCAAAATCTATTAGGTATTCCATCCAATGTCTTTGTTGTAGGTTCAGATCCTTCATAGTCAATAGGTAATTTAGGATTTTATGGTTGGTGAGGATGTAAAAGGTATCCCCATACATATAATTTCACCAAGTCTTAAAGGCATAGACACTATCTGCAAGTTCCAGGTCATGGGTCAGATAATTCAACTCATTGGGCTTGAGATACTGGAAGCAAAGGCAATGACATGCTTGTTCTACTCTATCACACATTCTAAGCCCATCTTTGATCAGTCTTTGAAGATGCTAAATCCTTCATTACCCAAGGGTATAGAAAAGACAAGGGGAAAGGCAAGATTGGTCAAGGGAAAAGCAATCTTTGAGAAATCTTGGATGAACTGCAGTGATACCCGACCAATCCCAAGAAGCTACATATCTCTGATGTGTTTTTTTGGGCTATCCATTCTTGAACGGCCTCTACCTTGACAAAGTCCACCGAAATAGTTCATCCATGTATAATGCTTCCAAGGAACATAAATCAGTCTATCCAAATCTCATACTTCAAGAATTTCCTATAAAATTTCTACTTTCTCAGGATATCAAGGATGTTGGCTTGTGTTTACAATGTTGTTCTAGGTCATTAGAGTAAACCAGGATGTCATCTATGAATACTATGGCAAAGGCATCAAGGAAGGGCCAGAACACACTATTTATGAGGTTCATGAACACAGTTGGAGCATTGGATTACCCAAAAGGCATAACCAAAAACTCATAGTGGTCATAGCGGGTACGAAATCTGATTTTTGGGATATCCTCACTCTTAACTCACAACTAGTGGTAATCAGATCTCAAGTTGATCTTCAAAAAGACTCAAGCAGTTATGAGATGGTCAAATAGATCATCTATGTGTGGTATATGATACTTGTTCTTAATGGTATCTTGATTTATCATTCTATAGTCTATGCACATGCAAGGTGATCCATCCTTTTTCTTGAATAAGAGGATCGGTGCCCCCATAGGGAAGTACTAGGTCAGATTAAGTTCTTGTCTAATAGTTCATGTCGTTTCTTTTTCAAATCAAGCAACTCGATGTGAGCCAATCTGTAAGGTGTCCTAGAAATTAGGTTTGTCCCGAGAGCTATCTCTACCAAGAAGTCCACTTCTCTCTAGAGGTATGCCTAGAAAATCATCCAAGAACACATCAACATAGTTCCTGACTACCTCTTTTTCCTGTAAGGGCTGCACCTTCAGCTCCGGCTCGGTAACAACAACTAGGAACGCTAGATTACCATATGTTCCGCTATCACATCTGACACGTACATGCTAGTGGTAGCATCCTTCCTACCTATAATGGTAAAGGGTGCATGACCTGGTCTCTCTATTCTTATTTTCTTGCCCCTACAATATTTTTTTGGCATAATAGTTATAAAGCCAATCCTTTCCTATAATGACATTGAAATCATTCATACTAAGCAAGATAAAATCAGTAGGGACTTCATTTTTCATATATTTAATAGGTATGACCAGAGTCTATAAGAGGGATGAAAAGATCCGACCACTAGGGGTAGTGACTTCTAGGACATATCCTAAGCCACAAAAGAACTTTTGTAGCAAAATCATGAATTTCATGTTAAATTATTTGGGATTAGGTCCATGGGTGATTGGCTCTAAGTACAAGTGGGAGTCTGTTGGTTTGTATGCCCAGAGAGATAATCATACGATGATTGTAATGGTATAACTTGTAAATGATTTGATTAATAATAAAGGAAAACTTCATCTATATGTTTGTTCAATTATGAGATAATGGTATAACATGAAAGATGTCTAAAGTGTGATGTTAGTCAATGACATATGTTACAAGTTGATGACCTGAACAGTGAGATCTTATAAATCAAAAGAGTATATACATTCTTATTATATCCCTAGTCAGATGTTATTGTGGAAGATGATATATGAAAGTAACACATAAGACTAGAGTGTGTGTTTTTGGTGACCAAATCTCATTATTCATGATATGTGATATCAAACAAAACACATAGGTACTTGTTAGAGGAAAGTGTATCAGACAGACCCACCTTGAGAGTGATGCATGGAAACCATTAAATTGTAGTCAAATCTAGCTCTCATGGTGATAGTGGTGAATGTGGATCTTATACTTGAAATCACTACACTACTCACATGTCGGTCGATGTACCTTGACATCATCCAAAATGACCTTGAATAAGTTTTACCATAAAGGTGATGCTTAGATATGTTATGACACATGGGGAATGACTGTGAGTGATGTAGATGGGATTTTTCATCATACTGGAGTTGACATCCTGGCTAATGGATAAGCAAGATTGAGAAATGTATGGCCATACTCATGAAAATCCATATATGGTATGTGATCTCACATGCATCTTAAGTAGTCTGCTCTAATTCAAGGAATATGAATTGAACGTCCAGAGGATAATGATTCCATGCCTTGAGTTTAATATGGATATCAGAGACAAAGGAAATAACGATCTCTATAACACTAATCACATATTGTAGGTTGTAGTTTTTCCCCAACTTTCCAATTACTTGGGTAGAAATGATGTGTTGCTAGATACCCCTCATTGCTTGTGATGTCATAAATTAGTTATAGACATTCACTGCCGACGTAACTTGGTACCTATAGGGTCACATTCATAGGATACATATATAATAGGAGTTTACTCATGAATAAGGTGTAGCTTGACTACTAAAGTGTTTAGGTATTTGATTAAAACAAGATTGGCTAAAAATTGGCTAAACTAGAAAATGGATCAACTAGTTCAAAACATGAATTGTTAGGTTCATATTTTGGATCAACTGGTTCAAATTATTAATCACCAATTCAATGATCAATGAGATTGGACCAGGGATTGAGGTTGATGTCATGTTGTGCATAAATTGTCAAATTAAATCCAATATGATTGCAGTTAGGAAATAATGTGAAGCGATCAATTCAAGCATTGAATCAACCATTTCACATGTGAATTGATCAGTTTTTGGTTCGTTGCTTCTAGAAAATTCATGGAATGTTTTCTCTTAGACTCCCAATTGATATGGAAACCCTGACTCTAGCCCTTCTGGAAATAGAGGCATAGTCAAGGATTTTAGAAGACAAAATAGTAAGATCTAATAATTGTTGTCCTCTCACATTTGTGGTAATGTGAGAGCCCGAGTAAGTCTTACTCATAAAAGGGAGGGATAGAAAGGGAGAGACAACAAGGGAGAGATATCAAAGCTAGCACGTTGACATCAAAGGGACAATTCTTACCCGTCTATTCTAAAAGAACAACAAGAGTTCCTAGTGTTACTTGTGGACTAAGTAAAGGTGTGAAGGCTATTTCAACCCACTAGGAGACATCATCAACCGTCATTCATTATGCTACACCAGGAGGCCACTGCCAACAAATAGTTTGAATGCTACTTACAAAAGAAGCACACCACTTCACTGATAGTGCCTGGACTTGCTCCAAGACAAGGTTTACATCTTGCAACCTTCCTTCCCAATCTATAGTTGTTGAAACAATCTACTGTTCAATGGGAATATGGAGACCAAATTTGTGTTTCTTCTACCATATTTTTCACCATATTTCCCTATAGTTGAAGGGTCTCACCTACCTATATATGCTTCAATATATACCCCTTTTCCATGTTGTAATAAAGATTTGAAGACTCTATCAATCTGGTTGGACTGCTGTTCATTCAAAGATATATCTGTAGGACTTTGAAGGATCCCTTCATCCTTCTAGTCAGTCGTGCTTCATCCAAGCATTCATACAACTCAATCAATATCAAAGGAATGGTAATTTCTTTCCTCCACAAGGCAACCATGACTTTGGAAGAAGCATACATCACTTTCCTGATAGTTTCTCTGAAGAATATATCTACTAGATTAATCAAAGTATAGGATCATAGAAGGGGCATGTCAGGACGATTGACACCACAACACTCTTTTCTCTTGAAGAAATCTCATAGGAAAGCCATCTAAATAAAGTGACCATCATCAGTTAGCCATCAAAGAGCTTGGGAGTTCTTTATTCCAAGAAGTTTGTTCAACTTAGAAACCCAACTTGTCTTCTTTGGTATCACCATGCATCGATCAAGGAAAGGAAGCCATGTAATCTAAGACACATCTTACAAGGTGGGAGTCATAACCATATCCCCAAATTGAACAGAGTGACTCAAAAAATCCTATAAGAGGATCACTATTGACATCAACTCCCTCACAATATGGACATATGTCAGATGACAAAGATGATGAGTCACACCAAATCTTTCTAGCTCAACTTCTTCATTCTCATAGAGATCATTAATGCAACTACATATAAAAGATATGTTGATGGGAGGATGCTATAGAAGTAGGATTTCCCTGATCTCCTTCTATCCCATGACTCTTTGTCATGAAAAGCAAGATACACAATAAAAGGCCAGAGATACAACCCTATTTATAGGTCTAATGCGAAGCAAACTTGTATCCTAGGAGCAAAGGGACTCTGTGTCCTTTTCCCTGGAGGAATCAAACAATCCTCCAAATGCATCCACATCAACGGTCAACGTAAACACACATCCCATGACAAGAAGGACTCTGTGTCCCACAAGACAGGAGGACTGCTCCAATCTACCACCTTTGACTAGCACACATATCAAGGCAATCCACAAATATACTAGAATTCTTATGAAAATCAAACTCTAGAAATCCAATTCTAAATCAAAGATCCCAAAACCTCACAATTTCATTCATAATCTAATTTGAACTTTTATTTAAAGATAAAAGAGTTCTACAGTTACTAGCTTAGCTAAAACATTATTTTTTGTAGGAAAGAAAAATAGATTATGAAATAAAAATGCTATAGAAAACTGCTAGTTCTTCAATTTCTTCTTTAGGTACCCAGTCAAACACTTTGGCTAAAGGCTGGCGATCAGTGGAAGAAGACCCCAAAGAACAATGCCCCTTCTCACATTAATGTGAATACCACTAGTGGACTAGAGGTGACTAGAAGAGGAGCTTCTAGAAGGCACATCCACAACTAAGACAACATTCCTACACCAAAATGGATTTTTTTTACACCAATCGAGAGAGGATCTACACTTTAAACTAGGACATCCTAACAAAATCCTCACACACCAAAAAATCTCACAAATTCCTTACTATGCTTGTAGTGTGATGGGATACTAAAGACGAAGTGTTCATCTGCCATTTCAGAAGCCTCATCTACCTCTTGGAAGGATGAGGTCTAGATAAAGTCACCCACAAAGTATCATGAGTATCCCACACTAAAATCTTAATAAGGTTACAACCCAGGGAAGTCATCAAAACCACAAGTATTAATCGGTGGATAAGGTGGAGCCTCGGCAGAGGGAACCACCTCAGGAGGAGGTGGATGATGAAACTCATATCCCTTCTCATCCTACTCCTCACCCCATCCATAGTCAATCACCTACAAAAAAATGTGTTGAAGATGATGCAAGTAGATAAAGACAACACAACACATAGATACTTACCAAGGGAGGATGTAAAAGTCGATCACATGCCTCTTTGGAAAAGATAATAGGTTGTCCATGTGCATAGTACCATCATAAATACTCATCATGCATTACCTAACCATACATTAGTTCCCAACAACTTGACTCGTACCATTAGGGACCAACACTTAAAAAGGTCAAAAGACATGTGTTAGCCACCAACGCACTGACAAGAAACAAACTCACCCATATACAATACACTCCCAGTCGGAGACTCAAACTAGATCCAGAAAGCATACAACGAATACACCTCAAAGAAGATACACTAGACATGGTCGTCTCGCCATGCTGGGACCTAAAGAAGATCCTAAAGAAAAACTAAGAAGAAAAAATAAATGGAACCAACTAAAGTACAAAATCACAAAGTAGTATATTATTAAAGTAACACACATACATCAACTACGATCATTGTCTCCAGTTCATCCCTCTATTTCTTGTACATCACTCTATTTCTATAGCCAACCCAATGGTTATAGGTAGGGAGAGAAGCTGCAGATAGCCCTATTAAGCACTCCGATGGTAGGTCTATAAAGGCGAAAGTGCCCACAACCTCACATCAACAAAAGAAACACCAAATAAAATCATCTACCACAAATATTGTAAAGTAGAAAAGCCAAACAAGATAGGTAAAATCTTACCACGATCAAGCCTACAAAGACTCCACAACCTTTTGTAGCCCATGTCATTTCCCCTTTGAAGTCACCCATAAGACACCATCGCAAATATGTGAGCAAATGGGCATACACGCCGCCACACAAATGAAAGGAGGAAACTGCATTCAAATATAGAAGAAAAGAGAACTAGCAGATATATTATCTATGTGCCATGTTGTTGATAATAAGCAACCAAAGATCAAGAAAATTAGGAACACTTGGATCAACAAAGGTACATATAAAGGATGATTGGAACCCTGCCGCTCACACTCACAAAGAAGGTGGTTGTTAACAAAGTAAACTTGATCTCATATTGAGAGGACATCTTAATATCTATGATGCTCACTCCCATCATCCTAGTTGGGTTGTAATGATCCGACTCATGTCGATCATTCAAAGAATTAGTGGGGATTTACCAAACCCTAACACAATAATACCAACAAACTCACTCAGGGTAATGGCTAGATTTCCAAAAGCAAAGTGGAATGTATTGTTCTAAGGGTTAAAGTGCTAAATTAGAGGAAGGAGATAAGGTCTATGTATGATCTTACACCAGTTAGTGCTACCAAAACCAGTCTCCTCAAACAATTCCACGTCCTTGGCGGCCAGACTACCATATAATAACTCATTCCAATGAGTCTGCTTGTACAAATTCGATAAACTGAGACACCTTAAAAGAGATATAGGAGGAAGACAAAGTGAAGATCATTACTACATGGAAGAAAAGCCCAATTCAAGCTCCAAAGAAATAGAAAGGAAATGACATATAGTAAAGTTTCCAAGGCATACCTCATCGTCCGCTTGACGACCTCAATGATCCAATTACATCCAAAACAAACCTAGATGATAGACAAATTTATGTCTGGGAGCAGTTTCCCCACATCCTATTAGCGCCACCATGATGCATGATCAAGGAAAAACTTTCATCAAAATATGCATACATCAAACACAGACTAAATCAAGGAGGTCATCATACATATTGTGGGTACACCTTGTTTCCCGTATCATCACTTGATTTATACACATCTACGATGGGATCCTCCTCATGCTAGTCACTATCTGCCATCCACACAAGAAGGACAACAACATCACCAGCTTTCTACAACACTTTGAATCAGCTCAATTGGACAAAGGGTGACTAAGAAAACAACAAAACAATAAAATTAGCTCGATCGCAAATCAGAACACACATCCAAGTAACCCTCAACATCTAGAATGCAAAGTACACATGAAAAAAAAACTAGATTTTTCTATCAATAGTCAAAATGGCCAAATAGAAGTACAAAAATGTAAGCTATACCTTCCCTGATATGGATTTAGGTGAGATTCACATAAAAATGCTATCATAAACGATGATTTGGAGCTCTTATGTTGCCACAACACTACTTCATATTGGAAAAGGTTGGTAGAAGATAACAGTCCATCAGTCTTAGGGTAGTGGATCTACTCAATCCACTGACTCTTTCTCTCTCTCTCCTTTACGCTGTCGTTGCCCTAATTGCCACTGAAGCTGGTCACCACTACTATTGCTCTAAGTGGAAAAGAAATGGGAAGGGTGCTTGATCCTCATTCCATTTCCTCTATTTTAAAGACAAAAAATTCTGCAACAATTACAAATAGGTCCCCAAATTTTCAATAGAATTTCCAGACCCTTACAAAAATATCAAAAATAGTAAAAAATCATGAAAAATGATAAGTACAAATAAATTTTTTAAAATCTGAAGAAGACAAATATCACCTGAAAAGGCTAAAACACCACAATTGGATACTTTGTGGGTCCTAGATTATGACCTAAAATTTGACGATCATTCTTTTTATTATTCACAACTTTTTGGGTTCAAGGCTCTGACCTAAACCTGGACCATCATTCTCTATTTGTTGACATCTTTTTGGGTCTTGGAATACAACCTAAAACTGGGCCATTATTCTCTTTATTTTGCATTCCTTTTGGGTTCTTGACTATGACCTAAAACTAGACCATCACCCTAATAAACTTTCATTCTTTGTGGGTCCTAGACTATGACCTAAAATTAGATCAATCCTAAGCCCCATATTTCAATCCTTTTGGGTTCTGAATGATGACCTCAAATTAAACCAACTCAAAGCTGCATTTTCATACATACACGTGGTCCTGAATTATGGCTAGGTGATCACACTCTATATTTCCAAATCTTTCTGGAGACCCCTACTCATGACCTACAAACAAAATCAAGATTTCCTTTAAGTAAAAACTTTTGACATCCCTATATTCCAACCAGGGTTATCAAATTGTCTTTCACACACACACACACACACATCTTTTTGATACTCTCAAGACATAATTCAAAAATGAATAGGATTGTTGACATTGCATCTTCATGACCCTGAGTTTTGCTCAAAGCTCCATACCCAAACATGAGAACATGAATGTCCAGGAAAATCACCCATCGACCCTCTAGATGAACCATTGGAGGAACACATCATATAGACCACATTTTACTAGATTGACATAAATTCTCAATCTTAGGCACCCTAATAAAATAGGGGACTAGTCAATACAGTCACTGACCAAACATGTCACTTTAAATCTAAAAATCTAGTCTAAGTAATAAAATGCCAATCTCAATAGTCCAAGCACTATCCTAATAGGAAAAATCCATGTATTGCACACTTTAAAGAGTTCTCATCTCGACTCTGAATTAACCCACTCATATAATAAAATAATAACTAAAGATGCATAGCAAGAGGGGTGATTACAATCTTTCTCAAAGATCTACTTCTTGGTAGAGTAGTTTCCATTAATTTTAAATGATCACAAATACCTGATCTTAAAATCTTTGATAAACCACAAACCTACATTCTCTTTTCCACAATAACCTTTTTCTCACTAAGACATGAGTTAGTGTGAGAATCAAACATGCTTTAGTTTATGAACCAAAGCAATATGATGTCACGTTTGCAGTCAAATAACCTTCTTAGGGCTCATCAAAATTCAAGGAAAGGACTGATTGGTTAGATATAGGATACTGCCTAAATCAAAGGCTACCATTATATAGGAAAATCACTTATTCCTAATATTTTCCTAACTAATTCATCCTTAGAAAGAAAATACATCACATCTATTCTTCACCCTTCATAATGTTTGTCAGAACATCCTTGAAGAGTTCAACCTTTTTGGCATTTCATGTCCAAAAAAGGAGATCAGACTTGGCTCAAGATTACACTTGTCAGGCTTATCTCAAACCTTACCTTGAGAAGGGCAAACTATTGACACCTCATTTTTTCTCACTTGGTAAGGTTCACGAGCATACAATTTCTCTGGATAATGATTGAATCCATTCCACCTTCCACCCAATTTCCATATGTGTCACTTTTCTACCTTTTACATTTTTTTTTGCATTTTTAGTCCACCCATTTGCACTTGTTTTAACCCAATTCACAGTTTTATGTAAAAAAACTTTCTTCTCAGGCCAAAAGTGCAATTTGTGCTCCAATTGTGATTTATATATGCAATTTTATGAAAAATTCCCCAGTTGAATATGAAATAAAATGTTTTTTAACCATTTTCTAGAAAACATTGAAAGATAATCCCACACTATCTTTCCATGCAAGTTTTCTCTAATTTTCTCTAGAACGTTCTCCAGATTACTGGAAAATGAAGAAATTGCCTTTTTTGTCACTCAAGACACCTGATAGATCTTATCCATGCACCACATACCATGCAGAGGATGGCATTGAGTTGTGCTCCCCTCCTTTATGGCACATCGTGGTGATCTACCACCTCTCCAGAAAAATCTGTCCAAAACCCCAAAAGAATGAACACATTCTATAAATACCCCCTACACCCATAGTGTTTCGGGCCCCTTTTGAACCTTGTGAATCTAGAGGATTGACTACCTATATTTCTAGTTTTTCATATTGCTCATAATCAGAGGATCCTTCCTATGATACCTCCTCCTTTATTATCTCTCATAGAATGGTAAACTTCTCTAATTGCTGCTTCCAACTACTATATTAGATAACTACTACATTTTATCTATAAATGTTGCATTAGATATGTTCTTTTGTCGCATTCTCACCATTATCATCATCATAACCTAACCATCTATCCCAACCATGTTGGGTTCGACTATAAGGATCCTCCTTTTCTAATCAGCTCTATCATGGGCCATATTTTCATTAAGATGTAAAAATTCAAAATATCTCTTTATAAGCTCATCCCAAGTTAATCATTTATATTTAGTACATCTAAAAAATCAAATATTGTCTCCTTATCATACATCTTCTAGTCACCTTCTAAGATCCTACACATCAGTTCTAATCACCAATGAAAGATCTCTGTCGTGGGAGTCCAGAGGTGAGTAGGACAAGAATCCACCTATAATTTGGACTTTCAAGGCAATGATGGGAAGGATACAACAATCTTGAGCCCTAAAAGAATGCCCACCAATAAAAATAGTTTTTTTTCTTTAGTGCAATCATCCTGAATTGCTCTTTTCTTTTGCAACGAGATAGTGTCTTGATACCACAGTACCAGATGAGATGAAGGTGCTAATCCTTACCAACTTGTAACTAGATCACCAAATCTGATCTTTGGATTTGTTCTTTAATTTATATTTTATTTTTAATTCAGTATGGATAATTGGTCAAATTGACACTATGGCTTCAACACTTTATTTTTTTTCATTTTCTCATACAAAATGTGGTGAAGTCTCCGAAAACCCCTTTCTTTTTTATGTGATATTTCACCACCAAAAGGGTAGAGTTTATCCGAAGATATTTCTCTTTGTTTTCCTCCATTTTTGGTAGGGTGCAACACCTTTCTACTTGAAACTCTAGGGACAAGATACCTTCTCATGTATTAGTTTTGTAACATAATTGAACCTAAGAGGTAGATCATATCATGCTTTCATATATACACTATCAACATGGTACTAAAGTTCATATTTTTTCCATTAGTTTGATGGCAATATTTAGACTAGGAACCATAGAAGAGTAGTGGTTATAACTTTACATATATTTAGAAGGTTTTTTTAGGAAAATATGGAGGTAGAGCAGGCAATGGAAACAAAAATTTTGCTTCCATATTCCCCATTAAATAGTAGATCACATCAACAACAATATAATGGAAAGAATGCTTTTAAGGATATACCTGGTCCTCGAGCAAGTCCAGTGAAAATCTCCTTGTCTTCTTGTGTGCCTTTCGTCAAGTCACACTCAAACAATGTCTGCATTTGTTCCTGGTTGATTCACCACAAGCAATAGCATGACATTGTCCTCCTAGCAGGAAACACTCCTCGTCTCTTGAGTACCCCACACAAACCACCTAGAAATCCCGTCGTTCTAATAGAACAGACATGAAGGAGTTGTCCTGTTACAACCCCAATTTTTGGATTCTTTTTGAGAAATGCAATTTCTCTTAATAAAGATAAATGAGAAAATAATGATGTGATTTGATTTGAATCAATGAATTTCGTTTATAATAGCCTTGATGGTTGCTTAATGGGCTTTATTGGCTATTGGACCCAATAACAAGGAAGAGACAAAAGGAACTCCATTATTAATAAGAAATGGAGAAAAGAAAAATGTAGAAACCTCTAGAAGGCAAAAGAATGTAATCCAAAGGTGGATTTTGTGCCTCTTGGGTTCCTTGGGATCCAAGGATCCAAAGTTGCAAAGGTAAAGCAATAAGAAAAGAAAAAATAAATTAGATATTTCTTTATTAAGAAAGAAATTGAAAACAATGATAAAATGTGGAAAATAAGTGAAGAGAGGTACAATTGAGTTATCTGTTGTGGAATTTCGTATCCAAATGATTCCTAATGTTAAAAGGAATTCCAATAAGGAAAATAAAAAGAGAGATAAAGAAAAATACTCAAAAATAGATATTTTAAATACAATAAATAAGTAGAATATTTGAAATAGAGGAGGTAATGCCAGAAATAAAGAGAGAAGTGAGGTTTTAGTCATGATGAGTAATAATTCGAACCCCACTTGCTTTCTTGTATTACAAGGAATATAAATAATGGGAAATAAGAAAGTAAGAAAGAGAAAATATGTGAGAAATATACATATCTGAGTAATATGTTGCACCTAAAAACAACGCACGTTTTCTTTTCGATAATGAGCCCAATTTTGGAAGAGGGGTAGATTAAATCTTGACTAAGTTTCCCTCAAAATTTGGGATTAATTGGACACTCGGTTTAAGAGATATGGATATTTGAAAATCCCTAAAATAAATGGTTTGTGTGAGCTTATAACCGTGGGATCAAGATCCGATGATCAGGAGATCATCACCTACCTTAGGACATAAG
Source organism: Alisma plantago-aquatica (assembly GCA_963693085.1). Classification (NCBI taxonomy): domain Eukaryota; kingdom Viridiplantae; phylum Streptophyta; class Magnoliopsida; order Alismatales; family Alismataceae; genus Alisma; species Alisma plantago-aquatica. Next base: position 213,083,123 of record OY856414.1, read on the forward strand.
GAAAACTAGAAACGTAGAGTAGAGTTTTCCAAATAAGATTTCTTGCAAGCCAAGATACGTCAGAGGTAGTAAACATTCCCAATAGATCCGGGGGATCAATCCCAGTTGATCTACCCCTACTTTCCCTGTGTTTCGATGCCTCTAGGCATTTTGCCCAATTTGGGGCTTCTCGACGGTCGTGTGTGGACATATATATATATATATATATATATATATATATATATATATATATATATATATATATATATATATATATTGGGGGGGGGGCTACACACCATATGAATAGCCCCAGAACACCCCTGTGAGTTTGCTCAAGTCGGTGGGAGCAACCAATTGTGGAAGAACTCCCAACCTGAACCCTGACCAGGCCGCCCTTCTAGCCGGAGAAGAGCTATGGCGTCTGAGCAATGCAAGCAGGTAACAGAGAAATCAAGGTCACCATCGAGTTCGTCGAGGAGTGGCAGAGGGTGCGAGGTCTTCTTCAGTTGCTGGGGCGGCCAGGTACTCAAAGTCAACATCTAGGTGGACTGCTCTCAGAGGTTGGCTCATGATCAGGGACTCATCGCGAGGTGATGAAGAAGACGACCCCGCAAAATTACCCTAGTACCCTCCCATCTACATCTATCCAAGTGAGGACATTTCCATCCTTCGCAACCTAAAATCAAAGTTGGCACACAGATCCTGAGCCGTCAGATCCTGAGTGGACCAGCGGATCATGGATCCAGCGAACCCCTTTTTTCTAAGAATTAATGAATAATCATAAAAACAATTTTTCTCGCTAAAATCATATCTTTTATTAGAAAACTCTGATGGAAAAAGTTTATATATGAAATTTGATTATAAAAATGTGAGGAACAAGTTAAAAATCATTTGAAAGGCTAAATCTATCTCTTTTAGAAAAAGTATCTAATTTGGATGGAAAGAGTATTAATTTGTGGTTAGAAACCCTAATTGTTAATCTAGGATAGATTTAATATTGCAAATAGATTAATTCGAGCATGGTTAACTTGATTAATGATAAAGATGGATTTTAACATGTTTTGATGATGGAATTGCAAGGTTTAGGGTTTTAAACCTAATATGATGAATAATATACTTAGAAACCCTAAATAAGAGAAAAAAAGTACTTATAATCCAAAATTAGGGTTTCATGTTGCTAAAAGATGATCTTAGAATCTTTTGTGATAAATAAGATGAGATAATTAGGGTTTGATGGATATTTGGATAAAGGTAAAGTAAAAGTGGTAAAAAGGAAGTGAAACCCTAATTATGGTCAAAACCCTAAAAAGGGCTAGTAACCTTAGGGCACGATTAGGCCTTTTAGACTTGGATACCATGATCCATGATAGAGAATATTGGATGTATATTTCAGGGCCAAATTGTGTGCTTGCTTGCTTGATTTTGGATTACTGGCTTGTTTGGATTAATTCTGCATTCAAGACAGCTTGACAAGTATGTGGTTATGCTTATGACTACCTGAATTAGTTTTCTGGGGATTTTGTCGATGCTTCCATCGTGGCTTGAATTAAACTGTTGGATGAATTTAATTCATGCAAACTATAATGTGGATATGACTATCACTTAATATATGTGCCTACTAGCTCAGATCCTAGTCCCCTCTGTGGCTTAATGGTTTGACCTAGTACATGGCTACCATGGGGTAGGTCCATCATGTCATTGGATGACTTAGTACATGGCTACCAATGGGGTAGGACCATCAAGTCACCTTGACTCAGGGATTAGACTGCCTTTGGGTAGGGCCATGCGACTCTATAACCCTAAGTATTGGCTACCTATAAGGTAGGGCCGTGTGGGTAAGGATCTACCATGTGAGAGAGGTAGTATCCATGTCCATTGTAGGGACAACACAGAGATAGGTGATAGGTAAGGATTGAGTATTATTGCTTAAAACATAATCTTGAATGTTAAATGATAATTGGTTGATTACATTACTATCATAGTTGAACAATTTTTGTAATCCTCCACATACCAGCATATTCTTATATGCTGAGCGACGTTTTGTTTATCGACATTTTAGGTACAACAATTGAAAGAACAAACAGTAAAGTGACACCTTGTGGAAATAAGAAATAAAGTGCAAGGAGGATTAGATAGAATGAATCCAAGTTGTGGATAGAGTAGTTTACCAAAGTTTTAAAAAGGTATGCAAGGTTTTATTTTATACCAGTTTTCAATTTAGTTGGTAAAATTTGATAATTGTTATTGATTATTTATCGAACCTTTGATCCTATTAATTGGGATAATGTCTCTGACCTTTTGGTCTCCCTTAATTGGGGGTTATCAGGAGGCGGGGTTGTTACAATTTGTATCAGAGCATAGGTTCCTCATTTAATCTTTAATAATTATTAAATTTTACAAACACCGTAGAACCCAAGGGAGTTATTAGAGGATTTTCCAAAAGACTGAGGTGTCTAGAAAAGGATCACATCGGGGGATGGCAAGATTTTCCTCCGCACTGCTAGTCAGAATACGAGGACTCCTAGATTAGTGTGATAGCTTGGCTGAAGTCTCAGGATTTGACTCAAAATAAGATACCTTTAGGACTCTCTCATCTTATTCATCCCTTCTCAACTCAAATGCTGCTAAGGACCTTAAGGATTAGGGTTTTCTCTCATTTCCTCACCCTCTTAAGGTAGGGTTAAGGTTGATAAGGTTTAAGGAATCCTCCACCAAACTAATAAAAAGCTTGTAAATAAGATGCCAGGGACATAAGCTTAATAAATTAAGCGTAAAAGAATAGATACATGCTTAGGTCGTATGACATAAGTTGTCATGCCCTCATGAGAGACATGAGGCTAGACCTTCTTGTTAGGTGGATAAGTAAAGAGAGTTAGTCTTGGAGGTAGAGATCTCCATTACAAGTAGAGACCTGGCACATCCTCTGGGGATGATGTTAACCCTAACCCTATGTGAAGGTTAGAGAGAGAGATGACATAATGAGTTAGATGTCATGGTTGACTGAGTGTTTGGGATGGACTTGCCTTGGGATGCCATATGATTCATGAGAGGTTAGATAACCTAGTACCCTTGGTGACCTAACCCTATAAAGGGGCGTGCGTGTTAGAGTGAAGGATAGCTCCTTCATTGATGAGCTTAGTGAAGAACCTATAGAAACCCTTTAGGCTTATGCAAGAAGGGGATAACATGCACCTAGAGTATGTCAGTGGTGCAGCAGTAGGTTGAAACCCTGGCCAGTAAGCATGATGGATAGCTTATGAGATAAGCAAAAAGAGCTATGAATAACCTCAAGAAAACGTAAGTTTGAACATAGGCTTCACCCATGTAGAGGTATGCTTGCGAGCTTGATCCCTCAAGGAGAGAGGACCTCTAATAGTGAGGCTGGTTGTAGGGTTATCTCTAGAGAGAGAGAGCAGGACCCTGAGTAGGAAGGCTAGAAGCCTAGACTCCGAGATATGAGGAAAAGTGGGGAGTTGAGGATGATGCGACCTAAGTGAATGTTTGCCTCGTGACTTGATCCCTGGAGGCTGATGATATCTTGGTGTCCTTTAGAGGAACCAAACCCTAAAGAGAGGATGGTGCTTCTGGAACCTACGTGCCTATGGTATAGGAGTTTACCTGCTAAGATGAGACAAAGAGTGCCTTAGACCCTGAGGAGGTTTAAGTAGCAAAATGTGAGGCCTTGTTACTTGTTGGTTCTGTAAGGTTTTCAATCATCATAAGGGTTTCTGTCCTGGTTCCTGCTCGGCTACCCATGTTCCCCCTGTTGTGAGAGGGAGAGAGTCTAGTAGACACCGTACAAATAGAACGAGGACCAATAAGAGTAGAAGACCCACCAACAACGTAGTAGAGGTCTTGGAGTCCCCACAGGGACATGTATTGGATCGGCGGCCTGGAGGAGAGGTCGTCCATTAGGCTATTGTTGATGCTTCTCAAGAAGCAACCCTACTTAATGATGATACTTGTATTATTGAGGTGGCTCAGGAGGAGGTGATGGTGCAGGTGGTGGATATAGTAGAAAAAATGGTCAGCCTGGATGCAGATGGAGCGGTGGGTATTGTTGCCAATCCAGGAGGTCAGAATTACAACAACCAATTCTCTGCGCTGAAGAATGTAGATACAGATGAGATGTTTGATGAAATTTCTGGTACATGTGTGAGAAATAGAGGACTGTAGATTGCAACCAGTGTGAGGGGTAGACACACGTCACCTAGAATGAACCCCCCTAGAAGGGGGGGCACAAACAGAGTTAGTATGCCTGTACTCACATGGAATGTGAGGGGGGCGTCGAGGCCCAAGAGACAAAGGAGAATAAGAAAGGTTATCACAGAGACTGGAGTAGATATGGTGCTACTGCTAGAAACCAAAATCAAGAGACCATACAAAGAGAAAGTTACTGGATTATTCCCTATGGGGTGGGGGATGGAAACTAACTTGGACCAGATCAATGGTGGAAGAATGGCCATGGGTTGGAATCAGGAGGTTTGGGATGTGCAGATCATCCATGATACAGACCAGGTTATGGTTGCTAGTTGCATCAACAATGGGGGTTTTCACTATGTCTTCACTAGTGTTTATGGACACAATGACGAAGGTAGATGAAGGTTTTGCTGGAATACCATTAGGAAGACTACCCAACATCAAGTGCCACATTTGGTGAGGGGTGATTGCAACCATGTTAGGAAGGTGGGCGAAAAGTATGGTGGGCTTCCCATACCTAATTCTATTCTCAACAGGTTCAATGATGTTGTGGATAGTGCTGGATTGATTGAGTTGAATATGAACGGCAGGATAGCAACTTGGCATAATAAAAGGTGTCCGGCTCATAGGATTGCTAGCCAACTAGATAGGGGGCTGGTTAATTCCGTGTGATCGGACATCTCCCCTGAAGCTAATATTTCTTTAGGAGGTCATCCCAACAATGATCATTCTTGGATGGTCCTGGATATGGGGGTGAACCAGAGGAAGAACAAACCTTTCAGGTTCCTCAATTTTTGGTGGAGTGGCCTAGATTTAAAGATGTGGTCCAGGAGGCATGGAATGAGAAGGTGATAGGCAATCCCATTTTCTGTGTGGTGGAAAAATTTAAAAGGACCAAGAAAGGCCTCAAAGATTGGTTTGCTGGTTTGGTTAATCTGCCCAATATGGTGAACAAAGCTCACGAGGATTATAAGGAAGCTGCTGGTCTTCTTCGGCTACACCCGTTGGATGAGGATAAAATAAAGAAGGAAGTGGAGAGTGCTAGTAGGCTGTTGTAGTTAGAAAAGTATGAAGAGTTGTATCATTGGCAAAGAAGTAGAGTGAGATGGATAAAGGATGGGGATAGGAATACTAAGGTCTACCACAATGCCATGAAGAAAAATCACATGAAGGATTGTATCCATGGGCTTATGAAGGAAGATGGTACTGTAGTGAGAGGACAAAGAGAAGTGGCGGAGGAAGCTATTACGTATTTTAAAAATCTATACAACAAAGATCATCGGGTGGTGCAGGGTGAGATGCCGGATATGAAGGTGGATGAAGAGATGAATAGAGCTCTATGTCGTCTTGTGTCAGAACTGGAGATTAAGGAGGCCATTTTCTCTATTGGTCCGTCCAAGGCTCCTGGACCGGATGGTTTTAACGACAAGTTTTTCTAGTACTATTGGGACATTATCGAAGATGACGTTTGTCATGTCGTACGTTGGTTCATGGTAGGTGTCACGATGCTCAAGCAAGTCAAGCATGCTTTTATTAAACTCATTCCTAAAAAGAATCTGATGTCCTCCATGGCTGATTTCTGGCCTATTGCGTGTTGCTCAGTGTTGTACAAGATATTCGCTAAGATACTTTCTAGGCGCCTTAAGAAAATTCTACCCAAGGTAGTCTCCCCCAACCAAATGGCCTTTGTTCAAGGTAGGGATATTGTGGACGGAGCTCTACTTGCTGCTGAGTTCTTGAACCTTTTTGGTGTTAAGAACTCCAATAGAAAGGCTTGCTTCAAATTAGATATTACTAAGGCCTATGACCTCATGAAGTGGGAAACATTGTGGGGTATTATGGAAGCTTTGAGGTTTTTGAGAAGATGGATCAAGCTTATGATTCAGTGTGTTGAAGCCACCTCTATCTCAGTGTTGGTAAATGGGGTCCCACATGGTTTGTTTTCTGCTTCCAATGGTTTGAGACAGGGTGACCCCTTATCTCCCATGCTTTTTGTGCTTATGATGTAGGTTTTGTCCTCCACTATTTATACAGCCGTGTGTGAGGGGAGATTGAAGGTGTTCAAGGTGACGAATACCCCAGTCATCTCACATCTTGTGTTCGATGATGACGTGATGGTTTTCACAGCTGGTCATTGCAAGTACCTAAGACACGTTAGGATGATCCTCACTAGTTTCGGACGCCTCACTGGGTTGCATATTAATGATCCAAAATATAAAGTCTTCTTTTCAAGATCGTGTGACTCGAGGTGGGGGAGAATGAAGGAAGCAACGAGTATTACGAGGGGGATTTTTCCTACTAAGTACCTGGGTGTCCCTATCTCTGGTGGTAAAGGTCAAGGTAAAGACTATGGCAGTTTGGTGGATGAGTTGAGAGCCAGGATCGACAAGTTGGCTGGCCTACACAATTGTATGATGAGGAGATTAGTCTTGTGTAATTCAGTTTTGGGTTCCAAGACCAGGTTCTGGTGCAGACAGGCTGAGCTTCCCGAGTTCATATTGAATAAATTAAGAAGCTTGACGAGTAGCCTCTTGTGGGGTGGGAAGACGCATGCAATTGCTTGACATATTATTAATAAAGATCAGGCTCAAGGTGGCTTGGGAGTGGCTGATCCAGTCAGTTTGGCTGGGATTTCTACTTCTTAATGGATTCACAGATTTATCACCCAGTAGGATTCTATTTGGACAGTGTGGATGAAGGAAAGATATGGATGCTCCTTGGACACAGTGGTTGTGGGCGTCAACTCCGTGGTGTGGAAAAGAATGCTGGAGAGGTGGCATGATGTGAAATATGCTTATCGGTTGAGAGGTGGTGGATTTTGGGACTACTTGGTTGCCAAGCCTTGGGAGCTTAAGATATGCGGTCTGCTTGTGCCTTGGGCCGAAATCATCTGGAACAAAGGCCAGCTGCCGAAATGGGGGTGCACCTTATATAGGGATGTTCTTGGCCGTCTCCCTACGTACGACAAACTAGTAGCTTGGGGTCTTAATGTCGACCCTAAATGTGTGCTTTGTGGTGACACAGCTGAAACACATGTACACCTCTTCTTTCAGTGTAGATTTTCCATGTACATTTGGTGCAGATGGTCCCTAAAAAATGGTTGGGGTGGTTACCCTCCCAGTTGTTTGGAAGACGGATTGAAGTGGATAAGGCAGAGAACTAACAGGAGCTCCTCTATGAGAGTGTTTGGAGGCATGGGTGTTGCTTCCATCGTCTATTGTATCTAGTTTGAGAGGAATACCAGAATCCACGGGGGGCAGTCTACTGATAAGTTTGATGTTTTTGAGTCTCTTTCTAGTAGACTTGTTGTTAATGTAAGGGCTAAACCTGATTTTTATAAAGTTTTAGACCCAGTTACCTTTACATAGTGGGGTTTTTGGTAGTTAAATTGCCCTCTGTACTGTATAGGCTCACCTATACGCCTTTTTTGAGATAGTAATATTTTATCTGATAAAAAAAAGACTCATCTCCAAGGTGAGGCTCAAATAAAAGGATCATGGGAGTACATGACATACCTTGGACATGTTTAGTTCATGGTTTAAAAGTTGAGCAGACAGTTGGACATCAGAAAGGTGAACCTCGGGTTCCTAGGCCTAAGAGGGGAAGTGGTATACCTGATGCTCATGACAAGGTTTTAGTTTCAATAGATTCGAGTATGGTACTTCTCATGTTTAAAGGAAAGACAAACCCCTTAAGTTTAAGGTAGGTCTGATGAACCCCCCACAACTAAGTTGATGACATGGGAAGGTATGATCTTGATCCAATGTTGAGGAATGAGAACCATTATGACCTAGCATGGTTTAGTAGGTGGTCTGCTTGTGCCTTAGTAGCTTGCTGGGGTTAGGCATGCTCATGTGGATATAAACCCTAGACCTAAGGATAGTTGTGACCTTTGTTATCAAGGTGTAGTTTCCTCCCATCATGGGAGAGGGACCCTCTTATAGGGTGTATACCAGTTTTCTGGGTTTTTTGGAAACTTAAAGAGGTCATATAGGATCTTGAGAAGCTAAGTGAAAAGTACATGGTATGAGAATGAACCTGTAGACCCATAGATAATCATCTCTAAGTGCATGTGCATGTGTTACCATGAAGATAACCGGTATGGGGCCTGACCAAGGTAGGGAGGTTGCCATGACCCTATGAAAGGATGAAAGTCAACCCATGAATGTAGAGGGAGAGATGATGAAGGCTTGGGTAAGGTTATAAGTTGGACATGTACTAAGATAGAATCCAAAGTCTATCCTAGGGTCAGGTAGGGATAAGACCGATGGAAGTAGGAGTTGACTAATTCCCTAGTTGCACATTACCATAGGGTTGGGAGGTAACAACGATCATTGTTTGAGGGCCATGGGTTAGGAGATTAATCACCTTCATGAAATCATGGGACCCAAAGGGTAGATGAGTAGGGCACTCTCTGGATGCATGAGGGAAGAGGGATGACCCCAAAAGTGCCAACACCCTATAGACCCAGAGGAGATGACCAAGGATTGTGTGTAAACCCCAGTAAGTTCGAGACCAGTTTTCCATGGAAGTAAATTTTGATATCATGATGTTGGTTATGTAGAGACATCAGTTACATGTTTCAACTTAGATTTGAAGGTGTACTGGCAAGGTGGGATGTACCATCTCTACTCTTGGAATAGGAAGAACTCTATATTTGGATGGCTGCTAAATGCTTATTTCTTCTTATTATGGGAGTGAGAGATAGGACAGTACGCATGCCTTACACCAAGGATAAATATTATGTGAGTTGGAATGTTGCTATGCGATATGAGGAGAGAGACGATAACATACCCATGCAAAGTGAACAATAGGTACCAACGATAAGAGTATTAAGGTAATCATCTTGTGAGAATGTGTGGCATCCAACTCACAAAAACAAGATTAAATAATGCGGAAGCGTATCATTCACAGTGGATTAACAAAAATCACTAAAAATTAAAACCTTTTTAAAAGAGATCCATTCATAGGAAAACTCTTTCAACAAGAACCAATGTATTACATTTACATCCTGGTTCATAAGTACCTATCTTGTACCATCTCTTCTCGGGGTTGCAACATCAACTACCTTATTAAAAGGTAAACATAGACAGCATAAGAACCCCGAGGCTTCAAGCCAAATGTCTAAGCAATTCATTAAAAGCACTAACTATTAACTCTGAGGACACGAGAGTACAAAGACGACACATAGGACTTTTATCTACAAGACACGACAAACAACACACTCAACCTGAGCTTTCACTGCTGTCCCTGCTACTGCTGAAGTTCTTCCTCTACAAGATGTTCTCAATCTCCTCCGTGCTCATCCACCTAAAAAAATGTTGGATCCCACGGGGGTGAGACAATTGTAATTTCCCCAGCGAGAGATATAACTCTTGACCAAAAACATTATTATTGCAATTTAATGATATAAAACTGGGCAGAGGATAAGCAGTTTAAAGCATTGTAACTATTTATGATAGAACAATAGATCAACTATTATCTTAATAAGGAATAGAAAGAACATGAATATCATTTATCTATAAAATTATACCATCATGTCAAACTTCTCTTGTGACACACATCATCTTGATATGTCACCCATGGGACATACTTATTTCAATTTGTTGGCCGTAGCCAATCTTCTATACAGATATGGGATTATATCTACTATGTACTCTTATATCATTAATACAGGCATTGGGTTATTACCAATCATGTGTCATCATTACATGCATTGGGTTATTACCAATCATGTATCATCATCACAGGCATTGGGTTATTACCAATCCTATGTCATAATTATAGGCATTGGGTTAATACAAATCATGTGTCATCATTATAGGCATTGAGCCTCTTCCAGGTATTGGACTCTTCCAAACCTGATTACATCGCCAGGCATTGGATACTACTAATCTTGATTTCACAGCCAGTCATTGGACTCTAACCAATCCTGATTACACATCCAGGCATTAGACTCTAACCAATCCTGATTACACACCCAGGCATTGGACTCTAACCAATCCTAATTACACCGCCATGCATTGGATTCTAACCAATCCTGATTACACCACTAAGCATTGGATTCTAACCAATCCTAATTACACCGCCAAACATTGGACTCTAACCAATCCTGATTACATAGTCAGGCATTAGACTTTAACCAATCCTGATTACACCGCCAGGCATTGGAATCTAACCAATCCTGATTATAGGAATTACACCTCTGCTAGGTATTGGACTTTAACCAAACCTGATTACAGGCATTACACCTTTGCCAAGTATTGGACTTTAACAAAACTAAATTATAGGCATTACACCTCTGTCAGGTATTGGACTTTAACCAAACTTCATTACATAGATCATGGAATATAAATTCCTTTGACCCATCATTAATCATCACATCCTCCTCTAGGCTTTGAACCTTGAGGTTAGCCTTCATAGCTGTTCACATTCCTTATTAAATACAATTGTTCCTTTTTATTAAGTTTATTATTATAATTTCTTATAGTAAACTTTTATAATCATCTTGGTGCCTCTCACTATGCCACAATTGTTCTCATGGCTCATAAGGCCCATAAAGCATCTTGTCACCTCTCATAAGGCAACATCTAATCATATGGCTCACAAGGCCATTACACATCTTGTAACCTCTCACTAGGCAACAATAACATATTACCTCATGTAATACAATAGTAACCCCACTATTCCCTCAATAGGGTTAAGGCTTACTATTCGCGTCACATTAGGGTTTTTCATGTCCCATTACCCAATTTAGGGTTAGGGTTTCCCCATCTCACATTAATTAGGATTTCATATTTATCGAATAAACCCTAATATATTGCTCCACACCTCTAGGAGCATCCATTAACATCTTGAGTATTCAATCATGTTTATTACTCTTAACATTTATCATTTAATGATTATAAATACAAGCTATGAGTTCATTTCTCATCCTTATCATGGTATGATTGCATCATACTCATAGTTTGGCTTAACCCCATTCTCAAGGTATATTAGCCTATACATATCAAAGTATATCAAACTCATTACATTTCATTGTAACAATTTTCATAACACACTTCATGTGTTTCTTGTCCAAGTATATTGGATTTGAGGTGCATCAAGGTATATCAACACTGGAATGCTAATAGTGATATTTATCATATCTTGATGTATCACTTTCCTCATCACTTCCAACTTACTTGAGTTATCAACTTATCTTGGATTAAGGTATTTTCCATCTTAATGCTATAATCCACTAACCTATCACTTTTACCATAAAGTGCATAATTTACATACAAGAATGGTCCAACTATCTTCAATGATATGGATTCATTTTAGGTTAAGGCATTGGTTACTATAAGGTTGCCTATAATCAACCATTTGAGATATTTCACCTTTATAAGGCTTTACCCACTATTTTAATATTAGAATTCTGGTTTGTAATCATATTTTACAATATTATGGCTTCATGTATTATAACTCCAAATTAGAGTTTCACATACCTTCACCCTATATTAGGGCTCCTCATCATACCATTGCATAGGGTTTCACATGGCATCACCCTCAATTAGGGTTTCACATGGCATCACCCTCAATTAGGATTTCACATGGCATCACCCTTCATTAGGATTTCACATGGCATCACCCTTCATTAGGGTTTCTCATGGAATCACCCTCAATTAGGGTTCCTCATGGAATCACCCTCAACTAGGGTTTCTCATGGAATCACCCTCAACTAGGGTTACATTCTTACTCTAGATTAGGGTTACATCCTTACCCTAGATTAGGGTTACACCTAGCATTGCCCTAGATTAGTGTTAATGTTTATCAACCTTCTTAATTATGGTTTCATGATCACTTCATCAAATATCATACCCTAAAATCTTAGTTTATTCATCTTGGAAGTGTTTGAGGCTTATCCATTACATGATTATCCTACATGTATGGATTCCTCTCTCTATCATCCTCTCTAGGATGTTGACTATGTCAAACTTGGATAAATTAGGTCAACCAACCCTTTTATTAAATACATTCAATTAGGGTTGACATAGTGTATTAAAATATTGCTTACTTAAGCTTCAAGGATTAACTCAACTAGGGTTACCAATTACTTAGTACTTTAAAGGTTCAACCCTAGTGATTATCTTTGATATAAATTAGTAAAAACCATAGGGTCATTTTATATTTCATCACCTTAGGTTTCCAATTGACTTAATCACATTTAAACATCCAAACGTTCTTGACCATTGATGCCCCAAACGGTTTGAAACCGTTTAGGCAAAACAATAATGAAACCGTATGGACAATTTATATTTGAAACTACTTGGGTCTCCAAACGGTTTGAGACCATTTTGTCTCAAATGGTCTAGAGACTGTTTGATCCCAAATAGTCTTGAGACCATTTGGACTCAAACGGTCTTAAGACCGTTTGGTCCAAACTCTCTCAAAACTGAATGGACCAAAAAGGTCTTCCATCACTTTATCAATTCAGGATTTCAATCATTAAACCATCTATCAATTGGACCACTAATTTATTCTTCAATTGGACCATTTAATCACCCTTCAATTAGAACTTCAATTAGGGTTTTGAAATCGAGCAACCATCAATGGTTGACATTGTGGAAGTAGTCCAATTGAAATCATTAGATCATCATCAAACCATGACATGACCTGACCTGAAATGGTATTGAGGTCGTTTGGATGACCTCCAAATGGTCTTGGTTGACCCCCAAATGGTCTTGAGACCGTTTGGGTGACCTCCAAATGGTCTTGAGACCGTTTGGGTTAGTCAACCCAAAGTATTAAATCAATCACTTGAAATTTCAGCACTTAACCCGATTAGGGTTTCTAATTGGGGGATTGTCCATGTATTGAATTAATAAATTGGATCCATTAGTTCATCATCCAACATGTACTAGGGTCCTGACCTCAAATGGTCAACCCATCCAAATGTCAACCCTTCTAAATGGTTTGGGATCCAAACCTCCAAACGGTTTGGTGAAACCGATTGGACCAAAATTATGAAACTGTTTGCAATAGATATTTGTGGAGGTGTGTGCTTATGATGATGTCATCATCATCAAGATATGATCCTTCATATTTTTCTATAATTTTCATGGTGGTTCTATCGATTTGATCAAGTGAATTTCAAGAAGAACAAATGATCAACAATTGATAAGGAATTGAATGCAATAACAATGAATAAGGGTTCAAGTTATATAACCCGCCTCCAATTGTTCTTCAAAGCTCCAAGATCCACGTCTTTAATGGTGGAAGAAGCTTTCTCAACTATCCCAAGCTCGTCCTCAAGCTTTTGAGTGAAAAGAAATGGCTAGGATAGAAGATTTCATGGAGAAAAGAAGAAATCCATCATTTATTTTCGATTTCCACCATGAAATCATGGTGAAAGAAGGTCAAGAAGCTTACCAACAGGTTGCCGGTCGTCCTCCTGTTTCTCTAAGATCCCTTGGTCGTTTTTGCAAGCAAGAAGTGAAATGGGTTTCGAAATTACCCTTTCAACTCATGGATAAAGGAGCATATATGCATTTTATTAAAAATTCATTTTCGGAGAGAGAAAGTAGGGATTATCTCCTCCATTTCCTTGCTTCTTTCTCCCTTCCCTTCCTTGGTTATGAGTCTATATCCTTTTCCTCTTATTCCTCTCAATTATCCATGATTTAAAGAAAAGAAAATTAAGCACCTTAACCGTTATAATAATAATATCCTAAAGTTAGTGGATAATTCATTTTCTCTTAATAATGTGAGTGAGTTATCCACTTCCTTTAGATATTTTCGTGCCTTTGCAAGGCACACAGTCGTCCATTCTTTTGCAAAATCATCCCTCACCTTTTTGTTGAAGGGCTCTTCAATTAATATATTTATTTTTGCATTAAATTGAAGTGAAGTTCCAACTAAGCTTAAATCTTGATTATTTTAATATGAAGATTCTCTCTCCTCCAAAGAGATACAAATTAGAAGACCCTCTCATTTTTTTTGCTCTACATGATGCCAAGAAATATTAGGGACTATTTTGAAGTGGTAATTTTCATATTGAACCCTAGGTTTTTGGGTAATTTGCACATTACACCAAAACTAGGTTTTAATGCACAAACATTGCTTTATCATCTCTTTCTTGGTACTCAGGCTACCACAAGCCATACATATGCATCATATTTATTCTCATGATGCTTCAACACATGAGGAAAATCTTATCATGTAACATTTGCAATTTAACCCCTCAATTTGGGTAATTTGCACTTAGTCCAAAATAGACAAAACATTATTTCAACATTGTTCAAAAAGGACTAAAATTGAAACATAAGTTCCTCTTAAGCCTTAATTACTTTTAAAAAGATAATATCAAGCATATAATTAACTTTATTAAGAAAAACATCTAGGGTTAAGGCTTAACCCAGTCCAGGGATGTTACAAATTATAAACCCCTAACAAGGATTTCATCCCTGAAATCCCAGACAAAAGGAGACATATATTATTCTTTCGTTATATCATCAAGTCTCCACATAACATCTCATTGTTATGGAGTCATCATAGAACTTTGATCAGTACATAGTTCTTTCACACAAAAATTCTCATAGAATCAAACACATAGGGCACATACTCCACTGTCCTTTTATTATTGACAGTGGAGTTAATTATGTGTCAGGTAACACTTTTCTTGTTTAGATAGAGGTCATTTGTTAATTTAATTTGATAAATTTTTCTTGCAATAATTTTACAATTATTCCTTCAAAGAGATCATTCTCACCAATGTTATGTTTATACAAAGCATAAACCCCTAACATATGATGTCCATACTACATTAGGTAACTGGACTAATTCCACAATTAACCATTCCAGGTAGCTATCATGAAATAGCTTGATATTTCTAAGATACCAGAATCCCTTACCTTGGTATCTAACACATGTGTTGATAACACATCACATCCTCATCTTCCTTTTTGTTTATAAGTTGATTTATAATTAAATCAAATTCATCCGTATATCAATTAGAATGTGGTAGAAATATCCTTGCCACATCTCCTTCTTGATTAGGATTATTTGGATTGTTTCAGAATGATTACTTGATCAGAGTAATCAAAAACATAACAATCTAGGTATGTCATACTTACCTTTCATTCAATAAATGAATACATGGCCAGGGTATTCAAGAACTGAAATTAGGTAGTATGCATTTATTTTATTTTATGTTTTCATCTCTTTAAATTTGATATACTTAATATCTCATATTTTCTCTGAGTTCCTTTTTCATCTCTTCCCTTTCTTAATGAAGAAAGAGAAATTTCAAAACATATAAAAGAATTTTAAACTGAATACAAGTTTTCATCCTACTTATCTCTTCCTCATATCTATAAAGGATTATACAGATGAAAAAAACAACACTACCTTTCTTATAGTAGAGAGTAGAGGATATTTCAAAATAGAAAGTTTTATCTTAACATGTCTATCTCTTACAAGTTATCTAGTGTCTTGTTTGTTGGATCACCACATCACTTTCTATTTGGACATTGCCACCTCAGATGTCCTCTCTGTCCACATCTATAATAAGCTCGAAGCCTTTTAGGTGACTACTGTTTGGGTACACTACATTGTGGTTGAGTCAGTACTACTAAAATCTTTGATTGTTTAGTACCACCAATTTCTTGTTCCTGCGACTGTTTAGACTTCCTTTTAAGGTTTGCCTCATGCTTTGTTGTCATTGACCATTCTATCCTTCGAATTGACTCCACAAATGTGGCAAACCTCTCTCTACTTTCTAGGGCAGATGCCCTAATAGACATCTCAACATTCAATCCTTTCTCAAAATGTTGAATCTTTTCCTCCTCAGTAGCAGCCATCTGAGGACAAAATCATAAAAGTTCCATGAACTTAACCACATATTCACTTATTGACATGGCTCCCTGTCGAATCTTCTCAAACTGTGAAATCTTTTCATCTAAATAAGTCCTTGGAAAATATTTATTGATGAATTCTCTACGAAATTCCTCCCATCCAACATCTTCATCATTCCTTTTTATTTCTTCTATAGCCCACCAATGTCCAGCACCACCCTTCAAAAGGTACACAACATGTTTAACTTTGTCAGCATCTGGGATACTAAGGATCTTAAAAGCCTTTTGTAACTCAGTGAGCCAGAGATCAGCATCTGTTGGGTCAGATGTCCCAGCATATTCTATGGCTCCTACAGAACGTAGTCATTCAAAGGTCTTACCAGACCCATATCCCTCATTAGAAGCTGGTGCCCTAGGTACTGGTGCTGGCATCCGGTCTTCCATATACTTCAGTGTGGTCATGAGTTGCCCAAAAAGATTATGAATATTTGGGTTTCCTCTCATGACTTCATCAACATGGGGATTTTCAAGCACTGGTTCCTCCCTTGCCTGATCCCTTGCACCTCCCACTAGTGCAGCAACATTGCTCTCAGCAACGTGTTCCTCGTGTTCTCCAGATATCTTGGAGTAATATATCTTCTTCTGCATATGTAGATGGCACTATAAGATACACTGAGGTACACTTAGAACAAACTCGATACCTTAGTCTTATGTCTCTGTAGACTCAATGAACGTAGAGCTCTGATACCACTAAATTGTGGCATCCAACTCACAAAAACAAGATTAACTAATGCGGAAGCATATCATTCATAGCGGATTAACAAAAATCACTAAAAATTAAAACCTTTTTCAAAGAGATCCATTCATAGGAAAACTCTTTCAACAAGAACCAATGTATTACATTGACATCCAGGTTCATTAGTACATATCTTGTACCATCTCTTCTCGGGGTTACAACATCAACTACCTTGTTAAAAGCTAAACACAGACAGCATAAGAACCCCGAGGCTTCAAGCCAAATCCTGAAGTGATTCATTAAAGGCTCTAACTATTAACTCTGAGGACCTGAGAGTACAGAGATGATACATAGGACTTCTATCTACAAGACACGACAAACAACACACTCAACCTGAGCTGTCACTGATGTCCCTGCTGCTGTTGATGTTCTTCCTCTGCAAGATGTTCTCAATCTCCTCTATGCTCGTCCACCTAAAAAAATGTTGGATCCCATGGGGGTGAAACAATTGTAATTTCCCCAGCAAGAGATATAACTCTCCACCAAAAACATTATTATTGCAGTTTAGTGATATAAAACTGGGCAGAGGATAAGCAGTTTAAAGAATTCTCATCTTAAAGCATTGTAACTATTTATGATAGAATATCAACTATTCTCTTAATAAGGAATAGGAATAACATGAATATCATTTATCTATCAAATTATACCATCATGTCAAGCTTCTCTTGTGACACTCATCATCTTGATATGTCACCCATGGGACATTCGTATTTCAATCTGTTGGCTGTAGCCAATCTGTTATACAGATATGGGATTATATCTACTGTGTACTCTTATATCATTAATACAGACATTGGGTTATTACCAATCATGTGTCATCATTACAGGCAGTGGGTTATTACCAATCCTGTATCATCATCACAGGAATTGGGTTATTTCCAATCATGTGTCATCATTACAGGCATTGGGTTAATATCAATCATGTGTCATCATTATAGGAATTGAGCCTCTGCCAGGTATTGGACTCTTCCAAACCTGATCACACCTCCAGGCATTGGACATTACCAATCATGATTTCATAGCAAGGCATTGGACTCTAACCAATCTTGATTACAAAGCCAGGCATTGGACTCTAACCGATCATGATTACACATCCAAACATTGGACTCTAACCAATACAGATTACACCGCCAGGCATTGGATTCTAACCAATCCTGATTACACCGTCATGCATTGGATTCTAACCAATCCTGATTACACCGCCATGCATTGGACTCTAACCAATCCTAATTACACCTCCAGACATTGGACTCTAACCAATCCTGATTACACCGCCAGGCATTGGACTCTAACCAATTATCATTACAGGCATTACACCTCTGCTAGGTATTGGACTTTAACCAAACC
This sequence comes from Alisma plantago-aquatica, assembly GCA_963693085.1. Lineage (NCBI taxonomy): Eukaryota > Viridiplantae > Streptophyta > Magnoliopsida > Alismatales > Alismataceae > Alisma > Alisma plantago-aquatica. The sequence continues at coordinate 213,101,279 of OY856414.1, forward strand.
TGATTACAGGCATTACACCTCTTCCAGGTATTGGACTTTAACCAAACCTGATTACAGGCATTACATCTCTGCCAGATATTATAATTTAACCAAACCTGATTACATAGATAATGGAATATAAATTCGTTTGACCCATAATTAATCATCACATCCTCCTCTAGGCTTTGAACCTTGAGGTTAGCCTTCATAGTTGTTCACATTCCTTATTAAATACAATTGTTCCTTTTTATTAAGTTTATTATTATCATTTCTTACAGTAAACTTTTATAATCATATTGGTGCCTCTCACTATGCCACAATTGTTCTCATGGCTCATAAGGCCCATAAAGCATCTTGTCACCTCTCACAAGGCAACATCTAATCATATGGCTCACAAGGGCATTACACATTTTGTCACCTCTCACTAGGAAACAATAACATATTACCTCATGTAATACAATAGTAACACCACTATTCCCTCAATAGGGTTAGGGCTTACTATTCACATCACATTAGGGTTTCTCATGTCCCATTACCAAATTTAGGGTTAGGGTTTCCCCATCTCACATTAATTAGGATTTCATATTTATCAAATCAACCCTAATATATTGCTCCACACCTCTAGGAGCATCCATTAACATCTTGAGTATTCAATCATGTTTATTACTCTTAACATTTATCATTAAATAATTATCAATACAAGGTATGAGTTCATTTCTCATCCTTATCATGGTATGATTACATCATACTCATTAGTTTGGCTTAACCCCATTCTCAAGGTATATTAGCCTATACTTATCAAAGTATATCAAACTCATTACATATCATTGTAACAATTTACATAACACACTTCATGTGTTTCTTGTCTAAGTATTTTGGATTTGAGGTGCATCAAGGTATATCAACCCTGGAATGCTAATAGTGATATCTATCATATCTTGATGTATCACTTTCCTCATCACTTCCAACTTACTTGAGTTATAAACTTATCTTGGATTAAGGTATTTCCCATCTTAATGCTATCATCCACTAACCTATCACTTTTACCATAAAGTGCATAAGTTACACACAAGAATGGTCCAACTATCTTCAATGATATGGATTCATTTCAGGTTAAGGCATTGCTTACTATAACGTTTCCTATAATCAATCATTTGAGATATTTCACCTTTATAAGGCTTTACCCACTATTTTATTATTAGGATTCTCGTTTGTCATCATATTGTCTAAGATTAGGGCTTCATGTATTATAACTCCAAATTAGAGTTTCACATACCTTCACCCTATATTAGGGCTCCTCATCATACCACTGCATAGGGTTTCACATGGCATCACCCTCAATTAGGGTTTCACAGGGCATCACCCTCAATTAGGATTTCACATGGAATCACCCTTCATTAGGATTTCACATGACATCACCCTTCATTAGGGTTTCTCATGGAATCACCCTCAATTAGGGTTCCTCATGGAATCACCCTCAACTAGGGTTTCTCATGGAATCACCCTCAACTAGGGTTACATCCTTACTCTAGATTAGGGTTACATCCTTACCCTAGATTAGGGTTACACCTAGAATTGCCCTAGATTAGGGTTAATGTTCATCAATCTTCTTAATTAGGGTTTCATGATCACTTCATCAAAGATCATACCCTAAAATCTTAGTTTATTCATCTTGGAAGTGTTTGAGGCTTATCCATTACATGATTATCCTACATGTATGGATTCCTCTCTCTCTCATCCTCTCTAGGATGTTGACTATGTCAAACTTGGATAAATTAGGTCAACCAACCCTTTAATTAAATACATTCAATTAGGGTTGACATAGTGTATTAAAATATTTCTTACTTAAGCTTCAGGGATTAACTCATCTAGGGTTACCAATTACTTGCTACCTTAAACGTACAACCCTAGTGATTGTCTTTGAGATAAATCAGTAACAACCATAGGGTCATTTTATCTTTCATCACCTTAGTTTCCAATTGACTTAATCACATTTAAACATCCAAACGTTCTTGACCATTGATGCTCCAAACGGTTTGAAACCGTTTAAGCAAAACAATAATGAAACCATATGGACAATTTATATTTGAAACCACTTGGGTCTCCAAACGGTTTGAGACCGTTTGGTCTCAAACGGTCTTGAGACCGTTTGATCCCAAATGGTCTTGAGAACATTTGGACTCAAATGGTCTTAAGACCGTTTGGTCCAAACTCTCTGAAAACTGAATGGACCAAAAAGGTCTTCCATGACTTTATCAATTCAGGATTTCAATCATTAAACCATCTATCAATTGGACCACTGATTTATTCTTCAATTGGAACATTGAATCACCCTTCAATTAGACCTTCAATTAGGGTTTTGAACCCAATTGAATTAGGGTTTATAATCAAGAAACCATCAATTAGGGTTTTGAAATTGAGGAACCATCAGTGGTTGACATTGTGGAACTAGTCCAATTGAAATCATTGGATCATCATCAAACCATGACATGACCTGACCTCAAACGGTCTTGAGGTCGTTTGGATAACCTCCAAACGGTCTTGGTTGACCCCCAAACAGTCTTGAGACCGTTTGGGTGACCTCCAAACGGTCTTGAGACCGTTTGGGTTAGTCAACCCAAAGTATTAAATCAATCACTTGAAATTTCAGCACTTAACTCGATTAGGATTTCTAATTGGGGGATTGTCCATATATTGAATTAATCAATTGGATCCATTAGTTCATCATCCAACATGTACTAGGGTCCTGACCTCAAATGGTCAACCCATTCAAATGGTCAACCCTTCTAAATGGTTTGAGATCCAAACCTCCAAACGGTTTGCAAACCGTTTGGTCTCTAAACAGTTTGGTGAAACTGATAGGACCAAAATTATGAAATAGTTTGCAACAGATATTTGTGGAGGTGTGTGCTTATGATGATGTCATAATCATAAAGCTATGATCCTTCATATTTTTCTGTAATTTTCATGGTGGTTCTATCAATTTGATCAAGTGAATTTCAAGAAGAACAAATGATCAACAATTGATAAGGAATTGAATGCAATAACAATGAATAAGGGTTCAAGTTATATAACCCGCCTCCAATTGAGATTCAAAGCTCCAAGCTCTACGTATTTATTGGTGGAAGAAGCTTTCTCAACTATCCCAAGCTCGTTCTCAAGCTTTTGAGTGAAAAGAAATGGCTAGGATAGAAGATTGCATGGAGAAAAGAAGAAATCCATCATTTATTTTTGATTTCCACCATGAAATCATGGTGAAAGAAGGTCAAGAAGCTTACCAATAGGTTGGGAGTCGTCCTCCTGTTGCTCCAAGCTCCCTTGGTCATTATTTCAAGCAATAAGTGAAAGGGGTTTCGAAATTACCCTTTCAACTCATGGATAAAGTAGCATATATGCATTTTATTAAAAATTCATTTTAGGAGAGAGAAAGTAGGGGTTATCTCCTCCATTTCCTTGCCTCTTTCCCCTTTCCCTTCCTTGGTTACGAGGCTATCTCCTTTGCCTCTTATTCCTCTCAATTATCCATGAGTTAAAGAAAAGAAAATTAAGCACCTTATCCCTTATAATAATAATATCCTAAACTTAGTGGATAATTCTTTTTATTTTAATAATGTGAGTGAGTTATCCACTTCCTTTAGATATTTTCCTACCTTTGCAAGGGACATGGTAGTCCATTATTTTGAAAAATCATCCCTCACCTTTTTGTTGAAGGGCTCTTCAATTAATATATTTATTTTTGCATTAAATTGAAGTGAAGTTCCAAGTAAGCTTAAATCTTGATTATTTTAATATCAAGATTCTCTCTCCTCCAAAGAGATACAAATGAGACGCCCCTATCATTTTATTTGCTCTACATAATGCCAAGAAACATTAGGGACTATTTTGAAGTGGTAATTTGCATATTGAACCCTGGGTTTTTGGGTAATTTGCACATTACACCAAAACTAGGTTTTAATGCACAAACATTGCTTTATCAGCTCTTTCTTGGTACTCAGGCTACCAAAAGCTATACCTCCACATCATCTTTATTCTCATGATGCTTCAACACATGAGGAACATCTTATCATGTAACATTTGCAATTTAACCCCTCAACTTGAGTAATTTTCACTTTAGTCCAAAATAGACAAAACATTATTTCAACATTGTTCAAAAAAGATTAAAATGGAAACATAAGTTCCTATTGAGCCTTAATTACTTTTCAAAAGATAATATCAAGCATATAATTAACTTTATTAAGCAAAACATCTAGGGTTAAGGCTTAACCCAGGTCAGGAATGTTACAAAATGTTTTATCATGAATCTGCAAGTGATACAAGGCTGAGTTTGATAACCAAGAGGATGAGCTCATAGTGTTCTGGTGAAGATAGACTCAGAGTTTGAGATGAGATAATAAGTGGAATAAATGAAAGGGTATGTCTTCAAAACTACCTAATACCTAAGGATGTGAACTGGTAATGGATGCTCTGGTTGAGATATAGCTACCTAGTTTGGCTAGAGACTAGAAGAGGTTGTTAGGCTAACCCTAAGTATGGAAATAAGATAGGCTAACCCTTAGATGCAATGATATCGATGGATCAAGTAAATGGTTGTTTGGTTAGTCAATGTAGTCTTTGATGCAATGAAAGGATGGTGGTAGAACCTCAGATACACTTATTTAGATAGGAAGGTAATAAAACCCTGATGAGAGTGGTTTAGGGATTGTTTGGAATCAGTCTTGAGGAATCATGACATAAAAGAGATCATGGTTTTAAGATCACCACACACCATGATACTACAAAGATAGTATGTGATAGTAGCACTTTGGATGCTTGATATGAAGTTGCATGTGGCATGTGGCCATGCTAGCCGGGGGTGAAGGATGAACACCAGTAACCTAGTGCTCTGCCTTAGAGCTTAAAGAGTCCCCGAGAGGGAATGGGAGTTCACCACTATGGATGTTCTGGTAAGTATCCCCTTGACCAAGGAAGGTCAAGGTATAATGTGGGTTATGGTAGATCGCCTTACCTAGAGAAAGAAATAGTACTATCAAGGGACATATCGGGTTGAACTACTTACAAGAGAGAGAGAAATGGTTCAGGCACACCATGATGCGAATTCAAAAGTTCTTGAGTAGGACCTAAAGGTTCACTTCCATTAGGTGGAAGTAGATGCATGAAGAACTCGATGTGAGTATAGTTTATCACCCCATACTAATGGAAAGTATGATCCAGACTAGAGGGTCTGATGAGAGCATGTGTGCTCATTCAGGGTGATACATAGAGACAATTCTTAAGATGTGATGTTAACCACCATAGCCTTTATCGGGATGCAAGAAGTTCTATAAGGAGGTTGTGTCAGTCGCCACTTCATTAAGATGATGTTGGTGAAGGAGGCCTCGCAAAGGTCAGAAAAGAACCACAGTGTGTGCAGATGAAGTCACTTTGATTGTGCAATGGCTACGAGGGAGTCAGAAGAGACATGAGTCGTGAGCTGATGCAAAGCAGACTGACATGCAGATCACTATGAGAGAGTATTGTGAAAATCTGACCCCTCTAAGCTACATCTGAGAAAGCTGAGTCCCCAATATATGGGTCTATTTGAGATGGATTGGTGGAGATGGTTGTGTTTAACCTTACCCCTCAGGATAACATGACGTATAATGTGTTCCATGCATCCAATCTAGAGCACTATGTGAGGTACCCAAGCCATGTGCTGAGCCATGAACCTATTTAGCTTTTGAGAGGCTGAAATGTCTTGAGTCACCTATGAGGGTACGATATACTGAGGTAAGAAAGAACTCAGTTGGAAGAATATGAGATAATGAAGGTTCTTGGGAAGCACCATGGAAAGGGTGAAGCCAAATGAGAGCCCTGATGGGCATAGGAAAGGCTTATCCTATTTGTTTGTGTGCCTGGTGGAATTTTGAGGACAAAATTCCTATAAGAGGGGAAGGATGTTACAACCCCAATTTGTGGGTTCTTTTTGAGAAATGCAATTTCTCTTAATAAATATAAATGAGAAAATAATGATGTGATTTGATTTGAATCAATGAATTTCGTTTATAATAGATTTGATGGTTTCTTAATGGGCTTTATTGGCTATTGGGCCCAATAACAAGGAAGAGACAAAAGGAACTCCATTATTAATAAGAAATGGAGAAAATAAAAATGTAGAAACCTCTAGAAGGTAAAAGAGTGTAATCCAAAGGTGTATTTCATGCCTCTTGGGTTCCTTGGGATCCTAGGAGTCCAAAGTTGCAAAGGTAAAGCAATAAGAAAAGAAAAGATCAATTAGATATTTATTTATTAAGAAAGAAATTGAAAACAATGATAAAATGTGGAAAATAAGTGAAGAGAGGTACAATTGATCTACCCCTACTTTCCCTGTGTTTCGATGCGTCTAGGCGTTTTGCGCAATTTGGGGCTTTTCGACGACCATGTGTGGATATATATATATAGGGGGGGGTACACACCATGTGCATATCCCCAGAACACCCTTGTGAGTCTTCTATGATGAAGCAAGTCGTTGGGAGCAACCAATTGCAGAAGAACTCCCAACCTGTACCCTGACCAGGCCACCCTTCTCGTCAGAGAAGAGCTCTACCGTCTGAGCAATGCAAGCAAGTAACGGAGCAATCAAGGTCGCCATCGAGTTCTGCGAGAAGTGGAGGAGGGCGTGAGGTCTTCTTCAGTTGTTGGGGTGGCCAGGCACTCAAAGTCAACGTCTGGGTTGACTGGTCTCAGAGGCTGGCTCACGAACAAGGACTCATCGTGAGGTGATGAAGAAGACGACCTCGCAAAATTACCCTAGTACCCTCCCATCTACATCTAACCAGGTGAGGACATTTCCATCCTTCGCAACCTAAAATCAAAGTTGGTGTGTGGATCCTGAGCCATCAGATCTTGAGTGGACCAGCGGATCATGGATCCAGCGAACCACTTTTTTTCTAAGAATTAGTGAATAATCAGAAAAACAAATTTTCTCTCTAAAATCATATCTTTTATTAGAAAACTCTAATGGAAAAAGTTTATACATGAAAGTTGATCAGAAAAATGCGAGGAACAAGATAAAAATGGTTTGAAAGGATAAATCTATCTATTTTAGCAAAAGTATCTAATTTGGATGGAAAGAGTATTAATTTGTGGTTAGAAACCCTAATTGTTAATCATGGATAGATTTAATATTGCAAATAGATTAATTCAAGCATGGTTAACTTCATCAATGATAAAGATGGATTTTAACCTATTTTGATGATGGAATTGAAAGGTTTATGGTTTTAAACCTAATATGATGAATAATATACTTAGAAACCCTAAATAAGAGAAAAAGAAAAAAAAGTACTTATAATCCAAAATTAGGGTTTCATGTTGCTAAAAGATGATCTTAGAATATTTTGTGATAAATAAGATGAGATAATTAGGGTTTGATGGATATTTGGATAAAGGTAAAGTAAAAGTGGTAAAAAGGAAGTGAAGCCCTAAAATGGGATAGTAACCCTAGGGCACGATTAGGCCTTTTAGACTTGGATACCATGATCCATGATAGAGAATATTAGATGTATATTTTAGGGCCAAATTGTGTGCTTGCCTTCTTGATTCTAGATTACTTGCTTGTTTGGATTAATTATGCATTCAAGACAGCTTGATAGGTATGTGGTTATGCTTATGACTACCTAAATTAGTTTTTCAGGGACTTTGTCGATGTTTCCATCGTGGCTTGAATTAAATTGTTGGATGAATTTAATTCATGCAAACTATAATGTGGATATGCCTATCACTTAAGATATGTGCCTACTAGCTCAGATCCTAGTCCCCTTTGTGGCTTAATGGTTTGACCTAGTACATGGCTACCATGGAGTAGGTCCATCAGGTCATTTGATGACTTAGTACGTGGCTACCAATGGGGTAGGACCATCAATTCACCTTGAGTCAGGGATTGGACTACCTTTGGGTAGGGCCATGTGACTCTATAACCCTAAGTATTGGCTACCTGTAAGGTAGGTCCATGGGGGTAAGGATCGACCATGTGAGAGAGGTAGTATCCATGTCCACTGCAGGGACAACACAGAGATAGGGGATAGGTAAGGATTGAGTAGTATTGCTTAAAAAGTAATCTTGAATGTTAAATGATAATTGGTTGATTACATTTCTATCATAGTTGCATAATTTTTGTAATCCCCCACATACCGGCATATTCTTATATGCTGACAGACGTTTTGTTTGTCGGTGTTTTAGGTGCAACAATTGAAAGAACAAACAGTAAAGTGACACCTTGTGGAAAAAAGAAATAAAGTGCAAGGAGGATTAGATAGAATGAATCCAAATTGTGGATAGAGTAGCTTATCAAAGTTTTAAAAAGGTATGCAAGGTTTTATTTTATACCAGTTTTCAGTTTAGTTGGTAAAATTTGATAATTGTTATTGATTATTTGTCAAACCTTTGATCTTGTTAATTGGGATAATGGCTCTGACCTTCTGGTCTCCCTTAATTGGGGGTTACCGGGAAGCAGGGTCGTTACATGTCCCTTCATGTTGGTATACTAGCACCAACTTGCTCTCCCACAATCGTTCTCCCTTGCTATCCCTCCCTTTTTCAGGTAGGACTTACTTGGGTTCTCTCAGTTACCAAAACCAGAGAAGACAACAATTGTAGGTAATTGAGTTGTGTCTCTAGGAAGCCCCCATTACCCCTCTCTTTATAGGATGGGTTAGGGTAAGGGTTTCCAATCTATGCGGGAAAGGAAGGGACTAGAATTTCATGAAAATTTGCAACTTGCAACCATCGAAATAGTTGGTTCGTGGGCAAACCGATTGGTTCAACCCTTGAACTGTTCTTTTTGTCATGTTTCCCAATGACATTTGTATTGGCAATTCTAATACAATAAATGCACAACATGACATCAAAATTAAATCTTGATGCAATCAAATTGATCCATGAACCAAGTGTCTCATCCCATGAGACACTCGTCTTATGACCTTGAGGTAATCAGTCCACTCAGTGAACAGGCCGGTTCATGCCCTGGTTCATCTAGAATTCAACCAATGTAATTTCTAATCAACCTGATACTCCAAATGGTCAGTTCAACCCTTGAACCAGTTGGTTCAGAGTCTAGTCAGTTAAGTTTTTTCTTAAATTGAATACCTAAACACTTTCATCATCAATTTAATTATCATTCACGATTAAACTCTTATTCCAAGTATATCCTTTGTGTGTGACCTTATAGGTTCCTATTTACATTGGCAGTGAATGTCCATAACCCATTTATGACTTCACAAGCAAAGAGCAGTGTCTAGTAGCATATTATTTCTACCCAAGTAAATGGAAAGTTGGAGAACAACTTCAACCTACAATCTGTGTTTGTTTTTCATAGTGTTTGTATAGTTTCTTTGTCACTGATATCCAAATTAAACTTGAGGCATGGAATAATCATCTTCTTCAACATCCTATCTATGCTCCTTGAACCAGAGCAGACTGTCTAATATATGTGTAACATCAATATCACATATTGACACACATGTGTATGGCCATGCATTTCTCAATCTCACTAATCAAGTGGCCAAGATAACATATTCCTATAAGAGGAAAAAAATATCATCTACATCACTAATAGTCATCCCCAAGTGTCACAATGCATCCAATCATCACCTTTATGGAAACCCTTATTCAAGGCCATGGTGGATGATGCCATCGTGCATTGAACGTCATGTGATGAGTGTAGTGACTTTAGGTCTATGAATCAAAATCACAACCAACACTATGAGAGATAACAATGACTACCATGTGATAGTTTTCATGAGTCACTCTCATGGTGGGTCTATCTGATCCACTATTCTCTAATAAGTATCTATGTGTTTGGTTTGATATCATATATATCATGATTGATGAAATTTTGTCATCAACCAACACACATTCTAGTGTTATATGTTATTGTTGCCTATCAACCTTCCACAATAACATCTGACTAGGGACATAGAAAGAATGTATATACTCTTAGCATCCATATGATCTCATTGTTCATGTCATCAACCAGACGACATACGTCATTGAGTAATATCACTCTTTAGACATATATTATTTTACATCATTATGTCATAATTGAATTAAATGGAAAAAATTGGAAGACTGCCTTTATTATTAATCAAATCATTTATAAGTTTTTCCATTACAATCATCATATGATAAAATATCTAGGCATACATACCAATAAACTCCCACTTCCACTTAGAGCCAATCACCTATGAATCTCATCCCAAGTGATCTAACATGACCTTCATGATTCTATAGTGAAAGTGCTTTTTTCAAGGGGTTAGCAACATTGTTCTTAGTTGGTACTTTAAAATCTTCACATCTCCTCACTATATGATCTCTTGTATGAGATGGAACCACCTTTGTATATGCTTAGAATGCTAATTTGATCTGGGTTCCTTAGCTTGTTTAATAGCTCCATTGTTGTCGCAACAGAGCTCAATTGCATCGCTGATGCTTGGAACAACCCCAAGTTCTAAGAAAAACTTCTTGATCCATACAACCTCCTTTTCTAGATTTGATGCAATAATATACTCAACCTCTGTTGTATAATCAACAACTGTCTTTTTCTTGGAACTCTTACAACTTATAGCTCTGTTGTTGAGGCAAAACACAATCTTGATTGCGATGGATAATCATCTTTATTAATTTGGAAGCTTGCATCAGTGTAGCCCTTTACCACCAACTCTTCCTCTCCACCATAGACCAGGAACTGATCTTTCATTCTTCTCAAGCACTGAAGGATGTTCTTCAAGGCTATCATGTGAGCATCACCTGGGTCTGTCTGATGTCTACCCAAAATGCTCAAGGAATATGAGACATCCAAATGAGTATATAACTTTGCATACATGTTAGATCCAATTGCTGATGCATATGGAGTCTTTCTCATGCACTCCCATTCTTCACAAGAACTAGGGCATTGAGATCTATAGATGACAACTCCATGAGACATGGGCATGCTTCCTCTATTTGACTCCTCCATGTTGAACCTCTTCAACACTTTGTCAATGTATGTGCTCTGACTTAGTCCAAGAAGCCTTCTGGATCTATCTCTATAGATCTTGATTTGTAAAATGTAGGATGCTTCACCTAAATTTTTTTATTAAGAATGTATTTCCAAGCCAGGTGTTTACTTTCTATAAAATTTAGATGTTAGTCCCCATCAATAGTATTTCATCTACATACAATATAGGAATACAATCATGCTTCCACTAACCTTCTTATACACACAAGGTTCATCTTCATTTTGACTTAAGCCAAACTCTGAATCACTCATCAACTTAAAGATTCCAGCTTCGAGATGCTTGCTTCAATCCATAGATTGGCCTTTTTAGTTTACAAACTTTATTTGCATCCTTTAGATTTATAAAACCCTCAGTATCTGTCAGGTACACATCCTCAAGAAGATTCCTATGAAGGAATGTGATAACCTCCAATTTTATGATGTTATCTTAGTATTTTTCTTCAATTTCTCACATTCTTTCTTATATAAATTAGATAGAATCCCTAGTTATCCTCTTTTATTGCAAATATATTGTTAGATTAACTTTTCTCCTTTTAACCTACAAAAAAAGACACAAAAAAAATCACAAAAGACTTAACCGGTCTCAAGACTGCATGAGGCCAAACGATCTCAAGACCGCATTGACTCACACGGTCCCAAGACCGCATGAAGCCAAACGGTCCCAAGACTGCATGGAGTCACACGGTCCCAAGACCGCATGAAGCCACACGGTCCCAAGACTGCATGGAGTCACACAGTCCCAAGACCGCATGAAGCCACACGGTCCCAAGACCACATGGAGTTACACGGTCCCAAGACCGCATGAAGCCACACGGTCCCAAGACCGCATGGAGTCACACGGTCCCAAGACCGCATGAAGCCACATGGTCCTAAGACCACATGGAGTCACACGGTCCCAAGACTGCATGAAGCCACACGGTACCAAGACCGCATGGAGTCACACGGTCCCAAGACCGCATGAAGCCACACGGTCCAAAGACCGCATGGAGTCACACGGTCCCAAGACCGCATGAAGCCACACAGTCTCAAGACCGCATGGACTCACACGGTCCCAAGACCGCATGAAGCCAAACGGTCCCAAGACCGCATGGAGTCACACAGTCCCAAGACCGCATGAAGCCAACCGGTCCCAAGACCGCATGGAGTCCAAACGGTCTCGGGGTCCAAACGGTTTCAGAGTCCAAACAGTTTCAGAGTCCAATCGATTTCAGAGTCCAAATGGTCTCGAGGTCCAAACGGTTTCAGAGTCCAAACGGTTTCAGAGTCCAAACAATCTTCAAAACCGTTTGGATCCAAAACTGTCCCAACCGTTTGGACTTCACTTAAGGCCTATAAATAAGACCCAAGGGGTCCTCCCAAGGCATCAAGTTTCAAACGCCCAAAGGCTGCCTCCATGACTCCATAGCTTTTTCGACTTCCATCCTCTGCCCAAAGGCTGCCGGTCTGAGATCCACATTCCATCCTGAAGCTGCTTTCTCTCTCTTCACCAAAGAAGGTGGGAAGAGGAGACCTCATCATCGAGCAACCTGTGAAGTTTGAAGATCATCACTCTCTCTCTCTCCAAGGGGTTGACTTTCCTCTCTCCTTTGTGAGGATGACACTCTCTCTCTTTTCTCGCCTCCTTCTTTGTCCTAGCCATGAGCGAGTAGTCTCTTTCACTAGGGTGCGGGGAGTAGCCCCGGTACCCATGTTTTCATTTCATGTAATGTAATCCATAGTTTGCAATACAGAGTTCTTTCTTTTCAGTTCAACATCAATCGCTTAATGAATGCTTGTTGCTTGATCACCAACTTGTGTTATCTTTTATCTTTTAGTTTGATTTGTCTATGATTGTACTACTAGATTCGAAACTTGATTGAATTTTGGTTCTTGATGCATGTATCCACCATGCATCTCTTTCGGTATCTAGGAGTGTTTTTCAAGAAGTGGAGTAAACTCACTACCAATGTTGTATTTCCATACTATGAAATGGAATCAGTTGACGTATGAAAGTATAGCCTTGGTAAGTCGAGAAACTCACTTTGCAAAGGGAATGATGAAAAGTAGGTGACCATTCGTTCGGGGATGGCTGACTTTGCAACATCCCCACACCCCTCGTAGTTAGCTCTCCGAAAGGAAGCTAAATCTACAAAGATACTAGCTATATGGGCTCTTTTTGTAGGTTGTGTTTTATGTTGCATGTTTTGATCCATGTATAGCAGCGGTGAAAACCGATCACATCCTAGTGGCTTTCTATCATTGTTGACATCCTTAAATTTACTTCTTTGCTTTACTTTACTTGCTCTTAGTTTAAAAACAACCAAACCAACCTTTTGATCTAAGTACCTACTATTAAGAGATTAAGTTAAATTCCAACGTTTTCTATCTTATTGCTCTCAACAAGACCGTTGTCCCGTGGATTCAACCCTTAACTATACTACGATAAGACTTCCACATATCTTAGCATACGTGGGTGGAGTTCTCGATCTAGTCTAAGCAAGGCTAAACTTAAAGATTTACCATATTTAGGATTTTTAGTGGTGCACGCAATTCCACGTAAGTGGAAGCTCAATTAGAATGTGATTTTAACATACATCAGCCAAATCTCATAGTCATGGTAAGTGGCAATGGCAAGCATGATCCTGATGGACTTAATCATGGAAACCGGAGAAAAGGCTTCATCATAGTCAACACCTTGAACTTGTCTGAAACCCTTTGCAACTAATTTGCCCTTAAATGTGAAAACTACTATCAAACGATAACAATCATCACACAAAACCTCATGGAAATAACCATTAATTATGAATTACCAAAAATCACTAAAACTTAAAACCATTTTCCCACAAAGATCCATTGGCAGGAACTTTTGAAAAAAAAGGCCCAAGGCCATATTTGCATATGCATCATTGTCGACTTATACATACATTTTTCCATCGTATAGCAAGGATATGAGACAACGGGTTGCTTTACCAAAATGTACATAAAAGAAACATTATATATCAAGGCATTTCTAGCCAAATTCTCATATCAATCATAAAACTAGATAAGAAAACTATCTACCAAGGACCTACGAGTACATGGACGACACATATGACTCTATTCTATTAGACACATAACAACACACTCAACCTGAGATATTACTACTACTCTTGCTACTGTTGCTCGCTCTCAGCTATATGATCACTATCTTCTTATTCACGTCTGTTGGTATGTATGCCCATAGAGCAAGTCATATGATGATTGTAATGGGATACTTTGTAAATGACTTGAATAATAATAAAGGCAATTTCCGATCTATATGTTTAAACTGTTTCTGAGATGATAGTGTAACATGATAGATGTCTAAAGAATGATTTTACTCAATGACATATGCTTTTAGGTTAAGGACCTAAACGATGAGATCATACAGATGTTAAGAGTATACATTCTTGTTTGGTCCCTTGTCGGTTTTTATTGTGGAAATAACCATAGACATCAATAACACTGAAGACTAGATTGTGTGTTGGTTGATGACGGAACCTCATTAGTCATGATATAGTGATATCAAACCATGCACATAGGTACTTGTTAGAGAACAAGGTACCAGACGGACCCACCGTGAGAGTGACACATGGAACCATGACTTGGTAGTCACATTCATCTCTCACAGTGATGGTGGTGAGTGTGATTCTTAGACCTGAAATCACTACACTCAACACATGTCGTTGGGTACACTTTGACATCATCAAACACAGTCCTGAAACATGGGTTGTTATAAAGGTAATGATTGGGTGGCTTTGATACATGGGGCTTTTGAGGGGTGAGTGATAGATATGGGATTTGTCCCTCCTGAGGGAGTTTGATGTCCTTGGCCACTTGATGAGTAGGATTGAGAAAGGCATGCACATGCACGTGTGAATCAATATGTGATATTGATGTCACACACATCTCACCCAGTCTGCTCTGAGATCAAGGAAATGAATGAACGTTGACAGGATGACTGTTCCATGCCTCAAGTTCATTCAGGATATCAGTGACAAAGGAATTATACATTCACTGTAACCCCATTCATGGATTGTAGGATTGAAATTTGTTCTCCAACTTTCTATTTCACTTGGGTAGCACTGATGTGTGACTAGGCACCGCTCTTTGCTTGTGAGGTCATAAGTGTTATGGACTTTCACTGCCAACGTGAAATGGACCTGTAGGGTCACACACATAGGATTTAACCTGGAAGAGGAGTTTTGTCCACAAACAATGTTTAGATTGATTACTAAAGGAGTTTAGTAGTTCAATTAAACACTCAATCAATTTATAGTTAAGTATCATAGTGTTCAAGGTGTTGGACTGATTGATTAGAGTATCAGATTGATTGAAACTGCAATTGACTGATTATGTACAATCTGCACTCCCAACCGATCGGCTCATGTGATGAACCGATCGGCTCATCTTGGTGAACCGATCGGCTCAGCTTGGTGAGTCGATCGGCTCATGAACAGGGTGAAGGATTGCTTCAAGTGTTGAAACGATCAGTTCAACTATTGCAATCGGGAAAGTTGGGAAAGTAAGATTGGTGAGAAATTTCCTTTCGTTTCACTTACCCAATTTGATTGGAACAAGGATTGGTATTCGATACCAATTGGAAACAAAAGAAGGAAAGTCAATCGGGAACTGATCAGGACCACGAACTGATCGGTTCAGAAGTGAACCGACCAGTTCATGGGTCCCAACCGATCGGTTGAGTTGTCAACCGACTGGCTCAGATCCCCAACTGACCGTTTCATTTATGAAACGATCGGTCCAGGTTGCGAGTTGGTTGTTTTTTGTGGAAAATCTCAAACCCTTCTACTCCTGCTTTAGTCCCATATTTCCCGGGATGGAGAACCCTGTCCCATGACCCTCCTATATATAGGGGTATTGGGGGCTTCTCAAAGTACAACTCAGTGCAAACCAGTTGATCTGCAAAGTTGTCGTTCTCTCTGGTTTTGGTAACCAGTGCTACCCGAAAAGGGAGGCACAATAAGGGAAAGACAACTGTAGAAAGCGACTGGTGGCAGGAGAGTGTGTTGGCGACTAGTACGCCGATAGGAGGGTGTGACTCCTTCTGATTCCTTATGGGACAAGGAGATCGGGGTTCCAGGCATTCTGTGTGGACGACTGCAGAGGCGGGAGACCTCTGTCGCTTGGAGGACAACTGTCAATCCCGACAGTCCCGGTGAGACCATAAGTCTTCAGCCCTAGTGTGCCCAGGAGCTGCACAGACACCGTCCAAGACCGAAGGTGAAGACCGCGCAAGGTGCGAGGTACTGTCGCCGAGCAAGACTCGGGACAAGGTATGCATCCACTAACCATCTTTCCTATTGTATAGACGTTGACGGGATTCTGTTTGTTCTGGGTTTTGGGGAGAAAAATTTTGTTTCCGCTACTTTTCTGCCTCCTCTACAACCCAACAGTGGTATCAGAGCCACGTCAACTTCTCTATATTTTAGGATTATCGATATGATTGATTTTGGTTTGTCTCCTTTATTTATTGCATACGATGTGAATAAAATTGGCTTTATGCTTGTCCAATCCACAAATCCCAAATATACATATATGATATGTAATATTAATGCACTCGATACGCGTCGCCCTTAAACGAGTTTTGTGGTGGATGTGTAGCATGGTTATGGCCTATAAACCCCTATATCTGTGTGTGGTTGTATGTGGTTGCTTGCATCGCGTTCTGCGCATCGATTCCCTTTCTTCTATTCCTGATGTAACTTGAAATAATTCGAGATTTCTTTTCTTACCTTTGCTCCCCCCGAATGTAACTCGGGGTTTCACAATTCAATTGTAAATAGGATAGATTTTATTTCATATTATGTCAAAGAACGGCGAACGACCTGAGACGATCGGTTCAAGGCGTGAACCGATCAGTTGGTGTTCCAGACGACCAGTTCAAGGAATGAGACGAGAGGGTGGCGACCTGAGGAGATGCATGATGACCGGTGAACTGATTGGCTAGAGGTGCCAGTCGATCGGCTGGTGGCACCCGAACAACCAACTTGATGGTGAGCCGATCAGTCATGGAGATGAGTTGATCAAACCCAGAGGCAGACACAGATTTTAGCTTGTACAGGTTGCATGTGATGTAGACCTAGATGACCGTGATTCCTCTTAGCTCGAGGAATCACAATAGGATGGCCATAATCATTGCTTTTATCGTTTTGCATGTGTTTTGTGGGATATAGCATGTATATGATACATACTATATATTGTGGTGATTGGATATGTATATGTATATAAAAACCAAATCCCTCATTAAATATTAAGTTTTAGATGCCTTCCACATGCGACACACATGAAAAGCTTGATCGACCAAGTGTGGGCACGCCCTAGCGTGGTGCACCGTCTATCTCGTGGAAGCGTGAAGGATGAATATGTGGGTCTGCCCTAGTAGGGTGCATATTCATCGTGTTGGCTTCGGGTCAGACTTAACAAGGTGATCTAGATGGGATCTAGTACCTTGAGGCATGTATATGATCATGGAAAAGAGTTGCATATGACATCTTTCAAGAGTTGCATATGATGCAAATGGCAAGAGTTGCCTACCTGGGAGATCTGAGTTGTGGGTGACAGCCCTAGCTGGTCCATGGCTCAGAGGATTTCAGGATCTTGACCCACTAGAAGATTGTACGCTGCAATCTTCTGAATTGATGGTGAGGGCTATCAATTTGAGTCAAAATAGTGGGAGCGGCAATTAATTAAAGGCCTAATTAACTATTGTCAAATTTTATTCAAATCAAATCAAAAGGAGTTTTGACAAAATGCAATTTTCACTTGTAGAATGGCAAAGGAATCATCTTGTAAAATGGGCAAATTAATTGAGAATAAATTCCATAACTGGTTGAGGACTGTGAGAAGTGTTCTGCACAATCCAGATATACCAAGAGCCTTTGAATCCACTCTATGTACGCTTAAAGCGTTGGTGAAGAAGAAAGAAAGTTCATTGATAGAGATCAATGGAATGAAAGGTGAGGGAGAGAAGGGTTCTCTCACCAAACTGATTTCTTCTACATGGAGAGGGTGGAAGGAACGATGGAAGAAGAACTCAGAGATAGAGATCTCTACTTCTGGTGTATACGTGATAGAGATTAACTTTACTACTTCTTCGTCATGGGTACTTGATGCCAGATGCGGATCTCATATTTGTTCAAATGTGAAGGATCTTAAGAGAAGTAGGCCTTTGGGGAAAGGTGAGGTTGAACTACGTGCTGCCAATGGGGCAAGAGTTTCCGCCAGTGCCATAGGAATCTATGAGTTAACTCTACCAAGTGGGCTAATAATAGAGTTGAAGAACTGCTATTATGTACCTGCCATAAATAGGAATATCATTTCTGTCTCTTGTTTGGACAAAGATGGATTTGAATTTCTTATTAAGAATGGAAAATGTTCCATTTCTAAAGATGGGATCTTTTATGGCAGTGCCCCAATGTCTTATGGTCTATACTTGATATATTTGGAGACAAGTGTATACAACGTAAACACCAAAAAGCAAAAACTCAATGACTCAAACAAAACATATCTCTGGCATTTTCGTCTAGGGCACATAAATGAGAAGTGCATTTCTAGACTCCATAAAGATGGTTATCTAGACTCTTTTGATTATGAATCAATAGAGACATGTGAATCTTGTTTGTTGGGCAAGATGACCAAGACTCCCTTTTTAGGTAAAGGTGAGAGAGCTAGTGATCTATTAGGACTCATACATACTGATGTATGTGGGCCTTTTAGAACTAATACCAGAAATGGGTATCAGTACTTCATTACCTTCACTAATGATTTCAGTAGGTATGACTATGTGTACCTAATGAAGCATAAGTCAGAAACCCTTGAAAGGTTCAAGGATTTCAGGAATGAAGTACAAAACCAACTTGGTAAAAGTATTAAGGCACTTCGATCCGATCGAGGTGGAGAATACTTAAGCCAGGAGTTTGAGGACCTTTTGTGAGCCCGTGGTATTGTATCACAATGGACTCCGCCTGGAACACCACATCATAATGGTGTGTCTGAAAGAATGAATCACACATTGTTGGGTATGGTGCGATCAATGATGAGTTTTACTGATCTTCCGATTTCCTTCTGGGGTCATGCTCTTGAAACCGCCGTGTTTACACTTAACCGTGTACCATCTAAATCGGTTTAAAAGACACCATATGAGATGTGGTATGGGAAGCGTCCCATTTTGTCTTTTATGAAGATTTGGGCTTGTGAGGCTTACGTCAATTTTTTTTCCTGATAAGCTTGGACCCAAATCCGATAAATGTTATTTTGTTGGATATCCCAAGGAAACGAGGGGATATTACTTATACCACCCTTCTGACAACAAAGTGTTTGTTGCCAGGGATGCTGTATTCCTAGAGAAGGAATTTATTTCCAAAGGAAATAGTGGGAGGAATATAGAGCTTGAAGAGGTTCAAGCCCAACAAGAAAACATTGAATTGGTAGATGTATAAGAGGAAAATGGATACTCACAAGGTGTTGTGGAATATCAGTCTCCTCAGGTAACACAAGGACCTCGTAGATCTAGTAGGACCCGCCGTGAACCTGAGAGGTTTGGATACCTTGTGACTCAGGAAGGTGGAGAGTTGATCATAGATGATGATCCAACTACCTACGTAGAGGCTATGGAGGGACCAGATTCTGAGAAATGGCTTGAAGCCATGAGATCCAAGATGGAATCCATGTACTCCAACAAAGTATGGACTTTGGTGGAACCACCCGAAGGAGTAAAACCCATAGGGTGCAAATGGGTCTTTAAGAAAAAGATCGACATGGATGGCAATGTGCAAACTTATAAAGGCAGATTGGTTGCGAAGGGATTTCGACAAGTTCAAGGTGTTGACTATGACGAAACCTTTTCTCTAGTTGCCATGATTAAGTCCATCAGGATCATGCTTGCTATTTCAGCTTATTATGACTATGAGATTTGGCAGATGGATGTTAAAACTGCAATCCTTAACGGGAATATAAATGAGGATGTGTACATGACATAGCCTGAAGGTTTTGTAGATCCAAAGAATGCCAATAAAGTCTGTAAGCTACAAAGGTCAATCTATGGATTGAAGCAAGCATCTCGGATTTGGAATCTTCGATTTGATGAGGAAGTCAAAGTGTTTGTCTTTATTCAAAATGAAGATGAACCTTGTGTGTACAAGAAGGTTAGTGGGAGCTCGACCACATTCCTCATATTGTATGTGGATGACATACTTTTGATGGGGAATGATGTCTTAGCCTTAGAGAAGGTAAAGACTTGGCTTGGGAATACTTTCTCAATGAAGGCTTAGGAGAAGCATCCTACATTCTAGGAATTAAGATCTATAGAGATAGATCTAGAAGGTTTCACGAACTAAGTCAGAGCACGTACATTGACAAAGTGCTGAAGCGGTTCAGCATGGAGAACTCAAAGAGAGGAAACATCCCCATGCTACATGGAGTCACCGTCTCTAGAGATCAATGTCCCCAATCTTGTGAAGAGAGGGAGCGTATGAATGGGATCCCATATGCATCAGCCATCAGATCCATCATGTACGCTATGTTGTGCACACACTCAGATGTCTCGTATGCTCTCAGCATGATGAGTAGGTACCAGTCAAATCCCGGGGATGCTCACTGGATAGCCGTGAAGAAGATCCTCAAGTACTTGCGAAGGACTAAGGATCAGTTTCTTGTTTACGACGGCGAGGAAGAGCTGGTTGTAAAGGGTTACATCGATGCAAGCTTCCAAACCCTTAAAGATGATTACAGATCACAGTCAGGATTTGTATTTTGCCTTAATAATGGAGCTGTGAGCTGGAAGAGTTCCAAGTAAGAAATAGTTGTCGATTCTACTATAGAGGCCGAGTATATTGCTGCTTCACATGCAACAAATGAGGCTGTGTGGATCAGGAAGTTCATTTCTGAACTTGGTGTAGTTCCAAGTAGTTGTGATGCAATTGAGCTTTATTGTGACAATAATGGAGCAATTGCACAAGCAAAGGAACCCAGATCACATCAGTGGTCCAAGCACATACTGTGGCGCTTCCATCTCATACGAGAGATTGTACATCGAGGAGATGTGAAGATTTGCAAAGTACCAACTGAAGACAACAAAGCTGATCCACTGACTAAGGCCCTTTCTCAGAAGAAGCATGATGGTCATGCTAGGTCACAAGGACTGAGGTTCCTTGGTGACTGGCTCTAAGTGCAAGTGGGAGTCTGTTGGTATGTATGCCCATAGAGCAAGTCATATGATGATTGTAATGGGATACTTTGTAAATGATTTGAATAATAATAAAGGAAATTTTCGATCTATATGTTTAAACTGTTTATGAGATGATAGCGTAACATGATAGATGTCTAAAGAATGATTTTACTCAATGACGTATGCTTTTAGGTTAAGGACCTAAATGATGAGATCATACAGATGTTAAGAGTATACATTCTTGTTTGGTCCCTAGTCCGTTGTTATTGTGGAAATAACCATAGACATCAATAACACTGAAGACTAGATTGTGTGTTGGTTGATGACAGAATCTCATTAGTCATGATATAGTGATATCAAACCAAGCACATAGGTACTTGTTAGAGAACAAGGTACCGAACGGACCCACCGTGAGAGTGACACATGGAACCATGACTTGGTAGTCACAGTCAGCTCTCACAGTGATGGTGGTGAGTGTGATTCTTAGACCTGAAATCACTACACTCAACACATGTCGTTGGGTACACTTTGACATCATCAAACGCAGCCCTAAAACATGGGTTGTTATAAAGGTGATGATTGGGTGGCTTTGACACATGGGGCTTTTGAGGGGTGAGTGATAGATATGGGATTGGTCCCTCCTGAGGGAGTTTGATGTCCTTGGCCACTTGATGAGTAGGATTGAGAAAGGCATGCGCATGCACGTGTGAATCAATATGTGATATTGATGTCACACACATTTCACCCAGTCTGCTCTGAGATCAAGGAAATGAATGAACATTGACAGGATGACTGTTCCATGCCTCGAGTTCATTTAGGATATCAGTGACAAAGGAATTATACATTCACTATAACACCATTCATGGATTGTAGGATTGAAAGTTGTTCTTTATCTTTCTATTTCACTTGGGTAGCACTGATGTGTGACGAGGCATTGCTCTTTGCTTGTGAGGTCATAAGTGTTATGGACTTTCACTGCCAACGTGAAATGGACCTGCAGGGTCACACACATAGGATTTAACTTGGAAGAGGAGTTTTGTCCACAAACAATGTTTAGATTGATTACTAAAGGAGTTTAGTAGTTCAATTAAACACTCAATCAATTGATAGCTTAGTATCATAGTGTTCAAGGTGTTGAACTAATTGATTAGAGTATCAGATTGATTGAAACCGCAATTGATTGATTCTGCACAATCTGCACTCCCAACTGATCGACTCATGTGATGAACCGATCGGCTCATCTTGGTGAACCGATCGGCTTAGGTGGTGAGTCGATCGGCTCATGAATAGGGTGAACGATTGCTTCAAGTGTTGAAACGATCGGTTCAACTGTTGCAACTGGGAAAGTTGGGAAAGTAAGATTGGTGAGAAATTTCCTTTCGTTTCACTTGCCCAATTTGATTGGAAAAAGGATTGGTATTTGATACCAATTGGAAACAAAAGAAGGAAAGTCAACCGAGAACTGATTCGGACCACGAACCGACCGGTTCAGAAGTGAACTGACCGGTTCATGGGTCCCAACTGATCGGTTGAGTTGTCAACTGACCGACGGAGATCCCCAACTGACCGTTTCATTTATGAAATGATCGGTCCAGGTTGCGAGTTGGTTGTTTTTGTGGAAAATCTCGAACCCTTCTACTCCTACTTTAGTCCCATATTGCCCAGGATGGAGAACCCTATCCCATGACCCTCCCATATATATAGTGGTATTGGGGGCTTCTCAAAGTACAACTAAGTGCAAACCAGTTGCTCTGCAAAGTTGTCGTTCTCTCTGGTTTTGGTAACCGAGAGAGCCCGAGCAAGTGCTACCCGAAAAGGGAGGCACATCAAGGGAAAGACAACTGCAGAAAGCGACTGGTGGCAGGAGAGTGTGTTGGAGATTAGTACACTAACATGAGGGTGTGACTCCTTCTGATTCCTTGTGGGACAAGGAGATCGGAGTTCCAGGCAGTCCATGTGGATGACTGCAGAGGCGGGAGACCTCTGTCGCTCGGAGGACAACTGTCAATCCCGACAGTCCTGGTGAGACCAGGAGGCTTCAGTCCCGGTGTGACCAGGAGCTGCACATACACCATCCAAGAGCGGAGGTGAAGACCGCGCAAGGCACGAGGTACTGTCGTCGAGCAAGCCTCGGGACAAGGTATACATCCACAAACCATCTTTCCTATTGTATAGACGTTGATGCGATTCCTTTTGTTCTGGGTTTTGGGGAGAAAATTTTTGTTTTTGCTGCTTCTCTGCCTCCTCTACAATCCAACAACGTCCACCTAAAAAGTTTTGGAACCCACCGGGTGAGACAACAAGTTGCGGCGAAAGATATAACTCTCCACCAACATTATTATTATCATAGTTAAACTTTTATGAATGAGAGAAGAAGAAACCTTTGTTGAATAAAACATGTATAACTGCTTATTATATAAAGGATAGAGCAATCTCAATATCTCATTAGTTCGATTATCTCTAACTAAGAAATATATCATCTAATCACTTTAAAAAGGAATATGAAGAACATGTATAACTGTTATAAACTAAATAGTATAAAAACAAAGCAAGGGTTCAACCGAAACAAATATGTTACACATATGATTACATCTTAAAACAATCCTTCTTATGCCCTACGGAGATGGGAATATACCTTTCATCTCCAATTGACCACTGCAAAGCTAGGATCAGTGCCATATAGGTCTATGGAATAGTTGGAATCTACAACCTCATCTTCCCCGATTAGCACGAGAGTGGTAGTAACATTTGAGTCAGTCTACATTTTAGCTAGCCTAGCTTATAGAGGCTCTTCACTATAGAGATACAACGTGTGGCATGTTCTCTATTCAGGGTATGACCCTCAGTCAATCCTACTAATATATATTGAGTCATGGCCACAACCATACTCTTCTTTTGTATTAGAGCTACGACTTCTACCACAATATTTAAGGAAATTGCTCGAAGCCAATCCTGTGAATTTAGGATACAATTTGTACCCCACATATTCAACAATATGCGCTAGGAGTTAAACTCGTTTCACCATTCAACAAATCCTGACACTGAATGGATCTATGGCCAGGGAAACTACATTTTTGGTTTACTTGATAGATTAAGTGTATTACAACATTATTTTAGCATCAATCAAGTTACAAGCATGAATTGTAAATAAAGGCTACATCGAAAGGTGTAACATATATTTTCAAGAAATCATGTATCAAATGGAACATATCTTGTTACACTTATCATAAAATTTCAATCCCTTGAACATATTACTGGGAATCTCACCCCTTAAATATTGTCATCATGATCACATGTTTTGGGTATCAAACCCTCAGTTCATCTTTGCACAGTGTCACCTATTACCAGACAACAATCATCTCTAGGCCGTCAGACCCATATGCTTGATTATTACATGCTACATGGTTTCAATCTTCTTAGTTCGTTATTGTACCGTGTCACCTCTCATTGGGCAATCGCCAATTCTAGATCATAAGTCTACATAAACATTATGCATGTTGTTCAAGTATTTTGCATGGATCACAAGGCCCATTTCAATCTATATAATGTCACATCATCATAGCCCATAGTTGGCTATTCTTATTATCTCAAAATATTTGCATGATTAGGGTCTCATGATAAAAGAGATATCAATTTAAATGTCAGCATGATGCTGTAACAGAATAATATCTTAATCAATTTACCAATATAATAAAAATGAAAGGTATATCATATTGTCTAAGATTCTTTAACAGTTAGAACACCTTTGTGTTACCCTATCATTTTCATCATGGGATATTAATACCTTAAACTCACCATTGAATGACACGTTACCTTTTAGGTAATTATGTTTTTTCCAGATCATCATACCTATATACATTCTTTTTGTGAAACTATTATTCCATAGGTTTCATGAGGCATAATCAAGCTATAATAGATTATAACCACTATAGCCCTCACTTAGCTATACTCATAAGACATTTATGGTAACCACTGAATATTATTACCATGCCATTCAAGTTAGATTCCCTTTTGTGATTAGGGTTAGGGTTTCTCTTTTCAAATGATTAGGGTTTTCCAGGGTTATATTCAATCATCATCCCTATATCATAACTCCTCATTTCTAGGATCTTATATTATTATCTTCACATTCAATTGTATCATAAATAATCTATAAATCAAGTTACAACCCTTTCCTAATTAGGTTTAGGAATTCTATTGTAACTGATTAGGGTCTTTAGGGTTGTACAACAACCAAAACCTAATTCATAACCCCTCACATCTAGGAGTTTAATTCATTGCTATATGTATTCAATCATACTTGATACTCTTATCAATTATCATTAATTGATTATCAACATAAGGTATTGCCTTTCTCATATAAGTAGTATAAGTTTCTCTTTCATCCTTACTAGGATATTAGATTCAACTTTAACTTGTTGTATTGACTTGACCCTCTTTAGGGTATACTACTTTTCAAAGTATATCCATCTCATTACTTTAAAGTATATCAATTGATTATATTCAAGGTGTATCGGTAAGTTTCTATTTCATCCTTACTAGGTTATTAGATTCAACTTTAACTTGTTGTATTGACTTGACCCTCTTTAGGGTATACTACTTTTCAAAGTATATCCATCTCATTACTTTAAAGTATATCAATTGATTATATTCAAGGTGTATCGACCTACACTCATCAAGGTGTGTCAGCCTAGGTGTATCAGCCTACGTGTTACACCTTGTATCGGTCTAGACACATGTGTTTGTGTCGAGCAAAGTATCATTACTTGTATTAGCCAAAGCATGTCAATTGGTATCGGTTTATAGATTCTTGAGAAGGTATATCATCTATAGTGTACTTTAGGGTATCGGCCACCCTATCTCATTATGTATCATCCATAACAACTCATTATGTATCGATTATATCTAACTATTATATATATCGACCACATCATCTACTTAGGGTATCAACCACTCAACCAATTAGTGTGTCAGCCTCATCATCTACTAGTGTATTGGCCTAGCTTATCCCTTTGAATATCAACCATTCAATCTACTAAGATATTGGCTACACCATTAGCTAGTATATCTGCCAAATAACACATTATGGGATATAGGACTCTAGGGTTTGAGTTGTAATGGATGAACCCTTGTTTAATACTTTTGTTCTCTCACCTACTGACCTTATCATTAATTGGTGTATCGGCTAAGGCTTCAAAGAGTACATTTCCCCCATCTTCACATGATGTATCGGGCTAGAGGGTGTCAGATTGTGAGTGTATTAGATTACTAGGGTTAGAGTTGGCCATGTCGGCCTCCACACTCAACTAAGACACCATATTTTGATATGACATCTTCATTAGGCATATCCTTGGTTATGGCAAGTTAGAGGCTTTGAAGCATACTTTTTAAGAGCATCTAACATATCATCCTAACAACATCATATTGCTTTAAAGCATCTCAAGTCATATCGGCCATCCATGTTATGTTACAAGTATGTATGTGTCAGCTTGGATATCTTCTATATATCATCCTTCCTTATCCTTAATCTTAAATGGCAGGTTAAGTAACTAAGAGGACATAGTTCTACTCATGTTACAATCCAAAAGGATAGGAGCACATATGTATCAATTTCCATGTCCCTACCCTTGTATCGGGTTAGGGTTTTCACAAATCAAAATCAATTTATGCATATCGGTTTCATCATCTTAAAGCTCAAACTCTTCGTCCATTACTACTCTATTTCATGGACAATAGTCCCATATATTCATTAGAACTCATAGAACCATCATTTAATCAAGGAAAGTCGAAATAGAAAAAGGATCACCAAGTATTACATGATAGGAGGTTAATAATAATAAAATTGGGTTCAAGTTATATATCCTGCCTCAAGGTCACCACTAAAGCTTCAAGCTTCCAAGATCCACGTTCCCAAGGTTGAATATGACTTATCAAGGGTCCATGTCTTGACCATAACACCTCTATATGAAAGGTTAGACCATGGTAAGGATCTTTGTGAAGAAGGAAAGAAAGAAAGAATCATGGTTCAAGAAGTATAGCCCATCCAAGGTAGGGGATAACCATGGCTTTACCTTGGGCAAGTTGCTCGACCTTCATCTTCCTCCTTAATATCCTAGGGTCTTCCACCAAGAAAGAGATTGTTAAGAAGTCGAAAGGTTTACTAGGAGGTGAAAAGAGGGGTATATATAGTTGATGCTCATGAAAGAGAGTATGTAAAAGGTGTCATCACCATATGTACATGGGTGACATGTGTCCATGCATGTTGACACCATGCAACCTCATTTATCTT
This sequence comes from Alisma plantago-aquatica, assembly GCA_963693085.1. Lineage (NCBI taxonomy): Eukaryota > Viridiplantae > Streptophyta > Magnoliopsida > Alismatales > Alismataceae > Alisma > Alisma plantago-aquatica. The sequence goes on from OY856414.1 coordinate 213,128,759, forward strand.
GACATGCAAAACTCTTAAGGATAATCAAAGAGTAAGGTATCGGCCATTGGGTAGATACCTTGACAAGATATCACAACTAGTCATCACTTTGTGTACAACCCAATACCACTTTTGCAAGGAAGTCTCAAACTGATAGGATTCACCTATTTGAGGTGCTTAGCCCATCATGAATGCTTTGAAAAGTTGAAAAACTGATAGGGGACATCTCCTATGGTTTATAAACCAATAGGCACCTCCATATGCCCTTCACAACTTGACACAACCTCATCTATAGTTCAAGGTACTCAACATTAACATCACCAAGAGTGTTATCACTCAACCAAGACTCAAACAAGGCACCCCATTCTCTCTCTATCTCCTCTAGATGATACCAAGAGAGAGTAGGAACACTCTAAAGGTGGTAAATTAGACATAAACCCCGTATATTGGGTAAATTGCATGTTACACCAAAACTAGCACATAAAGCACAAGCATCGACCATACAAGCTCAACTTGGAATTTAGGCTTTCCACAAGGAGCCCCTTAGCATCATGATCTCTCTCTCTCTATCTATCTATCTATCTCTCATGATGATAGAGTACTAAGGGAACACTCATTATGTGATATATTTTAAGATAACCCCTTATCTTGGGTAATTTGCACTTTGGTCCACAACAAGAAAACATTGCTCAAACAACACTCAAACATGACCAAACTTGAAACTTGAGCTCTCTTTAAGTCTTAATTACTTTCCAAAAGATTAAGATAAAGATTCTAATCATCCTACTCAGGCAAAACATTTAGGGTTATCCCAAAACCCAGGTCATGGTCATTACATTATAGGTTTATACTTTACCATCCATGTTGGTCTTCTTCTTAAGACCCATTTTCTCCTTATGGATTTTACCCCTCCAGGTGGATCCACCAAGGTCCATACCTTGTTGGTGTACTTGGATTCCATCTCAGATCTTATGGCCTCAAGCCATTTCTTAGACTATGGTCCCTTAGTAGCTTCTAGATAGGTTGTTGGCTCATCAGCTATGGCCAACTCACCACCTTCCCGAGTCATAAGATACCCAAATGTTTCAGGTTCAAGGTGTGTCCTACTAGATCTATGAGGTTGTTGTGTTACTTGAGGAGTTTCATATTCTACAATGACTTGTAATTCTCCTTGTTCCTCTTGTACATCTACTGGTTCAATGTTTTCTTTTTGGTCTCGAACCTCTTCGAGTTCTACTTTCCTCTGAGTGATTCCTTTAGAAATAAATTCCTTTTCTAGGAATACAACATCTGTAGCAATAAACACTTTGTTTTTATGTAGGGAATTAAATTAATATCATTTATTTTCCTTAGCATATCCCACAAACTAACTGTTGTCAGATTTGGGTCCAAGCTTTTAGGGAAGCTACTTTCTCGCATAATCTTCACAACCCCAAATTTTCATAAAAGACATATTGGGACACTTCCCATACCATATCTCATATGGTGTCTTTTAAACCAATTTAGATGGTAACCAATTTAGTGTAAACATGGTGGTTTCAAGAGTGAAACTTCAAAAGGTAGTTGTAAGTTAAGATAAACTCATCATTAATTGCACCATATCAAACAATGTGCAATTCCTTCTTTTTGATACACCATTATGCTGAGGTGTTCCAGGTGGAGTCCATTGTGATACGATACCATGGTCTCAAAGAAGGTCCTTAAAATTTTGGCTTAAGTATTATCCACCTCGATCAGAACAAAGTTCCTTAATACTTTTGTCGATTTGGTTGTGTACTTCATTCATAAACTCATTGAATTTTTAAGAGTTTCTGACTTATGCTTCATTAGGTAAACATAACCATACCTACTGAAGTCGTCAATGAAGGTAATGAAGTATCTATACCCACCTCTAGTAGTTGTTCCAAAAGGGCCCCAAGCATTAGTATGTATGAGTCCTAATAGATCACTAGTCCTCTCATTTTTACCAGTGAAAGGGGTTTTAGTCATCTTTCCCAGCAAACAAAATTCACATGTCTCTATTGATTTGAGAGAAAAAGAATCCAGATAACAATCTTTATGGATTCTAGATGTGTGATTCTCATTTATGTTCCCTAGACAACAATGCCAAAGATATGTTCTGTTTGAGTTGTTGAGTTTTTGTCTTTTGGTATTTAAGTTATATATTTCTATATTTTGATCTAGAAAATAAAGACCATAAGACATCGGGACACTACCATAAAGGATCCCATATTTAGAAATAGAACATCACCCATTCTTAATATGAAATTCATATGCATCCTTGTCCATAAAAGATACGTGAATGATGTTTTTATTTATGGTAGGTACATTGTAGTAGCTTGTTAATTCTATTACAGGCCCTGTGGTCAGAGATAAACTATATGTTCCAACTACAGTGGTAATAACTCTTTCTTCATTTACAACTCACAGTCCGATCTTGCCCTTTCTTAAAGGTCGAATTCTTTCTAGATCCTACATATTCAAGCATATGTGAGATCCACATCCGATAACTTGTACTGAATATGAAGAAGTAGATAAGTTTATCTCAATAATGTATATACTTGAAGTGGATATGTCTATCCCAATCTTCTTCTTCCTAAATGCCTTCAAGTACAAAGGATGAATTTCTCTTGTACTTTTCTTTCTCCTCATCTTACATGCTGGATCTGGATTTATGCTTAGCCTTATAACTCTTCATGGCCTTGCTTTCATCCTCAGACTGTTCTCTACTGATCATCATCACAAATTTGTTCTTCTTCATTCCTACTTTGGCATTCATCAACATGCCAAGAAAATCTAACAATAGTCTAGTCATGTTATTCAAGTGGTAGAACTCAATAAAATGGCTACATGATTTAGGCAGGGATTGAAGAATCATATATGTGGCTAACTCTTAGCTTAAAGATAATCCTAGTTCTTCTAGATGATCCACATGTCTAATCATATTGAGCACATGGGTCTCCACTGAGTCTCTCTTTGTCATCTTACACTCAAAGATCGCCTTTGAGACATTATACCTTTCTTTCTTTCTGAGATACTGGTGTTCAATTCCTATGATGTGTTACTATCTCAAGGATCCCCATATCATCACATTTCTCATGAAAGTCATAGTTCATGCAGCTTAGCATATGGTGCTTTATGTCTAGGGCATCATTGGCATGCTTCCAATAAGCATCCACCTTAGCCCTAGGCACATCAAGAGTAGGTATTTTCTGGCACTAGTTTATCTAGGACATATATCTTATGCTCATCATTAAGAACCCTTCTCAGTGTCCAAAACTAGTTGTAGAAATTTGTCTTGTCGAGTTTGTCCTTCCTAAGGACTATCAACAACAACAATTTTGATTGCCATTTGATTCTACAAGAGAAAATTACATTTTCTCAAAACACTTTTGATTTGATTTGATTTTAAAATATTCAATAATATTTAATTAGGTCTTTAATTAATTACTACTCATACTATTTTATTCAAATTGTTATCCCTCACATATCAATTTGGAAGATTTTAGTGTACAACCTTCTAGTGAGCCAAGATCCAAAATAATTCAATTATTACCATGCCAATGCTAGTTTCTGTAATATAATAATGGTAGGAAACATTTTCCGATTGCATCTTATGCAACTCTTGGGTAAATGACATGTACAACTCATTTCCATAGTCATATGCATGCTTCCAGGTGCTTAATATCATCAAGGACACCCAGTTAAGCGCGACACAAAAGCAAACACGATAATAATGCACCCTGCTTGGTAGGCCCACACTTCTACCATCACACTTCCATGAGATGGAGATTGCACCATTCTTGGTGTGCCCATACAAAGTCGAAAAAGCTTTTCATGTGTGTTGGTAATGGAAAGTATTGTAGACTTAATTTGTTATTTGAGGGAGTTTGTATTTATAAATACATATACATATCCAATCACCACATATGGTAGTACATATCTTATACATGCTATATCTCACAAAGTAAACATGCAATAAAACAAAAGCGATGATTATGTCCATTCTAATGTAATTCTTTGGAGCCAAAAGGAATTTCCACCACCTTTGGGTCTACATCACATGCATAAACCTGTTGTTGATGAAGATTTGTTCTTTCCAATCTGGGTTGATCAGTTCAAACCTTAAACCAATCATCTTGCCTCATGGTTGGTTAGTTGGTTGTCTCCCCGATCATCTGGACTCTGGTCCACTATCTTCTGGGTCCTCCAATTCATTGATGGGGCCTCCAGTTGATCGATCCTCCAAGTTCAGATCGTTTTTTCATCTTAACAAGAAATTAAGTATCCTAATATTACATGATAATGTTGAAACCTCAAGTTACATTCGAGGGGAGAAAAGGTAGGAGAAAATAATACTTTTACAATTAGAAGATAAGGTGTAGGCTTGGTATGCAAACTGAGTTAAAACATGAATAAACATACACAACCACCATGCACAAATAATTAGGGTTATTGGTCATAACTACGCTACACTTCTACAATTAAAATTACCTGTTAGGGCAATGTAGGTAAATTGTATGTGGTATTTAATCGAATATGAACATTATTCAATTTAAGTATTCACATCACATGCAATAAATAAATAAAAAAATCCAAATATATAAATAATCCTAAAATATAGTAAGATGATGTGGCTTTGATACCATTGTAGGGAAATATGGCAGCAAAGTAGGCATCAGAAACAATTTTTTTTTCCATATTCCCCATTAAATAGTATATCGTGTCAACAACTATATAATGTAAAAGATGGTTTCAAGGATATACCTGGTCTAGGAGCAAATTCAATGACAATCCCCTCTCAATATTGTGGGCCTTTCTTCAAGTTCCACCCAAAGAACGTCTGCATGATTAAACTCCCATTCCAAATGTATCCTTTGTGTGTGACCCTATAGGTTGCTATTTATGTTGGTCGTGAATGTCCATAACCAATTTATGACATCACAAGAAAAGAGTGATATCTAGCAACACATCATTTCTATCCAACTAAATTAAAAGTTGGTAAACAACTTCAACCTACAATCCTGTTTCGTGTTATAGTGTTTTTAATTCCTTTGTCACTGATTTCTAGATTGAACTCAAGGCATGGAATATTTATCCTCTTCAACTTTCAATCTCTATTCCTTTAACCAGAGCAGACTTTATGAGATATGTGTAACCTCAATATCACATATTGGCTCACATGTGCAAGGCCATACATTTCTCAATATCACTAATCAAGTATCCAAGATATCATACTCCTGCAGGAGGGACAAATCCCATATACATCACTCATAGTCATCCCCAAGTGTCACAATGCATCCGATCATCTCCTTTATGGAAACCCTTATTCAAGGTCATGGTGGATGATGTAAAAGTGCACTGAACGACATGTGATGAGTGTAGTGACTTTAGGTTTAAGAACCATAATCACCACCAACACTATGAGAGATAACTCTGACTACCATGTGATGGCTTGCATGTGTCACTCTCATGGTGGGTCTATCTGATAGATTGTTCTCTAACAAGTGTTTATGTGTTTGGTTTGATATCACATATATCATGACTGATGATATATTATAATCAACCAACACACATTCTAGTGTTATGCGTTATTGTTGTTTATCAACCTTCCCCAATAACATCCGACAAGGCACATAACAAGAATGTATCTACTCGTGGCATCCATATGAAATCATTGTTCAAGTCAATAACATAAAGACATATTCCATTGAGTAATATCATTCTTTAGACATATATTATTTTACATCATTATCTTATAACTGAATAAAGCAGAATAAATTGGAAGATTGCTTTATTATTAATCAAATAATTTACAAGTTATGCCATTACATGCATCATATGATTGGCTCTCTGGGCATGCATACGAACAATTCTATCCTAGTTGGATGAATTAGGCTTTTAGTAAGAGTTCAATATGAAAATTTTGCTAATAACTTGATTTTAACTTAGATATATTCCATCAATTTTAAGATGTACAATTTCTATAAAAGATGTGGAACAAAAATATCATAAATAAATAATGGAATAATTCACAAAGGCTTTGAGATCCTAGTTCTTAAAATATGAATGAATGGTATCAAATTTGATACTAATGGGGGATTTATATAACTTGTGAGTTTAAAAGTCCAAGCGTTAAGTTTCAACCAATTTGGATGACCTAGATAGGCAAACTGGACTATAAGATAAAAATACATACTTATATGATCATCTTGTTAAGTAAGATATGTTTTGTTGACCACGAATAAATTTAGTGTTTTTAAGCAGTATTCTCTTATGTTTAATGGTTCTCACTGATTTGGGTTTTTCTCTATCTGTCTACACTAGTCTAGCTATGTTTTTTTTTCATTTTTTACATGATCGATGTTGTAATTTTATCTATATATCAAACATATTCTCATCTCCACCTCATATCTCTCTTAACTATTAGTTTTGTCTTTCCAAATGCAACCTATTAACCATAACCTTTCTAGGGTTTGGTGATTTCATTCTCCCTATCAAACCCCAATCTCTACTAGTTATCTTCTTCTACAACCTGATGAACTACCTACCATAACCAACCCTTCCACATATAAATACATACTCTTTGAGCTTGGGACAATTTTCCTACAGAGAAAGATTAATTTGAGCCAGTTGTTATTGAGTATGCCCCTCAACTCCAAGCTTGGATCACAATCTAGTGCAATTCATCAATGTTGCACAAGCAATGTAGAGGCCATGGATATTGGCACAACATTGGTGATGATCTATAGAGATTTTGGCATCTTTATTTTAACCATATAAAGTGTGATTCTTATTCATGTTTCTACTCTTATCCCTATTATTTTCAAATTCCTATAGTAATTATGTGTTTTTGACAACGGTTCTTATCATTTTTTTGTTGTGAATGTATATGGATGTTGTGAACTCCCTTGCTTTATTGGCTTGTGTTATGATATACTCTTTCATTTTTCTAATATTCACCTCTACCCTAACAATGGTGGGACTACTATCATTGTATTCACATGGTCATTTTGCTTAAACTTGGGCTCTTTGTATCTTTTGCTGACCGTAGCAGCATGATCGAACCATATCATATTTGCATGTCATCAAATTAGAAATTTTGTCCCTAGAATAAAATTCTAGGTGCTTCTCTATTCAATGAGGATGAAGAGAATAAATTCCTTAGTGTTGTACCCTTGGTTCCCTAATGTGTGGTTTCTTAAGTCACACACCTTTGGAGCATTTCAACATTCTCACACTCTATTTTCTTAAGTTGTGTGGCTTTACAATGAAAGAGTTTGGTGTGACTGCTTGTCACACCTAATGTCTTATGCTACTTATGAAAACAATATTGACATTTTCCATCCCAATTTTGTTTCTAAAATTGTGTAAAATACCTTTTTTTAGTAAAATAAATAACTGATTATTGGAAAATTAGGAAATATGAAAATATGGTTGGAATCATAAAACTTATAGTTAGGTTCAATAACTTGTATTAATGTGATTTGGAAGTCAAAATTTAGGATTACATTGTATGTTTAGAATTAAACCCTATTTACCTAATACCCTAAAGAGGAACTTTGAAATTTGAATCTTAGGCTAAGATTTGTTGGAAACTTATCAGAGTCACACTTGAGGTATGTTTCTACTTCTTATATATATTGTGCAACTATCTACTCTTAGACTGTGGTTCTCCTAATAATAAGGCTAACCATAATTTGTTAATATATTTGGATTATATTAAATAACTCTCCATGTGTTCTTATTTCTTTAGCATCATTACTAAAACCCATGCATTATCTTTTTTTCAATTTCCCACTAGGTTTCTGTGTTGGATTTTCAACAACCTTTGTTGAAATGGATTGAAAACGATTTAAATGATATTTCCTAATTTAATAATTGTAGGTTTGAATGTCTAGAATAGTATTTTTTAATTGTAAAGGTGTGTTTTTGGTATTTGGGTCTAGTACGCAACCATATATTCAGTTCGTAATGTTCCTACCACTAGTTATTTATGTGTTGGTTTTCTCACCTTCTTTAAAATACATTATATAGGGGTGTGAAGTTTTGGTGTCTCTTTCCCAAGACTTGGAGTGTGATGATACTATGTCCCTACACTTTATATTATTATAGGTTTATATGCGTGTCATGTATTTTCTACTAATTTTTAAGAATTATGTTAGAATCAAGACTCCTCATGATATTCTTATAACTTTGAAACACTGATTGATTGACTTACTCTATTACATGACCTTTGGTGTTGTTATTTTTCCTTCTGTTAAAAAAGAAAATCTATTTTTCTTGATATTGTTATAATACCATATAAATTCCTAATGAATAACATACCATTTTTTAATGGCTAACTCTCTACTTTTTCCCCATGAATGGGTGTTGTTTCAAACAACCCAAGTGTAGATAACCTTGTAGAATAGCTTCAAGTGGAGCTTTCTACTAAGTAGTAGACTATGAGGAGACCTTGAGATTGAAATATTTCCCTCAATGACTAATCCATTATACCTAATTTAAACTATGGCACCTTTATATATGAATGTATGTGAAGAATATGATGAAATTTGATCTTTGTAATATTTAATTTATATTTTTTATATTACTATGCTATATTGCTTGATACTCCATACCTGGGTAATAGAGCTAAAATTCTTTCCTTATGTATGTTTGTTTTGTTTACATTTTTATTGTACATTTGGGTTTGTAAGGACCCCCTCCCCCTGTTATCCCCTATTCAGGCAAACTGAGAGGGCAAGGACCATTATCATAATTCCAGGATCACGATTTAGCAAGTAACAAATAATAATTATAAATTTCATTGAATGGAAAATAGTTTGATACAATAAGATAAACTCTTCTTTTAGGAGGTACATGAAAAGGAAAATCTATTGTTTTTAACATGAAAGCAAATCTGACTATCTAAATCCTCAAGGATAACATTAAGCATCTTTCCTTTTAGTACCTTCTTGTAGATGTCCATATTTAAGATTGAATTGTAGTTTATCCTAAAATGATGTGAAACATAAATGCGGGTCAACATATTGAAATATAGTGAGTACGCGGGGTGTAAAAAATAGTGCATGCAAGTGTATCAACACAATCACAACAACTATTATTACATAATCAAAATTACATCTTTTCCATAACTTCTTAACCCTATTTTACTTAATCTCTAGGAATACTCTCTCCTAAGGTTTTATCATTGTAGTGGACTTAGGCCACCTTCCCAATCATATGTTTGGTGCCATGTTGGCCTTCCCAATCGTGGGCTAGACCCTTTAGACCTTCTAAATCATGGACTTGATCATAGTCATCTCAAAGACTTCCTTTCTCTATCCAGACCCCTAGAGATATTATTAGGGGTTAGAGCAAGTTACTTATTTATATAATGTGATACTCATATGAGATTTATAGATTACATGAAATAAATAAACAAGCAAGCACATTATTCCTTTGAATGTCTATAATTATTACAAATTAAAACCATTTGGGCCAATAAAGGCACGCCACATAGGTGGTCTAGTCAGCAGGGTCCACACCATGGAGTCACGATCGAGCCAAATAGCTCGCACCTCACTAGAACCCATCTTACCTGTGGTTGAGTTAAAAAGAAAGGGGAAAGTAGAATAGATCCTAATTTCAAGGAAGGAGTCAGGGTAGAGGAGTAAAATCCCAAGTACTCGTCTTCGACCTATGTTCATTCATAAGCATAATCTCGAGAGTCAACCTGAGGGTTGACTCTGAGAGCCTTGCCTCCTAAGCGATTGGCAAGGGTACTAATACCTTTGTCTTGTAGCTAAAGTCATTGATTACTTCAATTGGCCAAGAGGATATCGAAGTAACGATGAAGGTGAAGTGAAACTTCGATGAGGTTCAAAGAGGGGATATAGGTGAAGGACAAGTCTAACACTCAAATTGGAGACATGGACTGCTACTCTAGGTCTCCAATATTCTCACAAAGGAGTTTGTAGCATCACAGGGGATGGATATCCCTATATAACCTCGACTATGGAAGGAAATGTTCCTATTGAGTTAGAGAATTGAGAAAATGCTTAATGGACCTCCAAAGTGGGAAAAACTTATGGCAGGTAGATGTGTATTCCCCTCGCAAATCTATTGGTGAGGTTTCTAGATTTTCTCATGCATTGATGAGGGATAGAGAAGTGAGAGGTATCATCAGGGTCACTATACTGGTTTCCCATACTAGCCAAAGGTAGGAGATAAACTCTTGACCTTTGATCCCATATTGGACGGTCACGAGTCAAGCACACATCAAAGGGATTGCACCCTTGATTCCTTTTATGATTGTATGTGACATTTAATGTATGAACCCATTAATTCTATCACTTTAGGAAAACTACATTGGTTCATATATCTCTCTCCTTTTATCCTTTTAATCTAAATTTTTAAAGGAAAGCCTTTAACACTTATTAGGTGTGTGCGAGGTTTGAGACCAAACTACACAAGTTAATGATTTTTTTTAATCTCCAAGTCTCCCTTTTATTTGATTTAGTTAAGCTATTAATTAATCTCTTTTCTCTTCCAAACTTGGAAAGATATCTTATTTTGATATATTTTCTCATTAAATATAACATGGAACTCAAACTAGCTCATTTGTTGTCCCTATCCTATTCTTTTCTAAAAAACTCCATAGAATTCCATATTTAGGATATTAATTGTCCATTTCTCTTAGTAATTAATTTATTATAGGATTTCCCTCTTTTCCTTTATCCAATATTCATTAATGTATTATCAAAAATAGTAAAACCTCGAAAACCATTGTAAAGGAGAATTTGTAAATTAAATCCATTATTTTAAGGCAAGGCATAGCAAGTTTTCTAATACATCCTTAAAAAACCAATACTGACATTTCAAATATGTACCAAACATGTGAAAAACCAGGTTATAACATCATTTCCCTTTATAGAAACTTTTTCCTCAAAATGCAACTAGTCATACAATAATTTAGGGATGAGATTTTTCCATGTCCATCTTTAGCTTTCATGTGGATTCATCCTCACCATGGTGATTCCAAAGAACCTTTACCATCTCTATATTTTTGTTTTGGAGATCTTTCACCCTGGAATCCAAGATCCTCACAGGTGACTCAGAGTATGAAAACCTTCCTTGGAGCTCTATAGGTTCGTTGTTCAACACATGGGTAGGATCCTTCACATAGGCCTTTCGATTGGATACATGGAACACATCATGTATCATACTGTACTATGGTGGTAAAGCTAGATGATAAGCGGCCTCACCAATTTGTTATAGAACCTCAAATGGACCCACATATCAAGGAATCAATTTTTCTCCATTCTTAGCCATAGCTCTAAGGGGTTGGATTTATAGAAACACATGATCACCTATAATAAAGTACAAATATATATGATTTCCATTAGCATATGATTTTTGTCTGTCATGGTATCTATTTAATCTTTGCTTGATCAAAGAGACCTTGACAATATATACTTGTAGCTCCTCTAACTTAAGCAATGTACTCTCATGATATCATCCCCATGAAGTAGTCACCGACATAACTTCCAATAAAGAGCTTCATACAGAGGCATCCTGATACTCACTTGGTAATTATTGTTATTGGAAAACTCAATGAAGGGAATGTATTGTTTCTATGATCCACCCCAATCTAGCACACATGATCTCAACATATATTCTAAGGTCTAGATTTTTCTTTCTGACTGGCCATCAATCTGGGGGTAAGAAATAGTGCTGAATTTCAACCTTGTATCGAGTTTGCATTGAACTTGCTTCCATAACATTGAAGTGAACCTAGGGTCACCATTAGAGATATTTTACTCAAAACACCATGCACACAATATATCTCTCTAATATTAATCTCAACTAAGTCTGAAACCTTGGCAGTGGTCTTTAGGAAAAGGAAGTGTGCTGACTTGGTTAGGCAATCCACCACAACTGATATTTCATCATGACCTTTAATTGTCTTGGGATGACCCACCACAAAATCCATAGTGATCTGGTCCTATTTCCATTAAAGAATCTCAATCAATTGTAGTAACCCACTGGGTGACTGGTTGTTAACCTTCACCATCTAGCACATAAGACAACTATCCATATATGAGACTATGTCCCTCTTCATTCCTGACCACTACCGTTGTAGGTCTCTAAACATATTAGTGGTGATGGGGTGTATAGTTACTTTGATCCATGAGCCTCTTGTAAGATACGAGTCTTTAAGGGTGAATCCTCAGGAACCCAAATATCAATTTTATACTAGATTCCAATATCCATACCCATCGAGAGGTGTGTTTGAGGCTTTTCCATCAAACTCTTCTTCCTTTCTAACTAGGGGATGGCTAACTGGGCTGCTACAAGCTCAGTCAACAAGTCAATATTGATTTGGATGTTGGTTAGATAAATCCTATTTGGCAAAGACTATGAATACCATCAAGCTTAATTCTACTAGTCTCTTCCACTGGTTAACCAAACCATATGTACAAATGAGGCATTTTCTACTGAGGGCATCAACAACCACATTGGCCTTATCAGGATGGTAGGCTATTGTAAAATCAAAATCCTTTAGGCACTCTATCCAATGTCTTTGTCACAAGTTTTGGTCCTTATGAGTCAAGAGGTACTTCAATCTATTATGGTTGGTGAGGATGTCTAAGGTAGCTCTAGACATATAATGTCACAAAATCTTAAAGTCATCACAGGAAATCACTATAAGTTCCAAATTGTGAGTCACATAATTCAACTCATTGGGCTTGAGTTACCTAGAAGAAAAGGAGACTACATTCTTGTGCTACTCTAACACACATCCTAATCCCATCCTTGATGTGTCAGTGAAGATGAAGAAACCATCATTACCTAAGGATATGGTAAGGATGGGGAAGGAGGTAAGATTTTCCTTTAACTCCTAAAATTGGGCCTTGCAAAGGCGAGACCAAATGAATTTCTTGTCCTTTTGAGTGAGCTTGGTCAAAGGCAATGCAGTTCTTGAGAACTTGTTAATAAATCACTGATAATTTTTGGATGATCCCAAGAAGTTGTAAATCTAAGGCACATTCTTTAGTTTTGTCCTTTCTCAAACTGCCACCGCTTTGGCAGGGTCCTCTGAAATGGTTTCTCCAGATATAATGTGTCAGAGGAACATAAATCAATCTATCCAAAACTTGCACTTCAAGAATTTCCCATATAACTTCTAGTTTATCAAGATATCAAGGACCATAGATAGATGTTCACGATGTTGTTTCATGTCATTAGAGTAAACTAGGATGTCATATATGAACACAATAACAAAGGTATCAAGGAAGGTCTAGAACACACTATTCATGAAGTTCATGAACACACTTGAAGCATTAGACAACCCAAAAGGAATAACCAAAAATTCATAGTGGCCATAGTAGGTTCAAAAAGTGTTTTTTGGGATGTTTTCAGTCTTAACTTGCAATGGGTGCTATTAAGATCTCAACTGAATCTTTGAGAAAACTTGATAAGTTTTGACTTGGTCAAACATGTCATCTGTGTAGGGTAGGGGATACTTATTCTTAATGGGAGACTTATGTATCATTCTATAGTCTATGCACATGCGGAGTGATCCGTCGTTCTTATTGACAAATAGGACTAGTGCTCCCAACAACGATGTGCTAGGTCGAATGAAGACCTTGTCCAGTGTCGAGGAGGTTGTATCTCAGTGGAGAAGGCCCACGATCCCCAGAGTAGGGACCCAATTTCGAATCCCCTATTGTGCAGCTTCAGCGATCCCTGGTCCCATCACACACCTTAGCCTCTGTGTGAGTTTACCTTGCTAACCCCAATGTGTGGGTAGTTGGGGAAAGCTGAGGGTTTATGCCGCCAAGGGGATCACAATCGTGGCACTTCCTCGGGGGTGGTTCCCACATCATCTAAAAAAAAGACCTTGTCTAGTAGTTCATGCAGTTGCTTCTTCAACTCAAGAAGGTCAATGGGAGCCATCCCATAAGGTGCTCTAGAAATTGGTTTTTGTCTAGGGAGATATCTCTATTGAGAAGTCCAGTTATGTCTTTGTAGCTACGCCTAGAAACCGTCCGGGAACACATCAACATAGTCCCTCGCTACCTATATTTCCTCCAAGGGATGCACCTTTTGTTCAGGCTCAATCACTCAGCTTTAAATGCTAGACAACCGTTGGCCACCATCTTCTCTTCTTTCACAACTAAATCATACATGCTTGTAGGAACATTTTTCCTACCTCTAATGGTAAAGGGTTCATGACATGGTCTCTCTATTCTTATTTTGTTTTCCCTTCAATCTATCTTTGCATTATAATTATAAAGCCAATTCATTCATGTAATGATATCAAAATCATTCATATCAAGGAGGATATATTTGGTAGGTAGTTCATTATTCATATATTTCACATGTATAACTAGTATCTTTAAAGGGAATGAGAAGAGTTGACCACTATGGTAGTGACTACTAAGACATATCCTAAGTCCTTGAATTCCAAACAAATAATAGTTGTAAGATTTATCAAAATAAAAGTAGAACTAGAGTCAAACAAAGCTTTAACATTATGACCCATTATATTAAGAAATCCTACCTTGTGTTTTTGACATTAAAACTATGAACTATATGCTAAAGGATAGAAAATGGATTTTTAAGGGTGGTTAACTTCTATGAGCCTATTGATGTTGGCCTGAGCTTCCTCATTATCATTAGAGAACACTCGGGCCTATCAATTTCTACAGATGGGGCTTCCCCTTGGGGTGCTACAACCACTGGTTGAGCTAGTACTGGTCCTAAACCTCATGGGTCAATGAGAGGATAGTTGACTTCAATTGTCCCTCTTGCATGCAACAGTAGCACACCTTCTTCTCAGAGTAGCATTTTCTAGCATGTAACCTTCCACAGTTGTGGCACTTTGGGGGTGCCCCATTCCAACGGTTCTCATTACGAGGTTTCCCTCTTCCTCCATTTCTATCCTTACCATTTCTATGACTTTGAGTCCTTCTATTATCATTTATTAGGATAGAAATGCCTTCAATGAAGCTGAGATATCCCTTAGGTGGTGTTTGAGCAGGAACACCTATCCTCTCCATATCTAAGGTGAAGTTGAGGACCTCATTGAAGTTTGGGGGTTTACTTTCCATCATACACAACTTCAGTAGGGGATGGAGACACTCAAAAAAGTGTTCCACTCGCCTCTCCTCAGTTAGCATGTAGGACAAGCTTTCCAGGAGAGGGAACTTTTAAGCATAGTCTGCCACTATCATGTTTCCCATATTGAGGAGCATGAACTACTTTGCCTTCTCCTTCTTGGAAGAGCTGGGAATGAACCATGTAGTGAAGATGGTTCATAATTCTACCCAAGCTATAGGTTCCTCAATCAAATCTTGGCCTACAGTGTAGTTTTCCCACCATAACTTTGCATCTCCCACGAGAAGGTGGGTGGCAAAAAGAACCTTCTTGTTGGTCTTCACCTCGAGTGTGTGGAAGCCATTCTCTACATCTAGGAGCCAAGAATCTTCCTTGTCAACCTTTTCTATCTTGTCCTCACCCCAAAACTTTTCTATCTTCAACTTGATGAAGTTGAGGACAATGGCTCCAAGACAAGAGTAAACATGCATGGGTTCACCTACAACATCCCAGGATTTGAGGCCTCAGATAAGTTGATCTTAGAAGGAATGATTGGACTACCCATATCACCAAGGTGCACCTCCTTTTCAGGGAGCCCATCTCTAAGGAACTCCATAGTTAAGTGTGCTCAGCTTGGAGTAGTACTAGGATGGGTGACCAGTCGGGAAGTTGATCTTGGCTTGTGCGTCAGTGTGGACAAAGTGTGCAGTTAAGGCTAGTGGTGGTTTGTGGGGCCAGTCGTCATTCCTAAAACTCTACTAGAGCCTTGGGCTCCTTCTTGGCAGAGCTGGGAATGAACCATGTAGTGAAGATGGTTCATAATTCTACCCAAGCTATAGGTTCCTCAATCAAATCTTGGCCTACAGTGTAGTTTTCCCACCATAACTTTGCATCTCCTTCGAGAAGGTGGGTGGCAAAAAGAACCTTCTTGTTGGTCTTCACCTCGAGTGTCTGGAAGCCATTCTCTACATCTAGGAGCCAAGCATCTTCCTTGTCAACCTTTTCTATCTTGTCCTCACCCCAGAACTTTTGTATCTTCAACTTGATGAAGTCAAGGACAATGGCTCCAAGACAAGAGCAAACATGCATGGGTTCACCTCATATGTGGCCTTCCATCACCTTCTTCTTTTGCTCTAGACATTGTACATCAGGGGTATGAACTACTACTTGTTTGACTATCAGTCTAGAGCTGATAGAATGACTAGGGTCATCCTTGGGCTCATCTTTTATCATAGGTACACCTCAGGTTCATCATTCGAGTTCAGGATGTCAAATGGGATGGGCTTAGGCTCGAAACCTCCCTCAACTTAGGCCTCCTCTGGTCTATTCTGCTTGTTAGAGGACTACTCCTCCATTTCCCTCCTCTTCTTATTTGAGGATCTCCTCCTCCTGCAGGGGGGCTTCCCTCTAGGTAATCCTAAGGTGTCTCATCAAGGATGGTAGTGGTCTTTGTGAGGGACATGTAGTTTCACTTAAATAAATCAATTAATCTCAATTTTAGCTCGAGGACATTAAAGCATCATAAATTATGTCTATGACATGTTGATTACATGCATTTTGAGATTTTGGGGAGGATGCCTTAACCCTTATGATCATAACCCTAATTTATCATAACAGTGTAAAGCAAGAAGCTTGTCAACCACTAAGGTTTTTAGTGAGTAAAGTAGGAGGTAGAGAAGGGATGAATAAAGAGATGAGAAAAAAACCTAGATGTATTTTATTTCAAGAAAAATCTTCTGACGTTATCCAAGCATGATGCACAAGACCGGGAGTCCTTGTAAGGTGACTAGAGGTGTGAAGGAAAGTTTTTCTAGCCCTCGATTTATGGTCCCTGCTAGACACCATTATCTTTAGAAAATTCCCTAATAATTCCCTTGAGCTCTACAAAATTTTAATATTTAATAATTTTAATAGATTAAATGATAAACCATGCTCTAATACCACATGTAAGGACCCCCTCCCCCTAATTTTCCCTATTTATATGGATTGAGAGGAAAAGTGACATTATCATAATTCTAGGATCACAATTTAATAATTAAAAAACAATAATTATAAATTTCATTGAATGGAAAATAGTTTGTTACAATATGAAGATAAACTCCCCTTAAAGGAGGTACATACCAAAGGGAAATCTATTGTTTTTAACATGAGAGTAAATGTAACTATCTAAATCCTCTTGAATAACTTTAAGCATATTTCCTTTTAGTGCCTTCTTCTAGATGTCCATCTTTCAGATTTAGTTACAAATTATCCTAAAACGGCGTGAAACAAGATGCATGTCAACATATCAAAATATACTAAGTATGTGTGGTGCAAGCAAAATGGTGCATGTAAGTGTAACAACATAGTCAAATAAAATATTACTAAATAGTCAAAACTACATCTTTTCCAAACATCTCAACCCTATTTTACTTGATCTCTAGGAATACCCTCTCCTAGGGTTTTGTCCCTATACTAGACGTAGGCCACCTTCCCAATCATAAGATTGATGCCATGTTGACCTTCCCAATCTTGGGCTTGACCCTTTAGAATTTCACAATCATGGGCTTGATTATACTCATATCAAAGACTTTCTTTCTCTATCCATATCTCCTAAGATAGTATTAGAGGTTCGAGCAAGTTACTTCTTTATATAATATGATACTCATTTGAGCTTTATAGATTGTAGGAAATAAACAAACAAGCAAGAAATTTAGTTGCAATATGTTCGAGAAACCTTAGAAAACCAAGGAAGTCATTTAAGGTGGATAGTCATAGGAGTAATCATGTAACTTTATCAAAGATAACTTAAAGTCCAAGTAAACAAGAGGAGTTGAAATTAAGAAAGCAACTGCCCTGAAATTAATGCATAACACCCACGTATTACTATTTTTCCACAAATTTTTGTTAAGATTGACTTGGGTTCCAGGTTATGGTTTTGGGGTAAAACTAGGGTTTCATTAGGGTTTTATATTCCTAAACCCTATTTACCTCTTCTAATGCTTCTTAACTTACAAACCCTAATTTTGACTTCATATGAATACTTCATCTCAAATTAATTTCAAGATTCCCTTTTTATCCAAAAGGTTTGAACTTTATCCATAAAGTCACAAACAAGTTATGATCATTAAAACTAAGAAATTAGGGTTTTCATGCATTTAGTACATTAAAGTTATAAATTGTATGCATTTTTTGTAATTTAGGGTAGAATTAGGTCTTTACACTAATTTTATTTGATTCCTTGTATTTTTTCGATCGACTTTCATATATAACTTGCCATATTTGGATATTGCGATGAATTCCTATAATTATTACAAATTAAAACCATGTGGGCCAATAAGGGCACGCCACATAGGCGGCCTAGTTAGCACGATCCATGCCATAGGGCCATGGTAGAGTGAATTAGCTTGCACCTTGCTGGAAGCCAGGATCACCTATGCTTGAGCGAAAAAGAAAGGGGAACAGACAGAAGAGATCCTAACCTCAAGGAAGAAGTGTGGGGGTAGCAGAGTAAAATCCCAAGTACTCATATTCCACCTCTATTTGTTGGCAAGTAGAATTTGGGGAGTCAATGTGAGGGTTGACTCTAAGATCCTAGCCTGCTGAGCAATCAAGGATGGTGCCAATACCTTTGTCTTGACTGGCCAAAGTCATTGGTGCCTTCAATTGTCCAGGAGGAGATAGACGTAGTGAGGACGGTGAATGTGAAACTCAGGTGAGGTTCATTGAGGGCCTGCAGGTGAATGATGATGCTATCATTTGAATTGGAGACATGGAATGCTTCGTTAGGTCTCCCATAGTTTTCTGAAGGAGTTTGTAGCCTCACAAGTGATGTCCATCCCTATATGTAGCCTCAACTATGGAGGGCCTAGTTCCTACTGAGTTAGCGAATTGAGCAAATCCTTATGACCCTCCAAAGTAGGCAAAACCTAGTGTGGTATATGCATATTCCCATTACAAATCCATTGGTAAGGTTTTTAGATTTTTCTCATGCATTGATGAGGGAGAGAGGAGTGAAAGGAATCATCCGGGTCACTAACTTGATTTCTCAATCCATCCAGAGGTAGGAGATAAACTTCTGACCTTTGGTTCTTGATCTGATGGCCACAAGTCAAGCACATATAAAATAGGTCAGGCCCTTGATTCCTTTCCTTATTATATGTGATAGTTAATGTAATAAACCTTTAATTCTTTCACTTTAGGAAAACTAGATTAATTCATATCTCTCTCTCCTTTTATCCTTTTAATCCAAAAATATATAGGATAGTCTTTAACATTTATATATAGGTATGGGAGAGGTTTGAGACTAAACTACACAAGTTAACAATATTTTTCCTTATCTCCAAGTCTCCCTTTTATTTAATTTAGTTAAAGAAACAATTAATCCTTTTTCTCCATCAAATTTAGCAACATTCCTTATTTTAATATATTTTATCATTAAATATAACTCATCAGTTGCCTTTATGCTATTCTTTTCTAGAAAACTCCACACATTCCATTTTTATGATATCAATTGTCCATTGATCTTAGTAATTCATTTATTATTGGATTTCCCTTTTTTCCTTTATCTGATATTCCTTAATGGATTATTGAAAATATTTAAACCATAAAAACTGTTGTAAAGGAGAATTTGTAAACTAAATATATACTTCTAAAACAAGGCACTACAAGTTTTCTAATACATCCTTAACAAACCAATATCCACATTTCAAATATGCACATTAACATGTGAAAAACCAAGTTACGATAGGGTTCTTTGGGTAACAAGTGAAACCCCTCTCAAGTGCTAGTCATTATTCCCAAGGGATATATATATATATATATATATATATATATATATATATGTATATATATATATATATACTGATTGTGGAGTATTGTTTATGCATAATAGGATGTGTATTTATATGTTAGTAAATGTTAAATACTTAACATATCCTATGCATAATTCTAAGACATACAAATTATTAAAGATTGTCGGAAAGGAGTGGTCCAAGTGGTCAAGCAGGGAGTCCCCTCATGAAGGGACCCTGGTTCAATTCCCAGAAGCCGCCTTGAATTTACCACCCTCCCGGGCGCCCAGCCTCCTCCACGGCCTTTGAGGGAGGGGGGAGACAAATGTCTCTCCTAACTAAAATTTGTTTATTAAAGATTTATATTGGTGTCCTGGTCAAAAGAAATATGTAGTGAATTATGTCTTCTTGAATTTTGCATGATGATAGGTTAAGTTGGAACTTTAGAATATATTTGGGACTTTGCATCAAATTTATATATGGGAGTGGAAGTGGGATCAGATAACCAATTACTTCTTCAATGGATTGCTCAGAAAACATGTGTACACAATGCCATATGATTTATTGTAGAAAGATCAACCAACTCTATCTATTTTCTCCAATAAGATTACTTTTTATGCAACTAAGATAACATATATACATTTACAATGCAGTTATATTGCATGTCACATCAAATAGGTACTCCAAGTTTAATTATAGATTTTGGGATTCTTTTTAAGATTGACATGAGAAATCAATTGCGATCATGACCTCCTTCCATCCACATGCAGATGGACAAATAGGAAGGACTATCTGTGCATGTGAAAATAATATAATATCATGTAGTTTTCATTGTATGTTTAGTTGGAATGAACATCTTATAGTAATGGAGTTCTCCTACAATAGTTGGTATTTCTGTAGTCTATATATGCCCCTATATGAAGCTTGTTTTGGAGGATATGTGGATATCCAATTTTCTACTATGTAGTCGGTAAAAGAATATTTTGGGTCCTACAATCATACATGTAACACTATAGGATTACTGAAGTAATTGATCAACTATTCTATATATCAAAGAGCTAGAAGATGAATCATGTACATAACTACTGTAGGTCATCGAGTTTGAAGTAGGAAATGATGGATATATGAAGGAGTTTTTGAAGTGTGGTAAGTGTCGGAATCTATCATTAATTTACCTATGGTTAAGAAATTGTTCGCTAGTTTCTCACATGTTGGATTCACCATTGAAATTATTACATTATCATGATGTCATTTGTGTCTCTAAGCTTAAGAAATACCAACCAGAGACAAATGAGGATGTATGTGTTGTTAATTCATATTTGTACATACTTGACATGATGATAAATAAACTCAAGAAGTAGGAGATACTATGAATGAAGGTTATCTTTGAGGAATTGTAGGTAAAAGAATCTATGTGGGCATTAGAGTCAAGAAACATTAAAATTTAAGTTTCCTCTTTTCAAATTATGAGACAAATTTTAATGAGGAGGGTGGATTGGTGAAATCCCATATCATCATACTAAGAAATATAGGGTTTATATAACCTTGAGCTTAGTTTACAAATTTATGTCATCTATAAAATGTTTATTGTATATTTTTACAACACAAGTTATATACAATGAGCCAAACTTTTTGTAGTATATGTGATACTACTATAGGTGATAAACTATTGTAATAGACTATAATATCACAACATACTCTATACAGAACATGCTCTAACCTGTTGTAATAGTGACATGCTGACTTGCTGTAATAGAGCATAATTAGGCAGCATATTCTAACCCATTGTAATATATCATAATCACACAATATGCTTTCACCTATTTTAATAGACCATAATCACACAACATGATGTAACCCATTGTTATATACCAAGATCACACAATAGACTCCTACCCTTGGGATAAGCTGGGGAGGGAGTGAAGAAGAGGCCATGACACCCCACAAAAATGAAAATTTAAAATGTATATATATATATATGTATATATATATATGTTTATACCTAAACATTTTAACATATATATTGTATAATGGATACAAGATCGAAGTTCCAAGTACCACAACGATATGCAACTATTAACTATAGTTGTAGGTCACTAGTTCAAAACATGTGTGTGGGTGTATATTCATTTTTTAAAACATTTTATAAAAAAAACCCTATTACAACATGTCTATTCAGTGAACTACAACATGCATTAACTATTGTATAAAATATATATATTATGATATGCACAACACATGTTGTATAAAGAACCTTTCTCATAATACCACATGATCTAATGCAACGGTTGAGACCTATAGTAAAATGGAAAAATGAACTACTATAAAAAAACATTTCTATAGTAGATGGGCTATGAAGATAACTAGTGTAGGATATGGAGTTTGAAGTAGGAGAGGATGGATATATGAAGGTATCTCCATCAAAGGTGTTTTTAAAGTGTGGTAAGTGTGAGAAGCTATCAAACATATGCATTGGAATGTATCCTATGCTCGAGATATTACTAGCCATATTCTTACATGTACGATTTACAATTGAAATTAGTATACTAGCACACAGTCATTGATGATTCTATGCTTAATAAATACAAACCAGTGACTAATAAGATTTTGGATGAAGTAACAATACAATTTTGAGAGGATGTATTTTGATGTTGATGAATATTTTTACATACTTGACATGATGAGAAAGAAACTCAATAAAAAATATTATGAGAGAAGGTTATATGTGAGGAATCATAGGTAGAAGAATTTATGTGGGAATCATAGTTGGAGATGCATCTAAATTCAGTTTCCTATTTGAAAATTCTGAGATAACTTTTAATGAGGAGGATGGATTGGTAAAACCCCATATCAGCATAATAAGAAATCTTGTGTTTGTGAAAGCTTGAGTTTAGTTTACAAATGTATTTCATATATTAGATCCGAAATGGTTTTATATGTATGTTTACTCTTTATGTCATCGACATATATGTTTTATAGTAAAATTTAAATTTAACAAAATTGATCAACAACTAAATTTTTAATTATTGAGATCATATTATTGATAAACATGCAAATTCTAATAAGTAACATGAAAATTGAATGAATATAAACCAACAAAGCCTATTTTGGAAAGATTAATTGAAAAATATGTAATTATAAAGACCGATGGCTGTAGTTCTTGAGACAAAGATAAAAGGATCATTGAATACCTAGAAATACACTATGATAGGTTGGTCTAGGGTTTGAATGGATCCCAATGATAGGTATAATATATTTATGAAAATCTAGTTGGAGGATGACTAGGAAGTTGGGTTACCTATAGAATGATAGGTCTAATATATTTCATCAGTGAGGGAGAATAGTTCCATAACATCATGTTGAATTCATCAATACCTACTCTAACAATTTGGGAAGTTTATATGAAAGTCAGTCTAACTTTCAAGGTTGACTTTTGGTGAATTAATTAACTAGTTGATAGGAGTTCATGAATTGGCCCAATATTCAGGATCACAAATGGGAAATAGTCCTATGGATTGGTTCCCTTTTCTTCTGTGATGTTGGAAAATTTCTATTGATATTCCTAAGATATTTGACTTGCATTTGTCAGCTGACTAATCAAGTTCTTGGTCAAATAATCTTCCTTTAAAGAAAGATTATTATAATGAGCTCAAAATTGTAATCTAGCTAGCTAAATATTGAACATAAAATGAAATCGACCCTCTAGCTCATTAGAAAACACTCTAGCTATTGTAAACCCCAGAATCGACTACCAATTTTTTGAACATGGTCTAGGAGCTTTCAAGGTAGGTGACCTTTACTGGTCAGTTTATAGTTTAATTCATATCTAGGGTGTTTCACAACGTTCAAACAAATCATCATTAACTAATTGGAAGCGATCATTAATAATGGATTAACAAAAATCACTAAAAATTAAAACCTTTTACAAAGAGATCCTATTCCAGGAAACTCTTAACAACAAGATCCAAAGTATTATATGTACATTCTGGTCCACAAGTACATATTGTGTACCATATCTTCTCAAGGATTACATACATCAATTGCTCTGTTAGGTCTACACATGAGCTACATAAAACCTCGAGGCATTCAAGCCAAGATCTCAGATCGATTAAAAAAACACTAAGTACTGACTCCTAGGACCTGAGAATACGGATATGACACATAGGACTCATATCTACAGAACATGACAGTCAGTATCTCCACCTGAGATGTTACTACTATTCCTGATGCTGGTGTCCTTTTTCATTTTGTATGACTTCTACCTCTTCGTCTACATCCACCTAAAAATGTTGGATCCCACAGGGGTGAGACAATTGAAATTGTCCCAGCAAGAGATATAACTCTCTGCCAGAAACATTTTTATTACAGATAAACATTATAAAATTGAGCAGAGGATATGTTACAACCCTAATTTTGGGTTCACTTTGATGAGAAATTTAATTTCTCATAATAAAGATAAATGAACAAATAATGGATGAATGCCTGGATTTCATTTACAATAGCCTTGTTGTTTGATTTGTGGGCTTTATTGGCTATTGGGCCCAATAACAAGGATATTCGATTTATTAATGAATAAATGAGAATTTGAGATAAGAAAGGTTTGGAAACCTCTAGAAGGCAAATCCAAAGAGGATTTCGTGCCTCTTAGATTCCTTGGGTTCCAAGGAGTCCAAAGTTGCAAAGAAAAGGCAATAATAAAAGAAAATAGCAATTAAGTATTTCCTTGTTAATAAAGAAATTGAAAACATTGATGAAATAGGGAAAATATGTGAAAAGAGGTATTTTTGAGTTAACCTTAGTGGGATTTCGTATCCCAATGATTCCTAATGATAAAAGGAATGCCAATGAGGAGAATAAAATAGAATTAAAGAGAAATCCATAAAAGGAAATATTTTAATAAGAAATAAAACAAGATAATGTGAAATAATGCAAAATGATGCATCTAGAAGGATAATGAGTATTCCATAAAGAAAATTTCGAGATAATGGAGTGTCTTGGGATCCAAGGAGTCCCAATAAAGAGGAAAGAAAGAGAAAATACTAAAAAGGGAAAATAAGAGGATAATGTGATATCTTATTAATGAATTATGAAAGTATGGTTAAAAAGAAAGTGATTTATATGGAAAGAAAATAGGATTTCGTTCCTATGGATTAAAAGGAAAATAAAGGGTGTAAAGGAAAGGAATTTAGAAATCCTAAAGAAAAGGGAGTTACAAAAGGATAAGAGAGAGAGAGAGAGAAGGAATACTTCTCTTTGAAGGAATTAGATTCCTTTTGGGAAAGGGACACCTTGACTCGTGCTAAGCCAACCTATGGCTTCGTGGACACTCCCATATATAAGAGGTATGATCCGGGGTCGAGTCAAGAAGGAGTTCATGTCGTTGTATACTTCTTCTTCTTTTCCCTACTAACCCTAACCAAGTGAGTTCGTAGCGGTTTCAAGGGCTTGAGCGGGTGCGCCGCGATCTTGGTGGAGGCATGAATCTCTTCTAGGATCGCAAGTGGTTTTCCGCCTTCTCCAGGTCACAACCGTCGCATAGTGACCTGCTGCAGGGCTTTCAGGCCGGCCGCAGATGCCAGGCTTGGCCAACGAAGGCCAGCCGCCATGGAGGGGTGCAGAGGGCCCTGTCGGTTGCGTGGAGTCATGGCAGAGGAAGCGGAGCATTTGCTGGCGTGTATGGAGGCCCAGAGAGGGAGGAAGGGCCGGCGCGAAGCTGCAGAGCGCGGCTAGGGCGGCGCGGCTCCAGGCTGCGCAAGGTAGAAGAAGAATAGACACAGATGACGCTTCTACCCCTCCGCATGATGAAGGGCTGGTTACTTAAGCGGGGGTAAAAGTGTAACTCCGTTATAAACTCAAACAAGCCGCAACAACATTGCATGAAGAGGCCTACGTGGCAAATTTCTATTGGCCGAAAGGTACATTTTCTTGCAAAAATCATATCTAATGAACCGTAGCTCGGATTAAAATAAGTTTCATATGAATTTTTATCCTTAGAACGAGGGGAATTGAATAAAAATATGTTTAGAAGCTAATTCCTCTTTCTATGCGAAAAATAGTGTAGATTATTATCTTTAATGAATTAAAGGTTAAGAAACCCAATTTTGATATGATTAATGTGTTCATTAGGGTTCAATGGATCATTAAAGTTGATATTAGTCTATTAATGATAAAAAGGAATATTAAGAATAAAAAGGATGAACTTTGCACGTAATTTGATTAATTTAGAGTTTATGTGCATAAATGGGCTTTAATGGGCCTTGAAACCATAATGTTGGTACTTAGGACTACTGATGACTTTAATTGTTCGATTTCATGAATAGAACTAAGTTTTCAGGGTTATAATCTATTTCGAACATTAAAAGTTGTTAATTTGTGGATGAATACCCTAAATGTAGTAATTAGGGTTTTCTCATGAATCAAGGTAGAATTAATGATTAATAACGTCCATATGAATGATAGAGCATAATGAATTACAAATTGATAGTAAATAAGCATAATGATCTTGTCATAGATTAAAAGGATAAAAATGACAGTTTTAATGTAAGATAAGTTTAATGGGTTTAATTGATGGACAATGATGCCTTTAATTCGAAAATAAGGTTAAATGTTGTTAAGGGATAACCTTAATATCTTTTGTGAATAATTAGGGTTTAACATAGTGAAAGATGAAAGGAAACCCTAATTGCAATAGAAACCCTAAAAATGAAATAGTAACCCTAGGGCTCGAATAGGTCTATTAGACTTGGATACCATGATCCATGATAGAAGATATTGGATGTTTGTTTCAGGATCTTATTGAATGCTTGCTTGCCTTGTTGATTGGACTATTCTGTTTCAAGTCTGCTTAACAGGTATGTGGTTACGCTTATGACTACCCGAATTAGTTTTCCGGGATTTTGTCGATGTTTCCATCGTGACTTGAATTAAACTGTTGGATGTATTTAATTCATGCAAGGTATAATGTGAATATTATTATCACATAAGATATGTGCCTACTAGCTCAGATCCTAGTCCCCTCTGTAGCTTAATGGGTTGACCTAGTAAATGGCTACCAATGGGGTAGGCCCATCAGGTCACTAAATGACTTAGTAAATGGCTACCAATGGGGTAGGTCCATCAAGTCACGTGGAGTTAGAGATTGGACTACCTATGGGTAGTGCCATGCGACTCAACCCTAGATACTGATCTACCTGGTAGGTAGGATCATGCAGGGTTTAATAAGGATCTACCTAGAGAGAGGTGAGATCTCAGTCCACTGCAGGGACAACACAGAGATAGGGGATAGGAAAGGATTGAGTGGTACGGTTTAAAACGTAATCTTGGTTGTTAAATGATAATTGGTTGATTACTTTATTATTGTAGTTGCATGATTATTGTTTCCCCCACATACCAGCTTCGGCTGACCGACGTTTTGTTTGTCGGTGTTTTAGGTACAAATGAAAAGAACAAATAGTAAAGTGGCAGATGTGGAATTAAATGAGAAATAACATGCACAACAGGATTAGTTAGTTTAGCATTTTCATGGATAGAAGATTAGAAATCCCAGATTTCAAAAGGTAAACAAAGTTTTATTTTATACCAGTTTTCAGTGTAGTTAGTAGAATTTCATAATTATTATTGATTATTTGTTGAACCTTTGATCCTGTTAATCGAATAACGGCTCTGACCTTCGGGTCTCCCTTAAGTGGGGGTTACCGGGAGACGGGGTTGTTACAATTGGTATCAGAGCATAGGTTCCTCATCTAATCTTTAATAATTATTAAATTTTACAAATTCCATAGAACCCAAGGGAGTTATTAGAGGATTATTCGAAAGGCAGAGGCGTCTAGAAAAGGATCACGACCGGGGGCTGGCAATATTTTCCTCCACACCGCTAGTCGGAATACGAGGACTCCCGGATCCGTGTGACTGCCTGGCCAAAGTCTTAGGGTATGAATCGAAATAATATACCTTTTAGGACTCTCTCATCTCGTTCATCCTTTCTCAACTCAAATTCTGTTAAGGACCTTAAGGATTAGGGTTTTCTCTCTTTTCCTCACCCTCTTAAGGTATGGGTAAGGTTGATAAGGATTAAGGAATCCTCCATCAAATTAATAAAAAGCATGTAAATAAGATGTCATGGACATAAGCTTAATAGAGTAAGCGTAAAAGGAATAGATACATGCTTAGGTTGTATGACACGAGTTGTCATTGCCTCAGGAGAGACTTGAGGATAGACCTCCTTGGCAGGAGGATGAGTAGAGAGAGTTAGTCTTGGAGGTAGAGACCTCCATCAAAGGTAGAAACCTAGCACATCCTTTGAGGATGGTGGTAACCCTAACCCTAAGTGAAGGCTAGAGATAGAGAAAGGTTAGAGATAGAGATGACATGATGAGTTAGACCGAGTGTTTGGTTGGACATGCCTTGGGATCGTCATATGGGCCATGAGAGGTTGGATAACCTAGTACCTTTGGCGACCCAACCCTGGAGAGGGTCGTGCATGTTTGAGCGGAGGGTAACTCCTTCATGGATAAGGGTAGAGAAGAACTTATAGGGCTGTTGCAAGAAGGATGTAACTTGCACCCAGAGTGCATCAGTAGTGTGGACAGTTAAACGAAACCCTAGTCAAGGGATCATGATGGATGACTTATGAGATAAGCATAAGGGTTATGGATAATCTTGAGTAAACATAAGTTTGAGTATAGGCTTCATTCAAGTAAGGGCATGCTTAGGAGTTTGATCCTTCATAAAGACATGACCTCTTATAGAGAGGTTGGTTGTAGGATTAGCTCGAGAGAGAGGGAGTAGACCTCGACCAAGAAAGTTGGAAGCCTAAAACCCCGAAACTTGAGAAACAGTGGGAGTTGAGAAGGATGCGACCCAAGTGGATGATAATGGTCGCCTCATGCATGATCCCTGGAGGTTGATGATGTCTTGGTTAGCTTGAGAGTAACCAAACCCTAGAGGGAGGATGATGCTTCTGGCACCTATGGTACAAGTCATTACCTACTAGATGAGATAGAGAGTGCTTTAGACCCTGAAGAGGTTAAGGCACCAGTTGTGAGGTTTTATACCTAGTAGTTGTCCAGGAAGAGGAATCAACTTTGAAGTGTTGCTTGAGTAGAAAGATCATGGGAGTACATGACATATCTTGGACATGCTGGCTTCCTGGTTAAGAGAATGAGCATGCGGTTGGACACCCGGAGGTGAACCTAGGGTTCCTAGGCCTAAGAGGGGAAGCGGTGTACCCAATGCTCATGTTGAGATTTGAGTCTCTATAGTTTCAAGCATGGTACTCTTAATGTGTAGAGGAAAAAAAAACCCTTCAGTTAAGGGTATGTTTGATGAACCCCTCACGAATAAGTTGATCTGATGATGAGGAAAGAGGATGAGTGTGACATAGCATGGTTTTATAGGTGCGCTTGTGCCTTAGTAGTTGTTGGTTTTAGCATGCTCATATGGGTGTAAACCCTAAGGGTGGTTGTGACCTTGCTGTCACGGTTTGTAGTTTCCTCCCATCCTGGGAGAGGACCCTTTGGTCGGGTGTGTACCAGTTCTGTCGGTTTTGAGGTGACCTGAAGAGGTCTCATAGGATCTTGAGAAGCTAAGTGAAGAGTACATGGTATGAAAATGAACCTATAGGCCCATAGATAACCATCTCTAAGTGCGTGGACGTGTTACCATGGGAGTAACCGGTATGGGGCCTGACCAAGGTAGACAGGTTGCCATGACCCCTGTGAAGGGATGAAAGTCAGTCATGAATGCAGAAAGAGATGATGAAGGCTTGGGTAAGGTTCTAAGTCAGACCTGTACTATAAGAGAATCCTAAGTCTATCCTAGGGTCAGGTAGGGATAAGACCGGTGGAAGAAGGAGTTACCTAATTCCTCAGTTGCACATGACCATAGGGTCGGGAGGTAACAACTATCATTGTCTAAGGGCCATGGGTTAGGAGATTGATCACCTTCATGAACTCGTGGGACCTGAAGGGCAGATGAGTAGGGCACTCTCTTGATGCATGAGGGAAGAGGGATGACCCCAAAAAGAGCCGGTACCCTATAGACCTAGAGGAGATGACCAAGGATATAAACCTTAGTAGGTTCAAGACTTGTTTGATGTCATGATGTTTGTGATGTAGAGACATATGTGGCACATTGCAACTTAGATGTAAAGGTGTATTGGTAAGGTGGGATGTACCATCTCTACTTTTGGAACAGGAAGAACTCTGTATTTGGACTGCAGCCAAATGCCTATTTCCTCTTGTTATGGGAGTGAGAGATAGGACATTACGCATGCCATACACCAAGGATAAGAGATGATGTAGGTTGGAACGTCGCCACAAGGAATGAGGATAGAGAAGATAACCTACCCTAGTAAAGTGAATGATACATGGATGGTTTGTAAACACTAAGAGGAATAAGGTAGTCAGCTTATGAGGATGTTTTATCATGGGCTATGTGGATCTTAAAAGTTATACCAGGTTGAGTTTGACCACCATGATGATGAAATCAGAGAGTGTTCTTAATGAAGATAAACATATAGTTTGAGGTGACATGATAAGTGAAATGCATGAAAGTGTAATGTTACCTATTACCTAAGGATGTGAAGTGGTAATGGGTGTTCTGGTTGAGATACATCTGATTTGAAGCTAGAAGAGGTTGTTTGGCTAACCCTAAGTTTGAAAAGGAGAGGTGTTTGGATAACACTCAGATGTAAGGGTTGCCAGTCTAGTCCTTGAGGTAATGAAAGGATGGTAGAACCTCAGATGAACTTCTTTGGAAGAGAAGGTGGCGAAACCCCGACTAGAGTGGTTTAGGGTTTCAGAGGATTTGATCTTGAAAGAATCATGACATACAGGAAATCATGGTTGAAGAACACCATACACCGTAGAAAATGGCAATAGCACTTTGGATGCTTAAGATGAAGTTGCATGTGGTTTATGGCCATGCAAGCCAGGAGGTAAAGGACGAACCCCAGTAACCCAAGGTATCGATATAGAGGACAAAAGAGTCCCTGAGAGGGAATGGGAGCTCAACACTATGGATGTTGTGATAGGTCTTCCCTGGGCCAAAGAAGGTCGAGATACAATATGGGTTATGGAAGGTCGCCTTACCTAGATTATATGACGAAGGGAGAGTTCTGTCAAGGGACAGATCTAGTTGAACTACCCATGAGAGAGATGGTTCAACTACACCATGAAGCGAGTTCAATGGTTCTTGAGTTTGACCTAAAGGTTCACTTCCATAAAGTGGAGGTAGCTACATGAAGAACTCTATGTTATTATGGTTTACCACCCCTAACTATGGTTAGTATGATCCAGACTAGAGGGTCTGATGAGAGCAAGTGTGCTTGTTCAGGGTGATACAAAGAGACAGTTCTTAAGATGTGATGTTAACCAGCATAGCCTTTATCGGGATGTAAGAAGCTATATAAGGAGGGTGTGTCGGTCACCACTTCATTATAATGATGTTGGTAATGGAGGCCTCGTGAAGGTCATAAAAGAACCACAGTGTATGCAGATGAAGTCACTTGATCGTGTAATGGCTGAGAGAGAGCCCAGGGTGACATGTGTCACGAGCTAATACAAAACAGACTGACATGCAGTTCACTGTGGGAGAATATGTGATGTGAAAATCTGACCCCTCTAAGCTACAGCTGAGAGAGCTAAATCCCCGATATATGGGTCCATTTGAGATGGATTGGTGGATATGATTGTGTTTAGCCTTACCCCATAGGATAACGTGACGTGTAATGTGTTACATGAGTCCGATCTAGAGCACTATGTGAGGTACCCAAGCCATGTGTTGAGCCTTGAACCTATTCAGCTTTTGAAAGGCTGAAATGTCCTGAGTCACCTATGAGGGTACGATATACCAAGGTAAGAAAGAACTCAGATGGAAGAATATGAGATGATGAAGGTTCTTGGAAAACACCACGGATAGGGTAAAGCCACATGGTAGCCCTGATGGACATAAGAATGGATTATCCTGTTTGTTTGCTTGCTTGCTGGAATTTTGAGGACAAAATTCTTATAAGAGGGGAAGGATGTTACAACCCTAATTTTGGGTTCACTTTGATGAGAAATTTAATTTCTCATAATAAAGATAAATAAACAAATAATGGATGAATGTCTGGATTTCATTTACAATAGCCTTGTTGTTTGATTTGTGGGCTTTATTGGCTATTGGGCCCAATAACAAGGATATTCGATTTATTAATGAATAAATGAGAATTTGAGATAAGAAAGGTTTGGAAACCTCTAGAAGGCAAATCCAAAGAGGATTTCGTGCCTCTTAGATTCCTTGGGTTCCAAGGAGTCCAAAGTTGCAAATAAAAGGCAATAAGAAAAGAAAATAGCAATTAAGTATTGCCTTGTTAATAAAGAAATTGAAAACATTGATGAAATAGGGAAAATATGTGAAAAGAGGTATTTTTGAGTTAACCTTAGTGGGATTTCGTATCCCAATGATTCCTAATGATAAAAGGAATGCCAATGAGGAGAATAAAATAGAATTAAAGAGAAATCCATAAAAGGAAATATTTTAATAAGAAATAAAACAAGATAATGTGAAATAATGCAAAATGATGAATCTAGAAGGATAATGAGTATTCCATAAAGAAAATTTCGAGATAATGGAGTGTCTTGGGATCCAAGGAGTCCCAATAAAGAGGAAAGAAAGAGAAAATACTAAAAAGGGAAAATAAGAGGATAATGTGATATCTTATTAATGAATTATGAAAGTATGGTTAAAAAGAAAGTGATTTATATGGAAAGAAAATAGGATTTCGTTCCTATGGATTAAAAGGAAAATAAAGGGAGTAAAGGAAAGGAATTTAGAAATCCTAAAGAAAAGGGAGTTACAAAAGGATAAGAGAGAGAGAGAGAGAGAGAAGGAATACTTCTCTTTGAAGGAATTAGATTCCTTTTGGGAAAGGGACACCTTGACTCGTGCTAAGCCAACCTATGGCTTCGTGGACACTCCCATATATAAGAGGTATGATCCGGGGTCGAGTCAAGAAGGAGTTCATGTCGTTGTATACTTCTTCTTCTTTTCCCTACTAACCCTAACCAAGTGAGTTCGTAGCGGTTTCAAGGGCTTGAGCGGGTGCACCGCGATCTTGGTGGAGGAATGAATCTCTCCTAGGATCGCAAGTGGTTTTCCGCCTTCTCCAGGTCACAACCGTCGCATAACAACCTGCTGCAGGGCTTCCAGGCCGGCTGCAGATGCCAGGCTTGGCCAACGAAGGCCAGCCTCCATGGAGGGGTGAAGAGGGCCCCGTCGGTTGCGTGGAGTCATGGCAGAGGAAGCGGAGCGTTTGCTGGTGTGGATGGAGGCCCAGAGAGGGAGGAAGGGCCGGCGCGAAGCTGCAGAGCGCGGCTAGGGCGGCGCGGCTCCAGGCTGCGCAAGGTAGAAGAAGAATAGACACAGATGATGCTTCTGCCCCTCCGCATGATGAAGGGCTGGTTACTTAAGCGGGGGTAAAAGTGTAACTCCGTTATAAACTCAAACAAGCCGCAACAACATTGCATGAAGAGGCCTACGTGGCAAATTTCTATTGGCCGAAAGGTACATTTTCTTGCAAAAATCATATCTAATGAACCGTAGCTCGGATTAAAATAAGTTTATATGAATTTTTATCCTTAGAACGAGGGGAATTCAATAAAAATATGTTTAGAAGCTAATTCCTCTTTCTATGTGAAAAATAGTGTATATTATTATCTTTAATGAATTAAAGGTTAAGAAACCCTATTTTGATATGATTAATGTGTTCATTAGGGTTCAATGGATCATTAAAGTTGATATTAGTTTGTTAATGATAAAAAGGAATATTAAGAATAAAAAGGATGAACTTTGCACGTAATTTGATTAATTTAGAGTTTATGTGCATAAATGGGCTTTAATGGGCCTTGCAACCATAATGTTGGTACTTAGGACTACTGATGACTTTAATTGTTCGATTTCATGAATAGAACTAAGTTTTCAGGGTTATAATCTATTTCGAACATTAAAAATTGTTAATTTGTGGATGAATACCCTAAATGTAGTAATTAGGGTTTTCTCATGAATCAAGGTAGAATTAATGATTAATAACGTCCATATGAATGATAGAGCATAATGAATTACAAATTGATGGTAAATAAGCATAATGATCTTGTCATAGATTAAAAGGATAAAAATGACAGTTTTAATGTAAGATAAGTTTAATGGGTTTAATTGATGGACAATGATGCCTTTAATTCGAAAATAAGGTTAAATGTTGTTAAGGGATAACCTTAATATCTTTTGTGAATAATTAGGGTTTAAAATAGTGAAAGATGAAAGGAAACCCTAATTGCAATAGAAACCCTAAAAATGAAATAGTAACCCTAGGGCTCGAATAGGTCTATTAGACTTGGATACCATGATCCATGATAGAAGATATTGGATGTTTGTTTCAGGATCTTATTGAATGCTTGCTTGCCTTGTTGATTGGACTATTCTGTTTCAAGTCTGCTTAACAGGTATGTGGTTACACTTATGACTACCCGAATTAGTTTTCCAGGATTTTGTCGATGTTTCCATCGTGACTTGAATTAAACTGTTGGATGTATTTAATTCATGCAAGGTATAATGTGAATATGATTATCGAATAAGATATGTGCCTACTAGCTCAGATCCTAGTCCCCTCTGTAGCTTAATGGGTTGACCTAGTAAATGGCTACCAATGGGGTAGGCCCATCAGGTCACTAAATGACTTAGTAAATGGCTACCAATGGGGTAGGTCCATCAAGTCACGTGGAGTTAGAGATTGGACTACCTATGGGTAGTGCCATGCGACTCAACCCTAGATACTGATCTACCTGGTAGGTAGGATCATGCAGGGTTTAATAAGGATCTACCTAGAGAGAGGTGAGATCTCAGTCCACTGCAGGGACAGCACAGAGGTAGGGGATAGGAAAGGATTGAGTGGTACGGTTTAAAACGTAATCTTGATTGTTAAATGATAATTGGCTGATTACTTTATTATTGTAGTTGCATGATTATTGTTTCCCCCACATACCAGCTTCGGCTGACCGACGTTTTGTTTGTCGGTGTTTTAGGTACAAATGAAAAGAACAAACAGTAAAGTGGCAGATGTGGAATTAAATGAGAAATAACATGCACAGGAGGATTAGTTAGTTTAGCATTTTCATGGATAGAAGATTAGAAATCCCAGATTTCAAAAGGTAAACAAAGTTTTATTTTATACCAGTTTTCAGTGTAGTTAGTAGAATTTCATAATTATTATTGATTATTTGTTGAACCTTTGATCCTGTTAATCGAATAACGGCTCTGACCTTCGGGTCTCCCTTAAGTGTGGGTTACCGGGAGACGGGGTTGTTACAGGATAAGCAGTTTAGAACATTCTCATATTTTAAAGCATTACAACTATCTATGATAGAGCAGTAAATCATTTATTCACTTTATAAGGAATATGAAGAACATGTATATCATTTATCCATCTTACTATATGAACATCTCAAGCTTATCCTGAGATACTCATTATCATGGGATGTCAACCATGAATCATTCTCATTTCTATCTGTTGACCTTAGCCAATCTGTTAGCAAGATATTGAATTGTACCAGTCATGTGAGTAGACATCATCATATTCTATCCAGGCATTGGACTATGCCAATCCTATGCAAACATTACATGCATTGGACTATACCAATCTTGTACAACCATTCCAGGCATTGAACTATACCAATCATGTGCATACATTCCAGGCATTGGACTATGCCAATCATGTGCAATCATTCCAGGCATTGGACTATACCAATCTTGTGAAATTATTCCAGGTATTGGGTTATGACCAATCCTATGCAATTATTACAGGTATTGGGTTATTGCCAATCCTGTGCAATTATTCCAGGTATTGGGTTATTACCAATCCTGTACAATTATTCTAGGTATTGGGTTATTACCAATCATGTGCAATTATTCCAGGTATTGGGTTATGACCAATCCTGTGCAATTATTCCAGGTATTGGGTTATTACCAATCATGTGCAATTATTCCAGGTATTGGGTTATGACCAAACCTGTGCAATTATTCCAGGTATTGGATTATTACCAATCATGTGCAAACATCACTGCATACCACATCACCTTTACTAGGTATTAAACCTTGGCCAAGCCATCATACTTATTCAAAACCTTTATGTAATTCAATTATTCCTCATATTTCCCTTAAGATTATTCAAAACACTATAGTCCTTATTTGACTATAAACATGAAGCATGTATGACCAAGATTTCATTATTATTATTGTATCCATTAGTTATTATTATTATGTTACTCAGTTTCCATTTTTTATTATTATTTCT
Source organism: Alisma plantago-aquatica (assembly GCA_963693085.1). Taxonomy (NCBI): domain Eukaryota; kingdom Viridiplantae; phylum Streptophyta; class Magnoliopsida; order Alismatales; family Alismataceae; genus Alisma; species Alisma plantago-aquatica. Next base: position 213,164,924 of record OY856414.1, read on the forward strand.
TTCATGAGACTTTATAACATCTTGTTACCTTTCACTAGGCAAAAACTACTCTCATGGATCACAAGGCCCATTACACATCTTATCACCTCTCACTAGGCAACAACTACTCTCATGGCTCACAAGGCCATTAAACATCTTGTCACCTCTCACTAGGAAACAACTATTCTCATGGCTCACAAAGCCATTACACATCTTATCACCTCTCACTAGGCAACAACTACTCTCATGGTTCACAAGGCCATTAAACATCTTGTCACCTCTCACTAGGCAACAACTACTCTCATGGTTTACAAGGCCATTAAACATCTTGTCACCTCTCACTAGGCAACAACTACTCTCATGGCTCACAAGGTCATTAAACATCTTGTCACCTCTCACTAGGCAACAACTGTTCTCATCATTTATCATTAAATGATTATCAACACAAGGTATGAGTTTCTCTTTCATCCTTACAAGAGTATAAATACATCATACTTTATTAACTTGGCTTAACCCTTTCTTAAGGTATGTTATCCTACAATTATTAAGGTGCATTAGGCTCATTACATCTCAATGTAAAAATTGACATGGCACATTTCATGTGTTATTCATCCAAGTATACTAGATTTAGGGTACATCATGGTGTATCAACTTTGAGGTACTAAATGTGATATCTATCATGTACGTCTTGATGTCTCACTTCCCTCATCACTTTAGACTTACTTAAGTTCATCAACTTATCTTGTATTAGGATATTACCCATCCTAATACTTTATGCACATGTTCATCACATTATCATGTAATGTATTGGTCATAAGTCACTCATTTGAATTATTCAACCATTAACAATAATACAGACTCATCTCGAGTTAAAGTAGTATTGATATAAGATTATCCATTATCAACCACTTTAGGTATTTCACCTACCAATATATTATTCACTACTCCATTATTAGGAATAGGTTTCCCCTCTTTATCAATTAGAGTTTTACATAACATCACCCTATATTAGGGTTTCACATAACATCATCCTATATTAGGGTTTCACATGACATCACCCTCTATTGGGGTTTCACATAACATCATTATCTTGAATTAAGGTGGCTTATAACTTTTCCCCAATTTAGGGTTTCAGGTAACCTTACCCAAAATTAGAGTTTCATGAAGAATCCTCTTAAATTGGGGTTTTTCATTATATTACCTTGAATTGGAATTTGTCATATCATCACCCCATATTAGGGTTATACCATTACCCTAGATTAGGGTTTCACCTAGCATCGACCTAAATTAGGGTTAGAGCTCATCAACCTTCTTAATTAGGGTTTCATGATCTCATCCTCATGGATAAAACCCTAATTACATATTTTATTCATATTGAAAGTATTGAGGATTAATCACTACATGATTATTATACATGTATGAATTCCTCTCTCTCTCATCCTTTCTAGGATGTTGATTACTTCAAGCTTGATTAAATTAGGTCAACCTTTCATTCAAGTACACACATTTAGGGTTAGCATAGTGTATTGAGATATTGCTTCCATAAGCATCAAAGGTTAACCTTTCTAAGGGTACTAAACACCCTAGTACCTTAAAGGTACAACCATTGTAATTACCTTTAATAAACATCATTAACAATCATGGGGTTAATTGATCTTTCATCACATTAGTCTTCAACCAGTTTTGGTTGCATTGAACCTCCAATCGGTCTTGAGGTGCTTGACCTCTAAACGGTCTTGAAGCTACTAGACCTTCAAATGGTCTTGAAGACCATTATAACTTAAACGGTCTTGGTCCTAAAACCTTCAATCAGTCTTAAGACTGTTAGACCATCAAACGGTCTTGATCTCAAAGTCCCTAAATGGTTTGAGACTATTTGAACTAAATATAATTACCCCCTAATAGTTTGAAACCGTTTAGACCTCCAAACAGTCAACTCCTCCAAACGGTCAATGTACCCAAACAGTTTTGAAGTTTAATTTACCTATTCGATCTTGAGATCCATTACCCATTCTGTTTTGAACTCAATTACCCATTCGATTTTGAAGTAAATTACCCATTCGGTTTTGAAGTAAATTACCCATTCGGTTTTGAAGTAAATTACCCATTCGGTTTTGAAGTAAATTACCCATTTGGTGTTGAACTCAATTACCCATTCAAACTTGAAGTCAATTACCCATTCAGTTTTAAGGTAAATACCCATTCGGTCTTGAACTCAATTATCCATTCAATTTTGAGACCGAATCAACTCAATCGGTTTTGAAACCGAATTAGATCAATATGTTTTGAAAACCATTTGTCAATTCCTTTGTTGAGGTGTGTGCTTAAGATGACATCATCATCTTCAAGCTTCAAACCTTCGAAATCAATTGTGATTCTTATGGTTATTTCAACAACTAATCAAAAGGAAATCGAGAAAGAAGAATGGTTCAACACATGATGAATAAATTGCAAGCAATAATGACATTTAAGGGTTCAAGTTATATAACCCGCCTTCAAAATTGAATCCAAGCTTCAAGATTCACGTTCTCAATGGTGAATGAAGCTTCCTCAACTTGCAAAGGCTCGTTCCCAAGTCTTTGAGTGAAATGAATGGCTAAGGATGAAGATTGAATGAAGAAAAGAAGAAATTAAGCATTGAATTTCGATTTCCACCATGAAATTAAGGTTGAAGATGACTATGGAGCTTACCTACAGGTTGGGGCACGTCCTCCTATTTCTCCTAATCTCCCTTGTGTTCAACCAAACAAAGGAAATAAAAAGGAATCGAAAAATCCTTTCATGTGGGTTGAAAATGGGATGTATATAAGGGAATTTCAATGGGAGAGAAAGTGATAAATAATTCCTTCAACTCCAAAAATTGGTGCCACATACTCCCCTCAATCACTTGCATACGAAGCCATCTACCCCACCTTGTAATTCCTCTTCATTATCCATGAATTAAAAGAAAACAATTTAAGCACCTTAACCATTTTAATAATAATATCCAATATTAGTGGATATTACTTTTTAGTTAACTAATGTGAGTGGGCTCTCCACTCACTTCAGATATTTCGGTTCCATTGCAAGGAACAAGTACGTCCATACTTATACAAATTCAACCATCACATTTTTGGTTGAAGGGAACTTCCATTAATATTTTTATTTTTGCATTAAATTGAATTAGGGTTTCAATTATGCTTAAATCTTGATTATTTTAATATCAAGATTCTCTTTCCTCCAAAGAGATTTAAATGAGACGCCCCTCTGATTTTCTTGTCTCTAAATGATACCAATAAATATTAGGGACTCTCTAGAAGTGGTATTTTGCATATTGAACCCTAGGTTTTGGGTAAATTGCACATTGCACCAAAACTAGGTTTTAATGCACAAACATTGCTTAATAAGCTCTTTCTTGGTGCTCAAGCTTTCACAAGCCATACCTCTACATAATTTTCATTCTTATGATGTTTCAACACTTGAGGAACATTTTATCATGTAACATTTGCAAGTTAACCCCTCAACTTGGGTAATTTGCACTTTAGTCCAAAATGGGCAAAACATTATTTTCAACATTCATCAAAAAGGACTAAAATTGAAACATAAGTTCCACTTGGGCCTTAATTAATTTTCAAAAGATAAGAGCAAGCATATAATTAACTTTATTAAGCAAAACATCTAGGGTTAAAGCATAACCCAGATCATGGATGTTACAAGTTATAAACCCCTAACAAGGATTTCGTCCCCAAAAACCCAGGTAAAGGAAGACATTTTTTTTCATTCATCATACCATCAAGTCTCAACATAACATCTTAATGTCATGGAGATGCCATAGAAATTTGATCAACACAAAGTCCTTCCACACAGGGTTATCAAACAACTTATCACACATGACACATACTCTACTATTTCTTTTCATTATTGACTAAAGAGTCAATTCTGTGTCAGGTAACACTTTTCCTAGTCAGAGATACATTATACATACCTCATTTAATTTAGCATTTCACTTTCAAGATAAGTCCAATGTTACATTTTGTCACCCACTTGTGACTACAAGTCTCTTCATACATCTGGTGTGTCATCCAAACTACTGATACAACACTAAAGTTTCATACTGCTTGTACCAACTATCTTATTAGAAGGCACTGATTCCTCTCTTGCCTGATCCCTTGCACCTCTTACTAGTGTAATAACATTGCTTTCAACAACGTGATCCTCGTGTTCTCCAGACATCTTTAAGCTATCTCCCTTCTTCTGCATAAGCAGAAGTCACTATAAGATATACCAGAGGACACTAGAACAAACTCAACACCTTAGTCCTATGTCTCTATAGACTCAACGAACCTAGAGATCTGATATCACTAATTGTTGCACATCATTCGAACAAATCATCATTAACTAAGCGGAAGCGATCATTAACAACGGATTAACAAAAATCACTAAAAATTAAAACCTTTTACAAAGAGATACAATTCCAGGAAACTCTTAACAACAAGATCCAAAGTATTATATGTACATTCTGGTCCACAAGTACATACCGTGTACCATATCTTCTCGAGGATTACATACATCAATTTCTCTATTAGGTGTACACATGAGCAACACAAAACCTCGAGGCATTCAATCCAAGATCTCAGATCGATTATAAAAACACTAAGTACTGACTCCTAGGACCTGAGAGTACAGAGACGACACATATGACTCATATCTACAAGACATGACAATTAGTATCTCCACCTGAGATGTTACTGCTATTCCTGATGCTGATGTCCTTTTTCCTGTTGTATGCCTTATACCTCTTCGTCTGCGTCCACCTAAAAATGTTGGATCCCACAGGGGTGAGACAATTGAAATTGTCCCAGTGAGAGATATAACTCTCTGCTAGAAAACTTATTATTGCAGATAAACATTATAAAACTGAGCAGAGGATAAGCAGTTTAGAACATTCTCATATTTTAAATCATCGCAACTATCTATGATAGAGCAATAAATCATGTATTCACTTTATAAGGAATATGAAGAATATGTATATCATTTATCCATCTTACTATATCAACATCTCAAGCTTATACTGAGATACTCATTATCATGGGATGTTATCCATGAATCATTCTCATTTCTGTCAGTTGACCTTAGCCAATCTGTTAGCCAGATATTGAACTGTACCAGTCATGTGAGTATACATCATCATATTCTGTCCAGGCATTGGACTATGTCAATCCTATGCAAACATTCCAGGCATTGGACTATACCAATCCGGAGCAACCATTCCAGGCATTGGACTATACCAATCTTGTGCAAACATTCCAGGCATTAGACTATGCCAATCATGTGCAATCATACCATGCATTCGACTATACCAATCATGTGCAATTATTCTAGGTATTGGGTAATGACCAATCCTGTGCAATTATTCCAGTTATTGGGTTATTGCCAATCATGTGCAATTATTCCAGGTATTGGGTTATTACCAATCATGTGCAATTATTCTAGGTATTGGGTTATTACCAATCTTGTGCAATTATTCCAGGTATTGGGTTATTACCAATCCTCTGCAATTATTCTAGGTATTGGGTTATTACCAATCCTGTGCAATTATTCCAGGTATTGGGTTATGACCAATCTTGTGCAATTATTCCAAGTATTGAGTTATTACCAATCTTGTGCAAACATCACTGCATACCACATCACCTTTACTAGGTATTAAACCTTAGCCAAGCCATCATAGTTATTCACATCCTTTATGTAATTAAATTATTCCTCATATCTCCCTTAAGCTTATTCAAAACACTATAGCCCTTATTTGACTATAAACATGAAGCATGTATGGCCAAGATTTCATTATTATTATTGTATCCATTAGTTATTATTATTATATTACTAAGTTTCCATTGTTTATTATTATTTCTTTCATGAGACTTTATAACATCATGTTACCTTTCACTAGGCAACAACTACTCTCATGGCTCACAAAACCCATTACACATCCTGTCACCTCTCACTAGGCAACAACTACTCTCATGGATCACAAGGCCATTAAACATCTTGTCACCTCTCACTAGGCAACAACTATTCTCATGGCTCACAGGGCCATTACACATCTTGTCACCTCTCACTAGGCAACAACTACTCTCATGTCTCACAAGGCCATTAAACATCTTGTCACCTTTCACTATGCAACAACTACTCTCATGGCTCACAAGGCCATTAAACATCTTGTCACCTCTCACTAGGCAACAACTACTCTCATGGCTCAGAAGGCCATTAAACATCTTGTCACCTCTCACTAGACAACAACTATTCTCATCATTTATCATTAAATGATTATCAACACAAGGTATGAGTTTCTCTCTCATCCTTACCAAAGTATAAATACATCATAGTTTATTAACATGGCTTAACCCTTTCTTAAGGTATGTTAGCCTACACTTATTAAAGTGCATTAGGCTCATTACATCTCAATGTAACAATTGACATGACACATTTCATGTGTTATTCATCCATGTATACTGGATTTAGGGTACATCAAGGTGTATCAACTTTGAGGTATTGCAGGTGATATCTATCATGTCTTAATGTATCACTTCCCTCATCACTTTTGACTTACTTAAGTTCATCAGCTTATCTTGTATTATGATATTACCCATCCTAATACTTTATGCACATGTTCATTACATTATCATGTAATGTATTGGTCATAAGTCACTCATTTGAATTATTCAACCATTAACAATAATATGCACTCATCTCGAGTAAAAGGATTGTTGATATAAGATTATCCATTATCAACCACTTTAGGTATTTCACCTACCAATATATTATTCACTACACCATTATTAGGAATAGGTTTCCCATCTTCATCAATTAGGGTTTTACATAACATCACCCTATATTAGGGTTTCACATAACATCACCCTATATTAGGGTTTTACATGACATCACCCTATATTGGGGTTTCACATAACATCATTATCTTGAATTAAGGTTCCTTATAACTTTTCCCCAATTTAGGGTTTCATGTAACCTTACCCGAAATTAGGGTTTCATGAAGCATCCTCTTAAATAGGGGTTTTTCATTATATTACCCTGAACTGGGATTTCTCATATCATCACCCCAGATTAGGGTTACACCATTACCCTAGATTAGGGTTTCACCTAGCATTTCCCTAAATTAGGGTTAGAGTTGATCAACCTTCTAAATTAGGGTTTCATGATCTCATCGTCATGGATTGAACCCTAATTACATATTTTATTCATATTGAAAGTATTGAGGATTAATCACTACATGATTATTATACATGTATTAATTCCTCTCTCTCTCTCATCCTTTCTAGGATGTTGATTACTTCAAGCTTGATTAGATTAGGTCAACCTTTCATTCAAGTACACACATTTAGGGTTAGCATAGTGTATTGAGATACTGCTTCCATAAGCATCAAAGGTCAACCTCTCTAAGGGTACTAAACACCCTAGTACCTTAAAGGTACAACCATTGTAATTACCTTTAATAAACATCATTAATAATCATGGGGTTAATTGATCTTTCATCACATTAGGTCTTCAACCGGTTTTGGTTGCATTGAACCTCCAATCGATCTTGAGGTGCTTGACCTCTAAACGGTCTTGAAGCTACTAGACCGTCAAATGGTCTTGAAGACCGTTAGACCTTAAATGGTCTTAGTCCTAAAACCTTCAATCGGTCTTAAGACCATTAGACCATCAAACGGTCTTGATCTGAAAGTCCCTAAATGGTTTGTGACCGTTTGAATTAATTATAATTAACCCCAAACGGTTTGAAATGTTTAGACCTCCAAACGGTCAACTCCTCCAAACGGTCAACATACCCAAATGGCTTTGAAGTTTAATTGATCCATTCGATCTTGGGATCCTTTACCCATTCGGTTTTGAACTCAATTACACATTCAGTTTTGAAGTAAATTACCCATTCGGTTTTGAAGTAAATTACCCATTTGGTTTTGAAGTAAATTACCCATTTGGTTTTGAACTCAATTACCCATTCAAACTTGAATTCAATTACCCATTCGGTTTTGAGGTAAATACCCATTTGGTCTTGGGTTCAATTACCCATTCGGTCTTGAACTCATTTATCCATTCAATTTTGAGACCGAATCAACTCAATCGGTTTTGAAACCAAATTAGCTTAATCGGTTTTGAAAACCATTTGCCCATTCCTTTATGGAGGTGTGTGCTTAAGATGACATCATCATCTTCAAGCTTCAAACCTTCGACATCAATTGTGATTCTTATGGTGATTTCAACAACTAATGAAAAGGACATCTAGAAAGAAGAAAGGTTAAAACAAGATGAATAAATTGCAAGCAATAATGACATTTAAGGGTTCAAGTTATATAACCCTCCTTCAAAATTGAATCCAATCTTCAAGCTTCACGTTTTCAATGGTGAATGAAGCTTCCTCAACTTCCAAAGGATCGTCCTCAAGTCTTTGAGTGAAATGAATGGCTAAGGTTGAAGATTGAATGAAGAAAAGAAGAAATTAAGCATTGAATTTCAATTTCCACCATGAAATTAAGGTTGAAGATGACTATGGAGCTTACCTACAGGTTGGGGGACATCCTCTAGGGATGGCAAAAAAGTGAGAACCCGCATCCATCGACAACCACCCAACTTGCTCCATTATTTTAAAGATAAGATGGGGGTCCGCTCCATTTGGTTTGGATGAATGGTTGCTTGAGATTCGGATGCCTGTGGGGATCCGTTCAGTCATTATATCCTATTTTTTCAGACGCAACCATGCATGAATCTAGAGAGCCTACCTTTCCAGATTTCATATTTGTACGCCGTCCAACTTCCTCTGTTGCAAAAAAAGATATTCCAAGCCACGTATTGGTCATCTCATTGTGCTCCCATACAAGCAGGTGCTTTGAACACCGCCCTAGAGGAATCAAAGACCATGTTTAGTCCCGAATGAAGCCATGCTCAATGGTGATAACTTCCATCTGCATGCACCTTAACTCTCCTCCTTACACTACAACTACAATAATCTATGGTTTCTAGAAGCTACCAATCACAATTGTATATTCTAGTACAACGACGGGTGAGCAGTACAACTACGACTGACGGAGATACGACATCTACGACAGTCAGATGCCCAGTTCAACTGCGGCTGACGGAGCTACAACATCTATGGCAACCTCTGGCGATCAGGACTGTGCAGATGTCTGGTGCCACAACAACTCACAGTTGACCATAACGTCGATGCCTTGGCAGCTGCTGACGGCTTTGGCTACGACGACAACACCACGATGACTTACTATTGGCCACAGAGTCGACGGCATGGCGGCATTGGCTACGATGGCACTGCCATGTCGACTTACAGTCGACAACAACGAGGATGCCATCACGGCTGAATGTGGCTCTGGCTATGAAAGTAACACCATGATGGCTTATAGTTGGCCATGACGTCGATGCATGACAGCTGACGGCGGCTTCGGTTATGATAGCACCATGGCTCACTGTTGACAACGACACTGATGCCATGCCTTCATGTATTTGATGCCAGCTAATAAGATATTACCATGACTCGTCGCCTTCAAAATGTATCTACGCTAATCAGCTGTAATACACATCTCTATAAGCAGATGTGTGAAATTTGTTCGGTGTTGTTTACCAGTCACCCGATCCATATATCATGGGTGTCCAAGCGCAGGGACTCGTTCTTCAAGTGGGTGATAGAATATACTAAAAAGTGGAATGGTTTGGTTCGGGGGTGGGTCGTTTGCTAGTAGGTGGATTATTTTTCCATGCCTAACGTCCTCCTGTTGCTCCTAAGCTCCCTTGTGTTCAACCAAAGCAAGGAAAGAAAAAGGAATTGAAAAAGCCTTTCATGTGGGTTGAAAACGGGATGTATATAAGGGAATTTCACTAAGAGAGAAAGTGACAAATAATTCCTTCAACTCCCAAAATTGGCGCCACGTACTCCCCTCAATCCCTTGCATACACAGCCATCTACCCCACCTTGTAATTCCTCTTCATTATCCATGAATTAAAAGAAAACAATTTAAGCACCTTGACCATTTTATTAATAATATCCAATATTAGTGGATATTACTTTTTAGTTAACTAATGTGAGTGGGCTCTCCACTCACTTTAGATATTCCGGTTCCATTTCTAGGAACAAGGACTTCCATACTTATACAAATTCAACCATCACATGTTTGGCTGAAGGGAACTTCCATTAATATTTTTATTTTTGCATTAAATTGAATTAGGGTTTCAATTATGCTTAAATCTTGATTATTTTAATATCAAGATTCTCTTTCCTCCAAAGAGATTTAAATGAGATGCCCCTATGATTTTCTTGTATCTAAATGATATCAAGAAACATTAGGGACTCTCTAGAAGTGGTATTTTGCATATTGAACCCTAGGTTTTGGGTAAATTGCACATTACACCAAAACTAGGTTTTAATGCACAAACATTGCTTAATAAGCTCTTTCTTGGTGCTTAGGCTTTCACAAGCTATACCTCTACATAATTTTAATTCTTATGATGTTTCAACACTTGATGAATATTTTATCATGTAACATTTGCAAGTTAACCCCTCAACTTGGGTAATTTGCACTTTAGTCCAAAATCGGTAAAACATTGTTTTCAACATTATTCAAAAAGGACTAAAATTGAAACATAAGTTCCACTTGGGCCTTAATTACTTTTCAAAAGATAAGAGCAAGCATATAATTAACTTTATTAAGAAAAACATCTAGGGTTAAAGCATAACCCATGTCATGGATGTTACATAGGGTTCAATAAATTTTTGTAATTTCATGTCTTATGTTATATACATTTTATAGTATTAATTTATTTAGTTCAACCTCTTTGTTTTCTTTTTTTATTTTATTTAATTTTTTGTAGAGAAAGATAAGAATATGCTATATTCTTACTCCTAAATCTTGGTAATTGAATTGGTATTAGTGGATTTCAATCTTGTGAGTAAAATTTTGGATATAATTTATTTTTTTGAATGAGAGGTGATTAAAAAATGTACATATCAGTATAGTAATTTTACTAAATAGATTTTCCAACTTGTTTTTTCTTATGTTTGAACCATAGTGATCTATGTTTTTTCTTATTTATATTGAACTTATATATTTTGTGTAGCAGAGAATTGAGATGACATCTTTTGTAAGATTTTCCACATTAGGTTTCCAAGTTATGACTTGGATAAATGATTAACTTATTCTTCCCATGAATATATTAACTTAACTAATCATAAATGATAGGTGATTATAATATGTTCAGTGTTTTTTTGACTGTATACAAAAAAACAAACAAACACACACACACACACACACACACACACACACACACACATATATATATATATATATATATATATATATATATATATATATATATATATATATATGCACCACGTATCTCGTAAACTAAGTCAGATAACAAACTATAGCTACCCGTGAATCTAATTTTGTAACATGAAGGAACCAAAATGTAATGAGATGACCAAATTTGTAATACAAAGACTCATTTGCTAAAGAAACATTAATTTTGTATTTTGTTCACCAAAATAGTAAAAGTGACATTTATAGATACAAATTATACCCCAAATTGTATCTGGGAACGAAAATTTGGACCTAGAATATCTAGATTGTAACCAAAATCATTGGGAAACAAATTTATGTTACCTGTATAGGTAAAAAGTACATACCTCATATACATATATACAAATATATATATATATATATGTATATATATATTACATAAATGTATATATACATATATGTATAATTTATATTTATATATGTGTGTCTGAGGTATAGATAGAGGGAAATGTTGATGTGAATGCTTAATAAGAAACCATACTTGTTCAAATGCACAATGGGGTTAGTAAATTGGACTTGTGTATCATTTTTATACAAAAGTATGACATCAGTATAAGACAAAGGAACAAAAATTGAAATCAATATTTAATTTATGACCTAAACTTTGTATACCCATTCTCTAGAATCCTATACTAGGAAGGGTGAAATGAATGATTGATTGGTGTTTTCCATAAGAGAATCACTCAAATTAGGACCTAGTCATGCAAAACAAAATATTTGTTTTAATCTCATTAAATAGTAAAAAACCAGTACTTACCAACCAGGTACCCATGGTACTTGTGCTTTTTATTTATCCTTTTTCATTTACTATGTCACTCCATGTGGAACATATTTACTTGAGGTAGTGGATTTTAGCCAGGTCATCTTTCCAGAGTTTTCAGCACATAAGGTAGTATTTTACATATGCTATTTTCCACCAGTCATAAAAACCTTTTTAAAAACCAAGATATAGTTATGTTTATTGTATAATGATCATATTGTTTCACCTTAAGACGTTATTATAAGTTATATAGTAACATATTTCTCTTATACGGTATAATTCCAATGAGTTCAGGGGTTAAGCAAAAGAGAATTAGTCAATTTTAGTGGTCAATTTGTTAGTCATGTTGTAGTCAAAATGTCAATCATATAGAAACCTATTCTAGTTTTATAAATTCTTCTTCATCTCAATTGAATATTTACTTGTATATCCTACTTAGTTGGTACTTAATTCCATTAAACTAGTTGTATTTCAATACTTATCATCTTAAATTTTTATTGTATATCTTAGTGCACCACATTGTTGTACAAGACTTATTACTCATTGGGAAAGTATCTCACCCTCTTCTTAAGAAATATATAGGTGATGGTAAAGGAATAGAATTTGAGGAAGAAGGAGAACAATACTCTGAATTAAAAAAAGGTGACCCTAGTAATAGATAGGTTAACTATACTCAACCTCTTAGTCACTCATGGTCTATAGAAGAATGGATGTGTTTTGTAATAATCTACTCATGTTGTAATATTATGGTAATAAGTACCTAGACTTATATCTATGAAATGAAAATATGTTTCTACTTTCATTGTATAATATAATACTTCTACCTCCTGTGATACATGCTAGACCCAAATTGTGTTATATTATAATATTGTTTGGTTTAATTTTCAGAAAAATTAGTATGTGACATTTCGTTGTTAAATTCATATGTGCTTAAGATTCAAAAATATCTGACATAGGGACCTTAGTCTTGTAGTAGGGTTAAGATATCATATATGGATATGTTATGTGGACGTTATAATGAGTTGGGCCTCAAGTGTGTTCCCCTTCCCAAGTTAAAAATGGTCATCATACTATCAATTAATATTAGATAAATCCAATATTACTTTTTGGGAATATAACAAACTTTTTGAATCTTATTTTGAGGGACTTGTAATTTTTCATTTTCTATCAAGCAATCCTTTAAAATATTTATGTCTAACATATTTTACATGAGTTGAAGGCTCAATCTTCTAATTCTTTTATGTTATAAGAATCATAATTTTTTTAATGGTCATTGACACAATGTGTGGTATCTATAGTGTTACATTTTTTCCTAGTAAAATGTAAAGCTAGTATATATTACCCATGAGGAATAATAACACCATTCTTCTACCCCAAATGACTCCCGACCTCTCAAATCTATACATACTTCATATGCACCTTACAAAGTCACTTTATTGACCCAAATTATCCATATGCCCCTTACATGACCTTCTACTTGTTGGCTCTATAGAGGTACTTTTGGGGATCTTACAAAATCACTTGATTGACTCGAATTCCTCATACTTCTTATGTACCTTACAACTCTAGTGGTTTGGTTTTCAATGTGTCCTAGGAAGGAATGTACCTTTGAGGATACATAGGAGATACCTATTGGAAAAATTCAAAGGTTGTAGATGGTAGATGGGAATTTAGTGGAAACACCTGCCACTCCCCTTACTTGTTGTCAAGGAATTCTCTTATGACACCATTTCCCTACCATCCCCACCTCATTATCACCTCCTCAACTTCATGATGTATGCCTTATCTAGACAATTGTGGTGCCCACTCCAAAATATGTGGAGTGGTGTAACTATTTAAAAACATTATTAATGTTTCTTCATATTGTGGTGTAACCTGCATATCACCATTTAAGTTATTGAGATTACAATTGGTGATTTGTTCTGATTATGAAGGAAAACCTTAATACTTTAAGATGAACCCCTAATTAGACACGTGGAAAACTTTGATGAGTCATTTTGACAATGTGGGGAACTTTTTTTACATTGAATTAATGTAAGATATATTAACCTAGATAATATTAGTTATAATGGACTAAAACCAATATAGGTGCACCTAGTACATAAGCAGTGTGGCGAAAAATGTAATTTTTGTCTTGTGTGAAAACTAGAAATACGATTGGAATATTATTTCCCATATTCTATCTCCTTTTTTTTAAAGTAGGATAACTACTTACTTCTTCATCATCAACATCATGATCTAAGACTTAATCCCAACTATGTTAAGGTCAACTACATGGTTGCTTTCCATTCAACTTTGTCATGGACCATATTTTAGTTGAAATGTAGAGATTCAAAAATCTCTTTATAACCTAGTCCCATGTTAATTTAACCCTTCCTCTTATTTTATTTATTGTGCTTGACTTAATATAATTGATTCATATAGGCACATTAGTTGGTTTGTGTTGCACATGTCTGTACCATCTAAGTCAGTCCTCATTCAAGTTGTCCTCAATGCTCGTTATCCCCACTTTATTCCTGATATAGTCATTTCTTAGGCAATCTTTTCTTGTAATTTAGTTAGTGCTCCCTAAAATGATTAGAGAATCCTCGTATTCATTTTCAATTGGAAAAGGACTCCTCGTATTCCTTCTGAGCTATAAAGGGACTCCTCATATTCCTTCCAAATTGGAAGGGGCTCCTCATATTCCTTTTATGTGTCCAATATTTGTCGTATGATTGTATCAAATTGGGAAAAAGATTGAGCATGGAAGTAGTATGGATAAGGCCCCATGTCTTAAGGTTTAAAACACCTCTCATATCACATAATTAAGACAACAAAGTTTGTCATTCATGTTTTATTGCCCTACCATTGTTGCCTTATGTAGCCTCTCCCTATGCACATCTCTCATGGAGTTCATCTCCTAAATGAGAGATCTCATCATATTCCACTCTTTTGTAATGTGATATGTTGCATTGTGGTACCCTCACAAGTGGTATTGTTTTCTATCATCTACTAAAAACAAGATGACCTTATTCTAGATGTTCATGACTGCATCAAGACTAGAACAATAACGCATATCAGGAAGATTGTAGAGCAATGATTTCTTTAAGTAATATCTCTATTTGTCAAGAGTGTGATCTTATTTGAGTTATCTAACTCTTCTCTTTCTCTACATGTTCCTACATTTGTTATCTTATTCTTAAACTTGGCCTATAAACCTATTATTTAAATTTTAATTATCTGATGTTTCTTGTACTACTATGTAAAATCCAATAGTTCTAAAAGATCATATTTTGTCGTTAGCTAACATGACTAGGAATGTTGTTTATTATCCTAATATTGACAAAAATGGTATGACCAAAAAATTTTACGACAGAAACTTCACACACTGACAAAGTTGTATTGGAATTTGGCTTAGGATTATATAGTTTATTGACTATGTTGTAGAATATAAACCTAAATCTGATAAAAAAATCTTGAGAAATCTAAGAAAATTGACGGTTAGGAGGATGATAAATTGTGTAGATGATGTACCCTCTTAGCGCTGACTGATAAGTTATATAATGTGTACTATAAACCTCTGACTATGAATAGAAAGGTTCTATGGTATGTTTAGATAAGAAATATAAAATAGAAAAATCAAGGTGTTGTAAAATATTTTTGTCTCTAAATTTCTTAAGTTCTAAATGTCAGGTGGTAAATCTCATTTTGATCAGGTACATGATTTTTGTATGTTATGTCATTATCTGTGACGTCCCCGGATTTTCTAAGACTTAATCTGATGTGTGACGTCCAAATTGAAACCCTCACCTCAGCGAGAATCCCAATTTAAACATCCCACACTAGGCTAAGAAGAAGAAAATCAGAGGAAGTCAGAAGGAAACACAATCAGTAGCACATGTACATGAACTATAATAAAACCATACACACATGTTCACCATTCAACATATAATTACAACATGAATTGTTACAACATTTGATATTACATATTGAACAGCAAACTTAAACATATACATGTACTACCACTAGACTGCAGGATCTTAAGACAAAAGGTCCACCTGTACATCAGCTCGCTATACAACTCTCACTATCCTGGATCTTCAAGAGCATAACCACAACCTAACAAAAGATTACATGCGGTACACGTCAGCACAATATTTCATGAATATTGTACTGAGTATGCCTACGTGTCTTTTTATATACCTCTCATCATATCTTGGCAATAAGATAAAACTAATACTTGGCAGCATTAAACAAAATATAAGAAAAGGCGTATAGTTGCACAAAGATATTTGTTACCAGAAGAGAACACATATTTTAGGCACATTTCCATTATATGTAAACTTGATTAACCACATGCACTATTCTACCAAAGAGATTTAGTTCTCACATGTACTATTCTGCCAAAGAGATTTAGTACTTCACAAATGCACTATTCTGCCAAAGAGATTTAGTGCTCACATGTACTATTCTGCCAAAGAGATTTAGTACTTTCATCAATGCACTATTCTACCAAAGAGATTTAGTGCTATCATATAATGGACCAGATATCTTATGTTTCATGTGTTCATAGCAATCAGTATGGAGAATCAAGCAACATAGCATACAAGAACAATCATTTCAATCAATACCATATGCCAAGTATTTTACTACTCATATAACACAAGCATATTGTATAATAAGCCAAGTAAGAGGTAATGGCGTACCTTGATCAAGAGAAACCTAATCATCACATATATATTCCTCATGTCATCTACATCATGGTCAACCCTGATTAAGATAAGATCATATATCACCATCAGGTTCTCATCGTCTTACATCTCATCTTAACCCTAGTTATGTCCATTAGGGTTTAACTTATCTCATTATGATATTCTCATCATTACTTGTCTTATATCTTCATTCTTAAGTGGGATTTACATTACTGATCTTATATTACAGATTAAGATACATAATATGAATACTAGGTTCCATATCATTATTTAACCCTAGGTTACAACATTAACCTAGATTAGGGTTTTATACCATGTATTAAAGGTTCATCTTCATATAACACAGATTTTATGCATATAACTGATCTCAGATTTACATCTTAGCTTCATATTACTGATATAAACCTACTCTGTAAATCTCACTATTTATTGAGCATGTATGCATTAATTGCATCGTATTTAGGATTAAAAGCCCTAATTAGACATATTAAGCAAATTACATGATTTCTTAAATCAACATGATCATCCTTGACATCAGGTGCATTATAAACATTATTATGGAGTTACTGACATTTTTCCATAATTTTATGTCATCATTTGCTATTTATTATCCACTAAACAAGCATTACACATATTTCATGATATCACTGAGATTTGAGCATCAAAAGCCTGATATTATAGTTCCATTGTATTCTACGCATTTTTCTGAGAAGTTTGGTATATTATACTTATTTTTCGGATGCTCGAGCTATTTACTGTGATTTATTGAAGAACTGAGAAATTTCTGATTATTTACCTCATCAGGCCAATGGGAGCCCGCCACGTGATCTCTAGGGCGCGGCTCAAGGCTTTAGTCTCCTGGTTTCACGGTTGAACCGGCCTGGACTGGACCCGATTCAAATCCTTTCTTTCTTCGTCTTCCTTACTCGCCTGAACGCGAGTCTTCCGTCGTGAGTTGGGCGCTCCGCAGGGCTGCGCCTTCTTCCGCCCAAGCAACCGCTGCACTGGCAGCGATCGGCCGGCCGCCCCATCCTCCTCCTCGTTCTCTCTGTTATGAGAGTGCATGAGCGCCACTGAGAAGGGCTCCCTCCATCGCTGCTCCTCCTCGCAGACTCCTTCTGCTACCGCCTCCATGTCCCTCTGCCATGAGGTTCCACCCTCCTGTGTGCGATCATGATCAAGTTCCTTCTGATCCTTTCTCGCGTCCAAACCCGACGCCTATGTGCGTCGGAGCTCCGCAGCCGCCGCCGTGGTAACCTCCTCATCTCCGGTGTGGACTAGGGCCGCTATCCTATCTCGCAGCCTCCATGGCTGCTCCAGGGGCGCCGGTCGACTGGAGCTAGGGCTCCACGTGGATCCTAAGCAACTGCCATCTACATGCCTTGTGGTCTCGAGATCTCGCAACTATAGCGCTGCACCTGCGTCTCCTCCTCTACATGTCTCTCGGTCATCTATTGTGGTTTGTAGAGCGAGGATGCAGTCATGGTGGGGAGGTAGCTCTCCCTCATCTCTCTGCTACAACGATCAGTTCAAGGTCTATGAGACTACCTCATCATGCAGAGGCTAATAGCCAGTTGGTTTCTCCTGTCACACCACGTAAGGTGATCGTGGTGATGTGGGGTGCTGTGTCGCAGTCGCAGATAGCCCACGTCTCCGTTTTAGCTATAAGTAGAGGGTAAACTACAGTCGTATGATCAAAACATTTAAAAGCCAGGACAAGGCCACGCCATCAATCCATGGCACTCTCACTCCAAAGGGACTAGATGTCCTTAGCTAAAACTTGGCCCACTGCCTACCCAAACATCAAAAGGGCACGAGTAGACTATTGATCCAAGCCCAAGCTCTATTAATAGAAAACTTAGGTCCATAACCATCAAACTGTTCATTATTCACCATATTAAAACCCATATACCTCCTTCTAGGAACATCGAAATATTATTAAACTTTAACCAAAACATCAATATAACTCAAGGTACCTTGTACACCAATTTGGTGTCAAAACTCCACTACTAGACCAATCAATTAAATTCCTCAAATAGGCATAAACTTATGGATCTTAATCATAATATAAATCTCAAACAACACTCCAACTTACTAAAACGCTTGGGATCAACATGCATGATATCACTTGTGTCATTGGACGATTAAGGACTCCAAATGTCCACTCCATCACATTATCTCTATGACGTGAATATAAAGTTACTTGATAAATTCATCGTTACATATATCATTGAAATGTTCCCAAAGTTTTGGGAAGATTCTGGCCTGAATTTTGAGGACAAGAAGTTAACTCTAAATGAACTTATGATGGATATCAAAATAAGGGAGGAACACTTGAAAGGGGAAATGGTTAAGGTACCAGTTGATGTCAACCCTACAATCAATCTTATGACTGCTAAGAATTAAGATAAGAAAAATTAGAACATTGATAAACCTAAGGCCAAGATTAAAAGAAACCAAAGAACAAACTACATTAGACTTATGGACATGTTGTCCACTGGAACATGGATTGTCCTACTAAGAAGTTAAAGAAAGCTACTACATCTGCAGTTAAGGAGGATGTGGTCAACATGATGGATACTTCCATGAGATGCAATGATGGGCACATTTATATTAAACCTAAAATCCTTTCTATGTATGAACCACTATACTAGACTAAAAAAATGAGGAAAATGTAATGTTTGTCCTGGTATGTCTTTGTTTGTGTCCTACCAGGCCTAGTCAGGACGATACATGACTTTAGACAATGCAATCTATGAAAATTCGAAGGCAAAGGATGTGAGATTTGCAATTTCCATCGGAAATGGTTTTAACACCTTACAGAGTTCAACATGATCCATCTATTCATCACAAATATTTTAGTGGTCCAGTGTTAGTTATAGCAACTTTAAGAATAAATTGCAAATGTAATAAAGCATTAATACTTGTATTCAAGGGGGTTTCTTTTTTTGGTAAAGGGTACTTATGTGATAGGGAGAAACTACTTAAGATTCATCTTAAACCTTATATTTCAAATTTTGTTATTTGAATGATAATTCTATTTGGAAGAATCTTGTTTTGTTTGACTTATGGCATTGTCATTTCAATCAAATGAATGTTGGCTCTACAAAATGGATGATGAATCTATATTGGATCACTACATATGAAATTTGTAATAGTAGATGTGAAATTTGTGTGAAAGATAAACTACATAGAAAGCATTTTCATTTTATGGATACGAATTCTAATATTTTGATTTCTTGCATACTTCATCTGTGAATTTAATGGGATCATAACAAGGGATCATAAGTGTTATTTCATAAATTTGATTGCTGATTCTGGTAAGTACTATTATGTCAATTTTCTCAAAAATAAAGATTATGCATTAGATAAATTCAAATTTTTAAGAAAGAATTAGAAACATAAACTTCCAAGATCCTTCAAAGATTAATGTTTGATAGGGCAGAAGAGTATATTGTGAACCTGATCTTGGATCTTTTTCAATTCCATGGTATACTTCATGAGGTTACTTTTCCTTATATGCCACACTCTAATGGGATTATTGAACAAAAGAACCAAACCGAGTCAAATATGGTAAAATTTTCTCCAAATAGCAAGATTGCCTAAGTATATGTGGGGGGGAGTTTTGAATATGACTTGTCATATTCTAAAAATGTACCCCACAAAACATAAAGAAAGTAGTCCATTTGAGTCATGGAGAGGCCTAAAGGAAAGTCTCAAATATCTGTGTGGGTGAGGGTGCCTTGCAAAGGTACTTGTCCCTAAACACAAAAGGAAGAACCTGAGATCAAGAACAATATATGTCATTTTCTTAGGTTATGTAGAGACATGTTATACCTATAGATTCTTGATTGTGAAATCAGGAATCTTAGGTATTGATGTGAATAAAATTGTGGAACTTTGTAATGCAACATTTTTTGAAGATGTTTTTTTCATATAGGTGTTCCAAAATAAGTTTTCAAGAGGACTCGCTTACCACAAGTTTCATTACCGAGCATGTGCAAAGAATGTTTACTGTGGGGGACGACTCAAAACATATCATTTCTAAATACGATGATTCTGAAGAATTGGTTGAAGTAAGGAGAAGTAAATGTCCTAGGAAATCTAAGGACTTGGGAAGTGAGTTCCCTTACCAACCTTTGAAAAAGATATGGCTTCCCATAAGCTATGTTTTGAAAATTAGACATTAATGATAAAATTCAATCAATTATCTCAAATTGAGCATAGGAATTGGTGAATTTTCATCCTAGTTGTTCTTTGGTTGTATGTAAATGGATCTTTAAGAAGAAAATCAATGCAGACAGAATAATTGAAAAGTACTAGACTAGATTTTTTGCCATAGGATACACACAAATTGAGAGAATAAACTATTTCAATACATATTCTCTTTTTTCTCCCATGACCACAATTCATGTGCTTATATCAGTAACTTCCATATACACTCCACATATCCATCATATGGATATGAAGATCACATTCTTGCAAGCTGATCTTCACACTACTATAGAAATAGCTTATAACGTCACATTTAGAGACGTCGATTATTACCAAAAACCGACGCCTAAACCCTACAACGTGAGCTAATTACAGAGACTGACATCTATATTTGAAGACTGGCCAGATACGGGTATTTGTTTTTATTAAGTGTCGGCTCCCTAAGACAAATTGACACCTAAAATAGCCCGCCAAATCCAATTTTTTGAGCGAAAAAAATTACCCCCCAAAGTTTCACATACGACGTCATTTTGTATCTAATAAATCATGCCTAACGACGAAAAAAATTCCTCCAAAGGTCGTTGGTTTCTGTGGAAGAACCGACGCTAATAAGGTTTTGCGCGCCGTCCCCACAAAAATTTTTAGGGTTAAGATTGTCCAATGGACGTCAGTTTTTTCTGGCAACCGACGCCTATGGTCATAATTCGAGAACATTTATTTTTTGTCGGCATATATAGATAGACGTCAATTTTTCTATTTGGAACCGATGACTATCATTGAACATAAGTGTCAGTGTGTTGGTGGTAACCGACGCTTAAAACTTTAAGCATCAATTTATGGTAATAACCGATGCCTATTGTTAACTTAATAGCACCCGCACGAGCCAGGCTCTTCCCCTTTCTCTGTTTCATTGTCGATTTCACTAGGGTCTGGCGATTTTGCCGTCGTATGCTACTCTTCCACCTTCCCCACCACCGGTATGCCTTCCCCGTTGCCGCCGCTACTACCACCGCTCGTGTCTGCCACTCCTACCACTGCTGCTGCTACCGCCACCTGCTCCTCTGCTTCCTCTTGATGTTGCCAGTGCCTGCTCCTCTACTCCTTTGCCTCTTCTTCCTTTGCTCCTGCTCCTACTCCGGTCATTGCCCTCTCACCGTCGTCTCCCGCTCGCCACCGTCGCCCACTCACCACCACCGCCCCCTCTCCGCCTCCTGCTCCTGCTACTCCGGCACCTCTTCTTCCTCTGCTCCTGCTCCTTCTCGTGGTACCCTTCTTCCTCCTCTTCTTGCTCCTTACTCCTACTCATGGCCCCCTACCCTCAGGGTGCGGGCAATGGGTATCTTCAATCTGCTTTTTTTCACCTTTATACTATATTTATTGCCTCTAAAATAGAAGATCTATTTGGTAGAACTGTCGACCTTTGTCTAGACCCTAAAGTGGACTCTATGAGCACAACCAATTAAAGTATCATATTAATATATAATAGTTTATTTATGGAAGTTACTTAGAAACATGCAATTTTTAGTAACAAAATGATGAAAATAACCCCTATTATATTTTTCTACTGTAAAAAAGTAAACCCTAGGAATTGATAGTATAAATTCATCTAAACATTCATAAGTTATTAATGTGTCACTTGGAGAGAAATGGACATATTCCTATTTAAGTAAAAATTACATAGGACATAATATGAAGTAATGATTAGTAACATAATGTGGTGATTATCTATATGAAATTGATTATATATGCAATTCAAGTAGAAAGACTAGAAAGAAAGATAATGAAACAAGCATGAACTCACAAATAACCTTAGATGGGAAAGAAAACTTCAAATCAATGCATGGTGTTTCATGGTCTCTCTTCCTAATGAGATATGTTCCAAATATTTGTATATTAGGTTAAGGACATGTTTCTGTTGTGACATGTTGAGTTTTTTGCTATGTTATACCCACCAGATTTGTGTTATATATAAAATAATACATTGATTAATTTAGGAAGCAATGATACGTTGTTATGGCTGTCTACAAGTGTTTTTATAAGAAAATTGTGTGTTGAATGGGGTTGTGAACAAGGGATTGGTGTTGTATTTGTTGGCCTAGAAACCCATCCAAGATTTACTCATTAGGAGTAAATCTTGGATAGTCCCCAGTTTGGGACTGTTCTTGAACACCTAATCTCACTTAGGATGTAAGTGTATAATGTGTGTTGGGTTTTCAAGAAAATTTTGGTAGCATTTCCCCATTTGTTCTCTAAGTACATATGCACTTGGAGAACAGTGGGGAAATACTTCCGAAATTTTCTTAGAAACCCAATACACATTATACACTTACTAGTGAGATTAGGTGTTCAAGAATGGGATAGTTGTACACATTTATTATATATAAGAATGAAAACACATGTATTTGTTGGCCTAGAAACCCGTCGAAGATTTACTCAATAGGAGTAAATCTTGGATAGTCCCCGGTTTGGGACTGTTCTTGAACACCTAATCTCACTTAGGATGTTTTAACCATTAATTATATATAAGAACTTAAACCCTAAAGTTTTAACCATGCTTAAACTCTAATCTGTTAACCCAAGACCCTAATCTTGTTGTAATATATACTTGTTTTCTCTTTGATCATAGAATGGATAGATCATGGATGTCTATTCACAATCGTTGCACCCCAGAGTTTATTTCTGGGCTTGATCATGTTATTAGATTTATCGAGGAACATAGGAAACAACCTGGAGATAGGTTCTACTGTCCATGTAGGCATTGCGGTAAGAACTTGAAAGTCAGCACTGGTGACAAAATAAAAAGTCATGTCATTTGCAACGGGATTGTACAAGGCTATACAGAATGGCACTGGCATGGAGAGATTTCAAACCCGAAACTAGTGGATGTCGATAGCAGTGCTTGTGTGGAAGAAGTTATTCCCTCCGATGACGTAGATGTGAACAAACCAGTTCTAGTAGACATTGTTGATGCGATGCTGGATAGTTGTGGGGTAGAGCACACCAAAACCGATCCATGTCCCATGTTTAGAAACATTGTGCATGATACTAAGATACCATTATACACAGGTTGTACTAAGTTTACAAAGCTTAGCGTTGTGTTGAGACTGTATAAGATGAAAGCTAACAATAGATGGAGTGACAAAAGCTTCACATCATTGCTGTCTTTGTTGAAAGAAATGCTTCCTGAAGGAAACAAGCTGCCAATCTCAACATACCAGGTAAAGAAATTGTTGTGCCCAATGGGAATGGAGGCCAAGAAGATACATGCATGCCTGAATGATTGTGTATTATTTCAAAAGGACTATGTGGATTTGAAAGATTGTCTAAAATATGGTGCATCACGGTATAAATTGACGACTTCGGGGGAGTCCAAAATTGGTTCTCCTGCCAAGGTGATGGGGTATCTACCTATAATATCATGGTTTCAACAGTTGTTTGCCAATCTGATAGATGTGAAGAATTTGAGGTGGCAAGCAGATATTAAGAAAAATAATGATGGGATCCTACGACATACGTCTGATTCCCCACAGTGGAAGAAGATTGATCTATTACACCCTAAATTTGGTGAAGAAGTCAGGAATCTAAGACTGGGGCTTTTTACAGATGGGATGAATCTGTACGGTACATTGAGCAACCAACATAGTACTTGGCCAGTCAAGCTTGTTATATACAATCTTCTCCCTGGCTGTGTATGAAAAATAAGTATGTTATGTTGTCGTTGTTGATATCAGGCCCTAAACAACCTGGAAATGATATTGATGTTTATCTTGAACCTCTGATTGATGACTTAAAGAAACTCTGGGGTGAAGGTGTGATGACCTATGATGCTTCACGAAGAGAGACATTTTGTTTGCATGCTATGTTGTTTTGCACTATTAATGACTTTCCAGCATATGGGAATTTGTCTGGATATAGTGTCAAAGGAGCTAAAGAGTGTCCTATATGTGAAGAGAACACTGATTCAACAAGACTAAAACATGGTGGCAAGATTGTATATCTTGGTCATCGAAGGTTTCTTTAGTGTTACTATTCAAGATTAACCTATAATTAATATATGTTGTATTCACCTATTCAAGATTAACCTTTAGTGTTACTAACCAAATAAATGTGCATACTAACTAGGCTATCAGTGAGGCGCAAAGAGCAAGGTGTGCATTGAATGTGCATGACCACACAATGGGTCCAAAGGGATATGTAGGCGTTTGCCAAAGACTACAGGCTGAGTGTACTGCTCAGTCTACTACTACTCAGGAGTCCTCTACTATAGGTACCTCACCTCTGCCTCACCATGATGTCTGGATAGGTGGGAGGCAAAACAAGAAGGGAGAAATAAAGAAGCCTGCAACTGCTGAGGCGGATGCAAAAATGCAAAAATACAACTCCTAGAGCAATCGTTTGAATATTGATTATTTGTGGTGTTTACTTACCAATTTCTGTTGAGCGCGATTAATAGGAGCTGCACGAGCTGAGGAAATAAGGCAAGTTCATCCCTGAGGGAACAAGGGATGAATTGACAGTTGCTTTAGGTAACCCATAGCATCCTGGATGTGTTAGGGGTACAAGCGCTGGTGTGGGCATCAAAGCATTCTTTAGGCCATCCCAGCACAAACATGTCCCAAAAGCGGGAATTTCACAAGAAGAGGTAACCTATTCTTTTTTTAGAATGCTATTATAAAAGGGAATTCAATAATCAAAAGCTAACATTTCTTTTATCCATGTATAGGTAGATAAGATAGTTGAAAGGAGATTCGATGAAGTAGTTGATAAGAGAGTCAAGGAAGCAGTTGATAAGACACTCCATGAAGCAATGAGCAAGTGGCAGGCATCTTTGGCTGCCACTCAGACAATACCTATGGCGTCCCGCTCTACTCCTACTGCAGAGGTTGGGAGTAGTCATTTAGACCCACCACCTAGCACATTCGTTGTAAGTATTTTTTGAAAAACCATTAGAGGGGGGGTGAATAGGGTTTTATGATAATTTTAATATAATTTTAACTCAAACAACCACAATTGAAATAACAAGAAGGAGACAAGGTGTTTAGAGTGGTTCCAACCTTAGCAAATACTAAGGCAGTCAATCCACTACCCGATTTCTTACCCAACCGGGATTTTGAAAGTATTAATTTTATTACCTCTCAAGGAATTTACATAAAATATAATAATTTCTACACCCTTTGGACAGCCTTCACCTTGAAGTAGTTGCACCAACTTGAAGAAGCCTTCTTGAAGTAACTTCAAGCTCCCCCTTGAAGTAGCCTCCCGTTGCAACAACTTTCGAGAAGTAGTCCAAAGCCTCCTTCTTCACCAAGAAGATTAAGACCCTCTCCAATCTGCAACCTCCAACCCTAGGAGTGGTAAGGAGAGTACAAGCAATAAGAGTGAACAAGAAAGGAAAAAGGAAATTACAATTACCCTTTGATGCACAAGGCTTGATTTGCCTATATTAAGCGTATAGATCTCCTACCCAATGAATATTGAAGTGTTGGTTTGGTGGATAGGAGATACTAGCCTATAAGACACGGATTTAGAGCAAGGAGAAGAATAGCCAATTGCAAGTGTTGCTCAATTTCTCAAAACAGATTGCTAATGCAAGTGTATGCTCAAGGATTGCTCAAGTGTAGAATTGGTAAGTTTAGGTGTCCTAAGGCATGTCCTATTTATAGGAATGACCTACAAGTGCTTAAGGACATTCTAGACACTTTCTAGGGGGTTCTAAGTGCTTAACTAGCCGTTAGGTACACTTTAGTTGCTTTAGCAACGGCTAGTTAATTAATTCTAAAAGTTGTTGTCAGAACTCATCTCAGTTGAAGTTTTGTCGACCGAAAGTCCTACTCGGTCGAGGGTTTGTCGATCGACAGACTCTCTGGAGCAAGTGTATGCAACGTTCATCTCCAACTGCCAACTACCTTGTCAGTTGTGTCTAACGGCTACTTGGGTCTTTCTCGGTCGAGGAGTTTGTCGACCGAGAGTGTCTCGGTCGAGGATTTTGTCGACCGAGATTGACCCTATTTCAATGTTTCAATTAAAGTACTAAGTGTGTATATGAGTGTGCATATGTGACACTATTGAAGGGGATGACCTATCTAAGTGTGGCGATTGTCTAGGGAAGATCTAATACTTGACTTACATGATGTCTAAGTACTTGTACATTATATACTTGTACAAGCTTTTACATTTGATTACAATCATGAAAATAAAGCGATTTTATCAAATTGTTCTTCCAAGTCTTTGTTATCCACCACCTTATATGCTTGTTCCCGAAATACTCAAATAGCACGTTAAAACCACAAGAATGAAATGTTTGTCATCATCAAAACAAAGAGATTATAATAATGTCCAATTTAGTCAACAATCTCCCCCTTTTTGAAGATGACAAGAATTTCCTAAATATAAAATAAGGAAATATAAATCATATGAGTTTCATACATGATGTTTACCTTTTGTATCCATTCTTGTTTTACAAGTGTGTGCTGGCTGAGATATTATGAAACTCATTTTATTTTATGTTTTTGATTTTATATTATTTCTCCCCCTTTGTCATTTCAAAAAGATATCCAAGATAATCATTTAGTATGACTTTTTATTTCTCCCCCTTAATTTGATAATTAGGTGCTCCCCCTTAATAAGATATTCAGTTTTAAAAGCAAGAGATGCAAACCACTTATTGTCAAATTTAGCCACAATTTATTTCTCAATCATTTGCAAAGGATGTTAAGCCTTGAAATGATATGAGATTCTCTTAAGTTCATGGCATATGTGTATTGATTTCTCATCCATTTTTCAAGGGATGTTAAGCCCTAAAAATGACATGAGAATCCTTTAAGCTTATAGTAGAATACATGTATGTATCTCTAACCAAATACACGAAATGTTAAGCCCAAATTTGTTTAGAGAATTCCATTAAGAGAAAGATATATGTCATATTCATGAATATTGTAAATTTCTTTGTTTTTCATAACCAAAACTACTTTTAAGGATACTAAGGTCATAACAAGCTTCAAATGATGTTTACAAAGTTTTGGAAGCTTCTTAATCTCATAATCAAGATAGTTTGTGTGAGCTTCCCCCTTAATCTTATAGTCAAATAATTTAAGGATTCTAAGATCACAATCAATATTAGATCATAATAAGTTGACCTTTTATGCACTAAAATTATGTTTTCAATAAACACATTTTGAATCAAGATACTAAGATTAAGTGTAGTAGAATGATGTACAAATAAGAATTTTGTCAAGCTTATTTTAGGTCGACCTTGACTTCGACCATAGCGCCCCTTGATTAAATTTAATTTCAATCAAGAGGCAAATTCTGTAGATTTCCAATTTAAACATTCATATGTGAAGTATAATTTCTGCAGGTAGCTTTAAATAAATATCAATTTGAAGCACATTAAGTGATACCTATTATGAAGACTTAATATGGGCATCATAGTGAAGTCTTTGACCTTGATTTTTCTAGAATGTATGTTTTACATTCATTGTTTCATAAGCTTTGCTATGGGTACATAAATATCAAATCCCATTTCTTCTTGTACCCTTATTTTCAGATTAATCATAAGATTATTTAGAAACATATATCCTTGAAAGCAAGATTAATGTCTTAAAGTCAAGATTTTGCAAACAACTAGATAAAACATTAGTATTCTTGTTCTAAGAGACACTATTTGGCTTGTCATAGCATCATCATCCATTTATTACAAGTCATGCATACAATAATCATTTTCTATTATGTCAAGATGCATTTATGCCATAGAGTTTTAGTGTTATGCAAAATGGCATTTTCAATGATAGAATCATCTATATTTGTAATCACAATGATCATCCATTTATGGTTTGTATATATAGATCAAATATTATTTTAGACAAACCAAGTAAAATTGAGACACAATGATCATGGTATAATGATTTTGATAGAACAGTAGAAGCAATATCCACAATACAGTGATCAAGATACAAGCATATAATTTTCAGTTTTAAGCCAAACCATGTAGAGGATAAACCAAAATAGTCTCATTCATGTTCATAGGTTTTCAATTTTAAGACACAACATGAACATGCTTAATAAACTTTTTCAATAAATATGGTTTGTTCAAAAATTATTCTTCATCTAATACTTATGCAATATGTTTAAGGATTTCATATTCATAATGTTATACCTTAAATCATGATGCAAAAAGATCAATATGTCTTGTTTCAAAGATGGTCTCCAAGACTGATTTTGCATATTAAATCATTTATTAATAACATATTGATAGCAAACTAAATTAATTGAAAAACAGGTTCAGCAGAACTTGATTCGGTCGAACTGTTTGTCGACCGAATTTATCTCGGTCGACTATTTCTTGACCGATAATTTTGATATTTGTACAGGTTTTATCAGATATATTGTAAATTACAAAATAGTAACATGCTCGGTCGACCATTTCTCGACCGACAATGTTCTCGGTCGAACAGTTTCTCGACCGAGAAAGTTTTTGTACTGTTTCAGAATTGTTTTCAGTAATTGTAAGTAAAACAAGAATATGAAAGTTAAAGCTTGATTTAGTTGAGATATTAAATATCAAAGCAACATTTAGGTTAAATCTCAACTGATCATATACATTTTGAGAATCCGAACTAAAACAAGTAGTTTAAGATGTATATTTGGAAATTTTAATTTCTTGGATTAACTTGGTTTCCTATTATGTTAAGTTGAGATAGACATAGAGATATACAACTTAGAGTCTTTGTTCATATCTCAACTTAATTTTATCCATTTAGTTTGAGGGTTTTGGAACCCACACTAACTCAACATCCTTTTTCTTATAGGGACATGAGAAAGAGTAATGTCCAAGACACAAACAATAATGACAACATATGGAATCAACCTCATATCTCTTTCTATGATTTTGTTCTAGGTTGTTCTTGGGTACATATGTATGTTTGCCTTTAGGTACAAACATAGATTGATTTTCTAGTTCTTGTGTCTTTCTCCAACTAGGTTTTTCATAAGATTTTCCTTTAGGATTATAACCTAGTCCTCTCCTTCCAATTTGATGATAAGAATTATTTAAGATTTTATCAAGAGTATCATTGTTATTCAACCTACTAACTTTTTGCTGTAACTTAACAATCTCATCCATTCTTTTATTGATGTCTAACTTTGCTTGATCTAGATTAGATAACAAGGAATCTCTTTCTTTCACAATAGTATCATAATCTAGATGTGTACACAAAACGGGTTGTTTTTTAAGATCATTTACTTGAGTTTACAAGTTTATCTTTTCTAGGGAAAGAAGATTGCAATCTGCTTCTATTGATTTTAGCTTAATATTATGATCTTCAATGACCTTTTTGAGATCTTCATTTTCAGATGTGAGAGCAAGAAGTTTAGCATGTAGCTCACCATTTTCTTTGTTTGATTTCTTTAATTTATTCTTGCACTCAATATATTGTTCATGTGTTTCTTGAAGACTAGCAATTAAATCTTCTTTAGGTAAATAAAAAAGGCTTACCTCTTCTTCTTCTTCTACACTTTTTGTAGCAATAAAGCACCCTTTATGCACATCTTCCTTCTTTTTCTTCCAAGGGAAGCTAGGTGTTGTGTGGCTTGTTCCTAAGCACCAATTACATCTTGTTGAAGGTTGGTCCAAGCTGCTTCTTTGCTTGCAGTTGTAGGCACCACCACCTTTCATTCTTCAAGACTCGATTAGAGCTCCTTGAAGCCTGCTATGATACCAATTGAAAAACCACTAGAGGGGGGGTGAATAGGGTTTTATGATAATTTTAATATAATTTTAACTCAAACAACCACAATTGAAATAACAAGAAGGAGACAAGGTGTTTAGAGTGGTTCTGACCTTAGCAAATACTAAGGCAGTCAATCCACTACCCGGTTGCTTACCCAACCGGGATTTTGAAAGTATTAATTTTATTACCTCTCAAGGAATTTACATAAAATACAATACTTTCTACACCCTTTGGACAGCCTTCACCTTGAAGTAGTTGCACCAACTTGAAGCAGCCTTCTTGCAGTAACTTCAAGCTCCCCCTTGAAGTAGCCTTCCTCTTTGAAGTAGCCTCTCGTTGAAACAACCTTCTAGAAGTAGTCCAAAGCCTCTTTCTTCACCAAGAAGATTAAGACCCTCTCCAATCTGCAACCTCCAACCCTAGGAGTAGCAAGGAGAGTACAAGCAATAAGAGTGAACAAGAAAGGAAAAAGGAAATTACAATTACCCTTTGATGCACAAGGCTTGATTTGCCTATATCAAGCATATAGATCTCCTTACCAATGAATACTGAAGTGTTGGTTTGGTGGATAGGAGATACTAGCCTACAGGACACGAATTTAGAGCAAGGAGAAGAATAGCCAATTGGAAGTGTTGCTCAATTTCTCAAAACAGATTGCTAATGCAAGTGTATGCTCAAGGATTGCTCAAGTGTAGAATTGGTAAGTTTAGGTGTCCTAAGGCATGTCCTATTTATAGGAATGACCTACAAGTGCTTAAGGACGTTCTAGACACTTTCTAGGGGGTTCTAAGAGCTTAACTAGTTGTTAGGTACACTTTAGTTTCTTTAGCAATGACTAGTTAATTAATTCTGAAAGTTGATGTCAGAACTCATCTCGGTTGAAGTTTTGTCGACCGAGAGTCCTACTCGGTCGAGGGTTTGTCGACCGACAAACTCTCTGGAGCATGTGTATGCAACATTCATCTCCAACTTCCAACTACCTTGTCAGTTGTGTCTAACGGCTACTTGGGTCTTTCTCGGTCAAGGAGTTTGTCGACCGAGAGTGTCTCGGTCGAGGATTTTGTCGACCGAGATTGACCCTGTTTCAATGTTTCAATTAAAGTACTAAGTGTGTATATGAGTTTGCATATGTGACACTATTGAAGGGGATGACCTATCTAAGTATGGTGATTGGCTAGGGAAGATCTAACGCTTGATTTACATGATGTCTAAGTACTTGTACATTATATACTTATACAAGCTTTTACATTTGATTACAATCATGAAAATAAAGAGATTTTATCAAATTGTTCATCCAAGTCTTTGTTATCCACCACCTTATATGCTTGTTCTTGAAATAATCAAATAGCATGTTAAAACCACAAGAATGAAGTGTTTGTCATCATCAAAACAAAGAGATTATAATAATGTCCAATTTAGTCAGCATTTTTATGACATAGTAGCTAGTCTTTTCAAGAAGATATGTTTTTAAGATGATATATATATATATATATGTATATAACATTCTTTACGTAAATTTGTAGGGGTTGAAGCCATGCCATCTAAAAAGTAATGAATATGTCATTGTAGAGGCGTCAGCTTACCCATCCCTTCCAGGGAAAATGTTTCATGGGTCTCCATTACCAGGTGGTTGGGTTCATGTGAGCCCGCTACGTATATTCCCCAATTGGATAGATCTTCTATAGCCATATGCCCACCCAGATTGTGAAACTCTTGGTGAGGCAGAAGGCGGAGTGATATTGTGGCCCAAAGCGGATGTCGTCAATACTGAAATTGTATAGTAAATTTACATTACGTTAAATTGTTAGTGTGTATATATGAGGTCAATTGATCTGAAATTATATATACAGGTTAAAACGAAGACACCTAGAGCATCTAGGCCTCCACCTCCACCTCCTACATTACCAAGTTGGGTTCCACAAGACCTACCTACCCCGTTAGGTCCTAATTGTAGGGGTATGGTAGTATAGTTAGGTGAACATGATATAAGTTTCCCTATAAATGTTTCTATAGATGCGGATGTTGCAGGTCAATCATACGAAAACAAACTATTTATACAAGATATTTTGGAGTTGCTTCACTATGATTGGTTGAATACATCTGTGATAGAGCTATGGATAAGGTGAGATATTGTTTATACATCTATATACTTTGTGTAGGATCCGGTGATCTGGTTTCTTATATATTAAAGCATACGTAATACATGTTTTGCAGCTACTTAGATAAGATATGTGTAGATTTTTCATTTGAACATTTAGGATTTTTGATTCCATCTTTGATTAGTCTAGTAGCTAAAGACCCTTCGTCAGTTCAACAATATTGTTGTGATGATTTTACAAATTTTTGTCAAAATAAGAAGACGGTGATAATAGCTCCATTCAATGTGGAGTAAGTTTACTTTGCTTATAATTTGGACTTTAGAAAATTACATTTTTATTGTGGATTTCGAGTTATTAAGTTTTAACTTTTTTACCTCTAGGGGTACGCATTGGGAGTTACTATTTATTGTCCCCAGGACGTTCAATGTCTATTATCTAGATCCTAAGGGGACTAAATTAAATCCAAAATATGGACATGCAATGAAAATGGTATTATTCCAGTGAGAAATATTTTATTTTTATATCTATTAACATATGTTATTACATTACTATTTAATTATGCAATTTACTATGTTACATTAACATGTAGGGGTTTACATGAGTTCAAAAAGTCTGGAGGAAAGGTCCCCAGGAAAAAGAACCAGCCAATAATTTGGGAAAACGTGGAAGTAAGTTCCCAACTACAATGTATATATTATTTATGTGAACTGTGCATAGTTGTATTTTTAATATTTTGTATGTTTCAATTTATAGTTTGCTACACAAGACAACGGCTGGGCATGTGCATACTATGTGATGTGATTTATGCACATGATTATCAAATATGTCGTAGTGGACATCGATACCATACATGAGGTATTATATATAATCTCATTAGATAATATGAAATATATCAATCTTATTTATTTATTATTAATTATACATATACATCATTCTCTTATACATCATTCTCTTTGCAGGTGTTTAAAACTGACCCCACTACAGGTAAGGCCTTATCAGATGTACATGCTTCCTATACAACGGAAGAATTAAATGATGTAAGAGAAGAATGGGAAAAATCCATACAAGTAATTGGGGTTTTAAAATATAATTGGGATGTTGATAGTGATAATGACTAAAGAATGATATTTTGTAAATGAATATTTCTAAATTTTCATATGTGTGAATGTTTCTACATGTCTGAATGTTTCTACATGTGTCTGAATGTTTATACATGTGTGAATGTGAAAATGAATGGAACTGCAGGTTGCTACATGAATGTTTCTACATGTGTCTAAATGTTTCTACAGTGTGAATGTGAAAATGAAAGGAACTGCAGGTTGCTACATGAAATTTCTACATGTGTCTGAATGTTTCTACATGTGTGAATGTGAAAATGAAAGGAATTGTAGGTTGCTACATGAATATTTTTACATGTGTCTGAATGTTTCTACATGTGTGAAAATTGAATGGAACTGCAGGTTGCTAAATGTGTGAAAATGAAACTTGTTAAATTTGCAAGTTTGTGGATGTTGTTGGCTGATATCAATGGATGTCGTAAACCTACAGTTCAGTTCCACTGAACTGCAGGTTTCTACATCCTGCGACTAGCCACAACAAGCCTGCAAACTGATAAGAAAAAAAAATCAAAACATATGCGTCGGTTATTAATCGAAAACTGACAACAAAGGCTTACAACGTTGGTTAATAGCAAAAAACCATCGTCTAATGTGGCCAGACAACACGGTCGTGCTGGCCAGCATGACCATGGCAGAATGTTATATGGCATCTGTTATTACTAAGAAACTGACGCCCATGGTATCCTAGATGGTGCCCTTTTGTGGCACGAAGGGTTTGGGCATCGGTTTCCCTACGAATAACTGACACCTATAGTGCCACTACTGGCACCCTTTTTGTAGTGTGAAGGGTTCTGGCGTCGGTTTCCCCACTTAAAACCGATGCCTATAGTGCCCCTGTTGGCGCCCTTTTATGGCATGAAGGTCTCTGGCATTGGTTTCCCCACTAATAATAGACGCCTATAGTGCCCTTGCTGGTGCATTTTGGGTGGCGCGAAGGGTTTTGGTGTCGATTTTCAAACTGACGCCTAAGGGTTCACCTTTTAGTGTCACCCACATATGTGTCACTTTTTAATCATTGCCAAAGGCCTTAAATAACCGACACCAAAGGTCGGTTCTATAGTAGTGTCAAGAGGAGATATATATGGAACAACCTGAGGGTTTTATGTGATATGGGAATTAATATAAAGTGTGTAAACTTGTTTGGTCTTTGTATGGATCAAAACAAGCCCCTAAACAATGGCATGAAAAGTTTGATTCTGTGATATCATTTTTTGACTTCATTTTGAATGGTTTTGAGTCTTTACTACAAGATCATTAATGATAGATTTGTTATCTTATGCTTATATGTAGACGATACTTAGGTTTTTGTTTCCAATATGAAAGTAATAAATTTGACAAAATCATTCTTGTGTAGTAAGTTTGAGATGAGAGATATGGGTGTTGCAGATGTGATTTTTGGGCTTTAGATTAAAAGGACCAGTAATGGCATTACACTCTTTTAGTTTCATTACATTGAAAGATACTTGAGATGTTAGAGTAAAAATAATGTTAACTTGTTAAAACTCCATATGATTTGTCTAAACCCTTGTTCAAGATCGATAGTGGTGTTGTTGTGTCTTAGTTATGATACTATTAGATAATCAAAAGTTGATGTACCTTATGAACTACACATGACCATACATTGCATTTTTCATGAGTAAGTTGAGTGGATACACCACTTATCTTGACAAGACTCATTGGGAAGCTCTTGATAGAGTGTTGAAGTATATCAAGAGAACTTTCTCCTTTGGGTTGCATTATGGAAATTATCCTTCTATAGTCAAATGATATATTGATACAAGTTGGATTTCCATGAACTCTGGGAGAAATGATGTCTTATGATATGTATTCTTATTGCCAGAATGTGTCATCACCTAGAGGTATATGAAACACACTATTTTGTCTTAATCCACCTTTGAGTCTGAGTTATGTGCTTTAGATGAAACTGGATTGCAAGCTGAATGGCTACATGGACTTATGTCCTATTTACCTATCGTAAAGAAGATGCTTCATGTGATTTTAGTTCACTGTGATAGCACAACAACTATTTCCAAGATAAAGATTTCCATGTACAACAAAAAAAAACATAGACACATCAAAGTCAGACTCAAGTTTTTAAGGGAGCTAACGTATAATGTGGTTTTGGTTGTGAACTATGCATTTAGAAATGAAAAATACAATTGATCCTTTGACTAAAGGTCTTACCTTGGTCATAGTTGAGAAATATTGATTGAGGATGTGAATGAACCCCTTATGATCCACAAGAACTATGCCAAACTAAAAGAGTGGAGAACCTAGAAATTGGGTTCAATTTGGTAATAACAACTGCTGAATTGGTTGGCTTCAAGTAATTTCTTGATGCTTTTAGCATCTATATGTCTATTCCCTGAAAACCTATTAGTTTTGCAACTGTAGTTTAGTATGAGATTAGTCTCTTAATGGTGTCGAGTCCTAGGACAAGATGGTAGAAGTACATCCTTAGAGACTCCAATAAAATGATTGATGCTGAGTAGATTACAACAAGGGAATTGGGTTGTTCTCTGACATTGATTATGATTCTTAATTTGGATGCATGGCCTTTAATATATCATTTTTTTCTTTGTTGTATTATGTTTATTGTGATGTACAAATTGATTCTCTTGCATCCAAGGTTCAAGTTCAAGATGTTAGTTCACTTAGTTCCTACGGGGGTCTACATTGGATAACTCATACATGGTTCATACCTAAAGGTAGATGTTGAAAGCAAAATATGTGGGGTTGATTGGAAGATCACACTATACTTGGACCGTGTAGAGGATAGTTAGCTATATTAACTTAGATAATATTTAGTTAGAATAATTTAAGCTCAATGTAGGTGCAACTAGTACATAAGGAGCGTGGAACTAGGAATAGGAGTGGGAAATCATCTTCTATATTCCATCACCTTTTTTTCACAACAAAATAACTAACCAATTAATTAATTAATTAATTAATTGTTTAATTAATGCTTTTTGAACTAAAAAGTGACTCCTTGTATTCTTTTTGAATTATAATTGGACTCATCATACTCCTTCTGAATTGAATAGGGATTGCTCATATTACTTCGAAGTTAAAAAGGAACTTCTCACATTCCTACCTTATTGGAAAAGGACTACTAGTATTCCTCTTATGTGTACAAGAGTCATCGTCGATAGAGTCAAAGTGAGAAAAAGGATTGAGTGTGGAAGAGCTATAAATAAGGCCCTTGGGCTTAGGTTTAAAAACACCTCATAGATCACATATCTAAGTCAATAAAGTTTGTTGTTTAGGTTTTGCTGCCCTACCATCATTGCCTTACGTAGCCTCTTCATTTACGCGTATCTCGTTGAGAGCATCTCCTGAATGAGAGATCTCTTCTCTATCCCCTCTTTCTTGACGTGATTTGTTAGGTGGTGGTATCTAACGATTGTTGAGCTGTACTAGAGGTGTTGTAGTCTATTGTCTATGTGTGAGTGAGACGACCTTCTTCTATAGGTTTGTGATTGGATCAGACTGGTAGAACAACAAATATATAGAAGATGACGAAGATCTGGTCTCTTTAAGTAACATCTCTATTTGTCAAGAGAGCGTTCTGGTTTGATTTATCTAACTCTATTTAATGTTTTTCTCCTACTCTGTTTGTTCTTACATTGCTTATGTTATTCCAAAATTTGATATGTAAATCTGTTGATTAAATTACAATTATCTACTATTGCTTGTAATGACTATCTAAAATCCATCAATTAATATGTATAATGAATACATAGTAATGTAGTCTCCCGTACCTTTGTCCCTATGGTGTAACATGTATCCAGGGTTTGGCTTTCCATAATTCCGGAATGTCTCTATTTTTGGGTTGATTTATGTTATTCCACTGTTTTGTGAGGTTGTGCGTATGATAGTCTAGTTTTATAAGTACTTGGACATAGAGTTCGGGAGATCACATCTCTTAGTATAATATATGATACACCAACTATATTGGAATTGGGCATTCACAAAGAGTATAGTTGTTCCATAGACTTGACTTGTGAAATTTTTTTACTTCGAATTCATCTCACAAGTTTTCTTGTAATGTAGTCATGTCTTGCAGATGTTGAAAACACGTCGAAGCATGACCATTAATTTGTTATTTTAATATATAATGGAGTGCCTTGAGCATATAATGTAGTTCAATTTTGATGTTTTTTGTAGAAATTTTGTACATGTGTCGTTTCTGTAAATTCATTGTGGTGAAGCGAGAAATACATATTAATTGCAAATTGATACAATAATATTCCCATTGAAATAGAAATTCCATTTGAAGAAATGGGACCGCCTTAATTGAGATGCATGGTTACATGACTCTTTTCATATTGTTGAAGTGATGGTGTGGAATGGGCTGGAGTGTTGAAAATATTGAGATTACATGGTAGTTATGCAGAACCACATACATAGGTGAGGTGTAGGGTAGATGACGACGCAATACTTCCATGTGAAGTCCCAAACTCCAATATGATTGGAATCCTCAAATACGAGAAGAGATCATAGTTTATATCAGTTAACCTATAACTATCCCCATGATACCCCGCTTGAGGGTTTTCACTTTGAATGATATGAATAAAGAGTGAAGGATTTGAGACTATATTGACCCCATCTGGATGTTGACTTTGTAGATCTTGGTAATCCGTAAGGACATTACTTGCTAGTCAGAAATATGGGTGCGTAGTACACGCAGCTTCACGACCAAAAAGATGGAGCAGAATGTTAGCTCCTTTAAAAATAGGAAGGGGTGGTGTACCAGAGTGGCCCTTCTTAAAGAAATTATATTATAAGAGGCGTCCTATAATTTTCCATAAGAGTACTAATCAAAGTTCTGCATTTATCACTTAAAACCCATCCCCTAATAATTATGATCGAGATAGAAATTATTATTATGTACTCAAATAAAATCATATTCGCTCCATGATTTTGTGAGCCTAGTTACCATACCGATGATTAGGAGTTCTAAAACTAAAATGATATACCACTATTTAAGAGAGGGACTCCCCAGAAATAATCATTTGAAAGACATATCACTATCTAATGATATGCCACTAACATGTGTCTATTCAAACATAAAGAGCGGATGGCTATATGAAATACAGCAAACTGGGAAATAGGAATCCGTGTGCCTCATGCCATTATAGCGGGAGTTAAAACAAGAATATTCAGGCCCGATTGCATCTAGACGAACCGTACTCGCAGACAGTATTTGGTGAAGTGGGGACGACAAATAATTGAAAGGATATTCGTTGTTACTGCCTAGGTAGGTAAGATTACATCTGGGCAACTGGTACTCTACAAAGGAAAAAGCTCGCTCTTGGTTGATTCGGGTGAATCTCTACGTGCAGAGCTGGGACATTGCGCAGGATCAATGATGTTTTAGGGAATTATAGCTCTGTCAGCCACCCTGTCCTTTTCCCTCGTCTGTGAATAGTGATTAGTACTGGCAGATTGTTGGTATGTAACTCCCCGTTATCCCCTGTTTTAGCTTCTGGCCCCTCCGCACTTGTGAAGGTAGTGGATTCAAGCTGTGGAGGCGTGCTACTGTCAGTAAGCCACTGGAACCATTCGCATGCAGCTGGTAAATGTTGGGCCTAAATGAGGTAACCTCTTGGCCGAAACCAAATAAGGTTTTGCTGTTATCTCCGGTCTAATGACAGGGAGGGAAGAGTTCCACGAAGAATGATAAAGGCTTGGACTTTTGAGAATTTATTGCAATACAAACAAGTCATCAAGTACGGAATCTCGCTTCTGAAGAGAAACGTCTGCAATCTTGGGTTTGGCATTGCCATTCTCGAGTAATCATCTTTCAGTCTTGAGCCCACCTGATTGCTCAACCAAGTTCCAAATTGGTTAACCGACGGGGACCATGCCAAATTTGTGCCAAACAGCCCTAACAGGCAAGGTCATCGAGTGTAACCCAAGCAGGAGCCACGTTCGAATACCACAACCACAGCCCCCATTTCGGGTGAATGTGCTCCTCTATGCTTTACTGGTGCATAGTAATCGCATTTCAGGCTTCTGACTTTCTTTCCGGTTTCCAGCAATGTCATTGGCCTAGAGAGTCCTTGGAGCCTTCGTCCTCATGCCCACCCCACCAAGTTTATGGTGGCAGCTTCACGCCTCCTACTCAGCATATTCTGCTTAGAACCCACTAGACAGCTGCCCTGCTCGCTAAAGACATACAACTCCAGGTGAAAGGCTAGCTGGAATTTTTATCCTCACCCTGCTCCATCATCGCCACCTCAACCGAGCACTGGTTTAGATATTCACTCCTCATTATTGCCACTGCATGCTTCACTGGAGTGGAGAGCAGGAGGAGTCATGGGGAAGGTCTCTTCCGGCCAGCTAAATATCTATTCCGTGAGAGCAAGTGCAAGTGTGCAATGAGCGCTCCCCAGTGCCTTTTACCTAATGGGAGGTCGACCAAGCACCAGTCTGTGCCCAGTAGGGGGAGGTCATATATGTATTGGGGGAATCTATCCAAACAAAACGTACATACATGTTAGGTTGAATCTCCAATGTCTGTAAGTGGCGATGAGGATGCGATTCCCTTACTCCTGGTGGCTGACTTTTCATACACGGTAGATCTGATTTGGTAAGATAGCGTTTGACGGTAGTGACTGCTTTATCTTCTTTGAAACATTCTAGGGTTCATTACCTGTAAACTGAGGTAAGGTTTTGCTGGAAGTAGATACATAACAAAGTGTACAACTTTCTAGGCCACCATACTTCTTGAGTATGTATCTTCACAGGTAAGGATCATATATACGTCGTTTCGGAGAGAGCATCTAATCTGCACTTAGCACTACCGTCACGAAACACCCTTTGTCAGCCTTATGTAGTTACGTTCCTAATAATAGTACTCCTCGTTTGTGGCCTGCTTTGGCCCAACACGCCACATTTATTTTGATGATCAAATGGTTTTTTGTTCGATCTGTACAACGTTTCCGACAGAAATTCTCTAGTTTAATGACGAGTTAATATAACCGACCATTTAAAGATAGGAAAAAAACTAATTTAACACACCTTTATAAAATATTTTCCAACATAAAACATTTTACAAAATATTTTTCAAAATAACACATTTTGTGTGGAACCCATAAGAAATTAAAAACGCCACAAATTTTAGCGTGTTTATTTTTAAATAAAAAAAATGTAAAAAAAAGTAAAAGAAGTAAAAAATGCCACTTTGATTGACATTTTTCAAATTGACGCTACATTTGCTTGTCTAAATCGCCATTCGAAGTGGCGTCTTTGACTTTTTTTTGTCTTTTTTTATTTTTTTCAATTTTAAAATGACATTTCATCCCAACCTTACATCTACCCTTTAACCGCATTCTTAAAAAATAAAAGAGCGTTTTTGACCAAGATTAATTCTAACAGGCCTATGTTTACCAGTCAACGAATGGCGGACCGATATATAGCTGGCGGCCTTGTCTTTATCGATAATATTCTCTGAAGGTAGATAGTACTTTGCTACATGTACATATTTTCACTTTTGAAATTGTCTTTTAGACATCTACGAAGTCAATGAGGCATCTACAGACTACAAGTTGTTGAATCAGCTTTGGAAAAAAAACACGTATCAGCTTGCAGGATTAGAGTTTTACAAATTATTTGGTTCGAATAAATAGCTGTGCTCACCAAATGCTAGTTGATGTTTAAGGGGAGAGCACTTGTCAATCCAGCCACGAAATGCCATATTGGAAATATCATAAGCGGCCCTCCATCTTGATGGCTATAGGGCAAAAAGTGTACTATAGGACTAGTCCTGTACTTTTATTATATGGCAACTAATCACATAACAACATCTCCTACTCTCTCCTCTTTAACACCACACCCCTAAAAAAATAAGGAAGGAAAAATGCAAACTGTACACTATATCAAATTTCTATTGGATCCTACTATATATTACCGGTCCTGTAATGAATTTCCGGATTGTTGGTCTGGCTTCAATGGGTTGCCATTTGTCATGTTGGCTTTGTCCACTGGGTTGTCGGAGTGGGCTGGGTTGCTAGCTGCCAAGTAAGTTATATGCAATATTAGTATCAAAAAACGCTATTACTATAATGATAAAAGGTAGATAAAAATCTAGCTGAATTCCATTTAAACATGTGTGGTTTTTTAAGTATCATGATTGACAACAATTTATCACTAATTTATTCATTCCATCACATGAGTGGTTTGAACCTGCGACCTCTTAGTGGCAAGTCAATTTTACCAACTAGGTGGCACATCTTTTTAAAATTATCATTAATTCTAAACCTTCAATAATTTCACTTGGTAAGAAAATTGAAGTCAATTGTGTTCCTCAAATTGCATTAATAAGCCATTAAATTTTGAGTACATGAGATTACTACATAGTACATATTCATGGTAGGCGCATAATGTCATAGATTCTACCTATAAGGAACTACGTCCAAACCCAAACTGAAAACCGTTTTTGAACAACCATTTCGTGAGGAAATATGTACAAAGAAAATTGTTTCATATTCACTAAGCAGATCGAGTATCCATGTAAGCGTGTAACAAAGAACAACAGAATGTCGATGCAGTACACAACATAAATTTGTACAATAGATGTCTTCATGCATGGTCTCACGTCAGGACATTTCTAGATCTTTAGTAGTACGAATTTAACTCCTTCAGAACCAATCTATGAAACCACCATGCCTATTCCTCATCTATAAAGCCAGGTTTTTGGAATGCATTTATTGCCAAGGAAATACATCACAATGGCAACTAAATAATTTTGCGAATCTCAATATATCAATCGACTATAATATAAGTTACAAATACGTTTCTGTTGACAAGTCAAGCTATCAAAAGTAAAGCGTGGCCAAGATTAATGTACTGGAAAAGTAACCTACTTTATCGTGTCAAATCATGTATTCAATGTAAACATTATCTTAATGGTACAGTAGATTGTCTGATTAGTAGTCTTAAAAGAAGATTGTCTGATTAGTCGCATGGATCTACTTTGTTCTATTCTACATAGTGACGGGCTTAGTACAACAAGTGCTCCAATCCAGCCATGCGGGATTACAATGTCATGCATGTTATTGGTCTATCGACCCACTAATTGCATCCATGGGAGGAACCAAGATCTGACTATTTGGGGGGGGGGGGGGGGGGTTGGGATTTGACTTTGACGGGTCAGTTAAAAAATATAGTAGGGTCATGATTAGTTTTGTATATTCCTTTTCTAGGTATTTAGGTACTCAAACATGTATAAAATCATAATTTTTTTTAAATACTTTATAGAGATGCCTCTAAGAGCTCACATAATGAATATTACATGCTCCAAAAAATAACAAAAGATATAGTAATGATAATAATCTCTAATGATGCACCAAATAAAAGTTAGTACATGTAATTAGGATAATTATTTTTCTTTTTAATAATGAGATATATATGTGTGTGTGCGTGTTCATGTGTATGTGTGTGTGCATGTGCGTGCGTGTGTGTGCATGCACTGCATACAAATATCATGTGAAGAGTGTGCCTTGAATAAGGTTGAGACTGATTTGGAGGCCCGTAGTTGAACACACAATAAGGATACATATATTAGTGGAAATTTTATCTGAAATGCGTAGCCAAGAGTTGTAAGGGTGTCCTTTATACCAACACAAATATGGGTTTGAATCTATATTTGCTTTCACAATAAGAAAGAACTCCCAACCCATCAAAGATTACTACATCATCCACGAGGGGTAAAGGTTGAGATTGAAGCGTGCTTGTGTGTGTTAGTGTGAGGAAGTGTGTATGGATTCGTGCATGAACTTACATATATCATCCATTAAAACATAATATAAAGCCCATTTACTGAATCCAACACATGGATTGAATCACAATCACAAGATTAGATGTATTTAAAATATCACAAAATACCACAATAATATGTCGAGTATGTTATTATATACAACTATATACAATTAACGATTTCTACAAACTCAATGGCTTATCATTGATTAAGAAATATAGATATACTCATTTTGGAGTATACATCATATTTATAAAATTATACTGCTTTATGGAGTTTTGCAATTATGTTCAACTAAACTGGGTACATATAACCTACATGTGCTGAGTTGTGCAATAATTTTAATCATGCTCATATTTGTTTAAACAATGTGAATTTATACTATAGTACTAAAATAAACAAAATTATGTAAATGTGAAAATTTATAATCCAATAACATAATTGTTTTAGAGAAACTCCATTAAGGATTGAATGAATTTAGGTGTTTCTCATTCTTAAGTTTATAATTATATAAGAAAGAATTTTGAAAATAAACTATAAATATTATAACGTATGAATGAAAAAATTGATGACTAGGATAACAACGATCTACCAGAATGCTACGAAGAAAAACCACATGAAGGATTGCATTCACGGGTTAATTAGGGAGGATGGAGTTGATGCTAGAGGGCCAAGAGAGGTGGATGATGAGGCCATTAACTACTTCAAGAACCTTTATAACAAGGAGCACAAGGCTCAACTAGGCTGCCTACCTGGTGTGAAGGTAAGCGAGGAGATGAATAGAGATTTATGCGGACCACTGACTGACCAGTGACTGATAAGGAAATCAAGGAGGCTGTTTTCTTCATAGGATCTTCCTAGGCCCCGAGTCCCAATGGTTTCAATGGGAAGTTCTACCAATGTTGTTGGGATATAGTGAAGGAGGATGTTAGCAG
The DNA here is from genome assembly GCA_963693085.1 of Alisma plantago-aquatica. NCBI lineage: Eukaryota > Viridiplantae > Streptophyta > Magnoliopsida > Alismatales > Alismataceae > Alisma > Alisma plantago-aquatica. The sequence continues at coordinate 213,209,575 of OY856414.1, forward strand.
AGCAGTTCGGTGGTTCATGGTGGGGGGTAACATGTTAAGGCAGGTGAAGCATTCATTTATTAGACTGATTCCAAAAAAGAGCTTGGCCTCCTGTATAGCCGATTTTAGGCCGATAGCGTGCTGTTCTATTCTCTATAAGATCTTTGCTAAGCCCCTATCCAGAAGGCTAAAAAAAGTCTTGTCAATGATTGTGTCCCCCCATCAAATGGCTTTTGTTCAAGGTAATGATATTGTAGATGTAGCGTTGTTGGCCGCTGAGTTCCTGAATCATTTCAACTCTAGACCAGAAAGCTTGGTGCCTCTCCCGCTAGAGGCTTGCAACAAGTGCAATCCACGAGGTCGGGAGGCACGGGATGAGATGGGATCTTTGCTTTCGATATTTGTATGGTCCCACACTAACTACCTACGTCTACTAAGACACTACACCCGCAAGCGCACGGGGTCATGTCGTAGTATAGGTGAGGCGGCAAGTACGGGGTCGATCCGCGAGGATAAAGGGGGCGTTAGAGTTAGACGGCGTGAGCTACGTTCCTAGTGCGGAGAGTAGGGTTTTTAGAGTTTTAAGGTTGAATGGTTGATTACACTAATGAGCAAGTTAGAGATGTGAAAAGGGAACTAAATTATGGAAGAGCAAGCAAATTAGTAAACTAAGTTATCAAACTAACTAAGCAGGAACAAGAAGGGCTACACTACTCTAGCAAGAGCAAGACCCTAAGTTAACACTGAAGAGTAAAACTAAGCAATTGACTAAGTTAGACTAAAGCAATTGAACTAAGCTAGCATTAACAAGCAGACTAAGTGATTAGGGTTTTAAGCAAGGTGATTTAGGTGGGTGGGCCGTTTGGGGAATGTCACTTTGATTTTAGTTGGGGGAGTTCATTAAACATGCATGGTGCTCGATTCATATCTAGATTACCAAACCAAACAACAAGGGCAATGTCATTAGAACATACCATATACTACTAGTAGAAGACTAGGGTTAGGTGTATTTCTAGTGAGATTGGCCAAATATAGGTTTCTAGGGTAAGTGATAGTGGACAATTGAGGGTTGAGGGTAGAGATGGGAGTGGAGATGAAGGGGTTTAACCTCATGCCACTAGCCACTCTAGCCTTTAGAAGGCCCTAGGCAATTGCATCACTCTCACTTACACTAGCCACTTAAATCTCACACTCATTTGTAAGAGGAGGGGTGTGTATGTAGGAACAAAGGGGGCTAGCTAGGGATCCACTAATTGGACCTAGGAGCCATTCCTAAGATTGCTACATACACCCCAATTCCTCCTAGAAATGAAGTGTCATCAAAAACCTCAAAACAAGCAATTCATACATGAAGCACAAACCACATGCAATAAGATAGGAAAAGAGATGGAAGCAAGAAGTAATCATCATAAATATGAATTGAGTTCATTACAAGAATTTATCCCCCAACATGGTATCAAAGTAACATTTTAATCCCAAACAGCCCACCACAAGGGGGCTTAGCTATACATGATCATGAAAATCGGAAAAGAAAGGAGTAGAAGAGGAAGAAACTCCATGAAGCTTGATGAAGTGGCCTTCTTCTTCACCTCCAAGCAGCTGCAGACGTCCTCCCTCCTCCAATGGTGTAGGGGTGCATGAAAATAGTGGAATGGATGGATAGAAACCTAGAGAAACTAGGTTTCTATGGTGGAAATGAGTGGAAAATGGATGGAAATAGGGTTGAATGCAAGGAAATGGGTGGATGGCCGCAATGGATGCAAGAGAGCATCTGGGTGATGGCTAGGGAGTGCTCAGATGCCCTTACTCTAGATATGTGTGGTGTAGATGGATTTAAAGTGTGGGTGGGGGGAGACCATCGTTGATGTTGGTGGATAGCTTGAAGTGGATTAAACAATGGACGAACATTAATAAACATATGCAGGCATTTGCAATGTTGGAGATTGTAGCTATTGTCTTTGGTTTATGGGAGGAGAGGAATACCAAGCTTCATGGGGGATGGGAGAACGACACGTTTGTATTTATTGATATTTTGGCCGATAGGCTGGGATGTGTAGTTAGGGCCAAACCTACTCTTTATAAAGGATTAGACACTATTACCAAAGAATAGTGGGGTTTTTGTAGTTAACACACCCTCTATACAATATAGGTTCACCTATACAGTTTTTGACTCAGTAATATTTTACCTGATCTAATTTTTTATATAACTAAACTTCTAAAAGAAAAAAATATAAATTTTCAATAGCATCTACAATAACTCAAAATTTAGTAACATTTTGGATATGGAATTCGAGAAATTTAGTAACAAGAAAAATCACAATCTTATGAATGAGTGACACCTACTTTTGGTGACAATAAATGAATAATAAGCTAGATTTGCAAAATTTATTATCAAAATGAGGACTATAGAAAACTTACTGCAATTAAAAATGAAGGAGTATCGAGATATTTATTGGAAACACTAGAAAAATGACTCTCTAGGTGAGATTGGAACCCACACCACTACTACAAATAACAATACATAAACTACACAAGCATCATTTTTAATGTGATTTTGATTCGGGGTCTATCATGAAATATGTACAGATAACGAGATTTTATTGAGAAAACCAAGAAAAATGAGCAATTCCTTTAGTCGAGAATTGAATCTGTATTGGTACTGTAGACTCACGGCACACAGACCACACATGCTACATTTCAATTTTACATATATTCAACATAACTGATATATATATATATATATATATCTGTGTGTATTTATATATATATATATATATATATATATATATATATAAGGGGGTCATGGCTCCTGTCGGCCTCCCTCTAGTTCCACCACTGGTCATGTATGAGGGGTCGTGGCCCCTGTCGGCCCCCCTCTGGTTCCACCACTGGTTGCATCTTTACTAAAATTGATAACTCGGTGCTTGTGGGTTTGGGTGTGAAGTGTCAAAACAAAAACCTTACGTAACCCTTGAGGCCTGAGTTATTCATCGTATGGTATTTAACCCTACATAAATATTTTGTTAAGGTTCTGAAGCTAATGACCATGTATGATTACTCCCTCTTTCTAATATTAGTTGACAATAGAAATAATATAGTCAAGAATAGGAAAAGATACAAGAGTCTGGAATTACTTAATAGGAAATAAGCTCATCAACCCATTCTCAAATCATTCATAAATTAGCTAGGATGTGAAACACAAGAATTGTATTCCTTATATCAACAACTTGTAGTTCCAAGGATGACATAAATAATACATTATTTTTAGAAAATAAGTATTTCTTTATAATAATCAAAAGTTAAATCACTACTACAGAAACGGCCTTTGGCGTCGGTCATTTAACCCCATTTGGCGTCGGTTTCCGACCGACGCCTATGTGGGCGCCGCTAAAGGTCGAACACTTCGGCGTCGGTTTTTTAACCGACGCCTATTTAATCTATAGGCGTTGGTCGTTTAGTAGATAACCGATGCCAAAAGGGTTCGCGCCACAGAAAACGGCGTCATCTAGGGCACTTTCTGCGTCGGTTATTTACTAAACAACCGACGCCTATATGGAATATAGCGTCAGTCTTTTAGTAGATAATCGACGCATAAAGTGCCCTAGATGACGCCATTTTCTGTGGCGTGAACACTTTTGGCGTCGGTTATATACCAAAAGATCGACGCCTATAGATTAAATAGGCGTCGGTTTGATACGAATATCCGACGCCATTTCCAGGAATGCTTTGGCCACATCAGGCGTCGGTTTTTTGAATTAAAATCGACGCTGTAGGTCTTTGCTGACGGTTTTCTATAAATAACCGACGCCTATTTCTATTTTTTTTTCATATCAGTTTGCAGGCTTGCTGTGGCTGGTCAGCAGGATGAGAACCTGCAGTTCAGTTTTCTGAACTGCAGGTTTACGACATCCATTGATATCAGCCTACAAACAGGCCGCAAACCTGCAAAAGTCACAAGGAAAATTTCACACAAGTACATACATTCAGAAATCAATTCAATTCTCACATTCACACATATAGAAACATTCAAATACATGTATTAACATTCAGAAATATTCATTTACAAAGTATCATTCATTATCGCTATCAACATCCCAATTATATCTTACAGTTGCCACTGCTTGTATGGCTTTTGCCCATTCTTCTCTTACTTCATTTAATGCTTCCATCGTATATGGAGCATGTATATTTTTTAAGCGTTTACCTATAGTGTGGTCAGTTTTAAACACCTGCAAAGAGAATGATGTATATATATAAGTAATAATATAAAAATAAGATTGATATATTTCATACTAACTAATGAGACTATATATAATACCTCATGTATGCTATCGATGTCCAATGCGGCATGTTTGATAATCATCTGCATAAATCGCATCACATAGTATGCGCATGCCCAACCATTGTCCTGTGTAGCACACTATAAATTGAAACATACAAAATAATACAACTAAGCACAATTCACATCAATAATATATATTCGAGTCGGGAACTTACTTGTACGTTCTGCCAATTTATTGGCTGGTTCTTTTTCCTTGGGACCGTTCCTCCAGCCTTTTTGAATGCATCTAAACCCCTACATGTTAATATAACACAATAAATTGCATAAGTAAATAGTAATGTAATAAAAGATGTTAACGGATATAAAAATGAAATATTTCTCACCAGAATAATGGCATTCTCATTACGTGTCCAATTTTAGTGTTCAATGTACTCCCCGCAGGATCTAGATAATAAACAGTGAATGTCCCGGGGACAATAACTAGTAACTCCCAATGTCTACCGCTAGAGGTAAGAAGTTAACAATTAATAACTCAAAATGCAAAATAAAAATGGAATTTTCTTAAGTCCAAATTATAAATAAAGTAAACTTACTTGACATTGAATGAAGCTATTATTATCGTCTTCTTTTGCTGACCAAAAATTGTAAAAGCATCTATACAGTATTGTTGAACATTATCAGGGTCTTTAGCTACAAAACTAATCAATGATGGAATCAAAATCCCACATGATCAAATGCAAATTGTTTGCAATGATCTTCGACTAAGTAGCTGCAAAATATATAGGCGTATGCATTAATATATAAGAAACTAGATCACCGGATCTTACACAAGGTATATGGATGTATAAACAAGATCTCACCTTATCCATGTCTCTATCATTGATGTATTCAGCCAATCATACATAAACAGCTCAATAATATCTTGTGTAAATAAAGAGCTATCGTATGATTGACCTGCATAATCTGCATCTAAAGAAACTATTATAGGGCAATGTATATTATGTGCCCGTAGCCAACATGCCATTCCCCTACAAACAGGACCTAACGGGTATGTTAGGTCAGTTGGAACCCAAGTTGGTAATGCGGGAAGTGGAGGTGGAGGCCTAGGTGCTCCTGGTGTCTTCTTTTTAACCTGTATATATATAATTTCAGATCAGTTGACATCATATATACACATTAACAGTCTAAATCAATGTAAATTTATCTTACAATTTCAGTCGTGTAGACGACATCTGCTTTGGGCCACAATATGACCCCGCCTTCTGCCTCACCAAGTGTATCAATATCTGGGTGGGCATATGGCAACGCAACTTCCCTCCAATCGGGTAATACATGTATCGGGCTCACACGAATGTAGCCCTGCGGCATTGGAGTCCCATGAAACGTTACCCTAGGAAGGGACTGGTAAGCCTGCGCCTCTGCAACAACATAGTCTTGCATTCTTAAGTGGCATGGCTTCAATGCCTACAAATTTACGTAAAGAATGTTATACATATATACATATAATCTTGAAAACATATCATCTTGAAAAGACTAGCTACAATGTCATAAACAATACTTACAGCAGACGTGCTAGGCGATGGGTCTCCAGGATTACTCGCAGTCTGTGCATCAGGAGAAGAGTGGGTCGCCATAGGCTGATTGGAAGCCTGAGATGCCTGCCACCGCAGCAATTCTTCCTTGACCTTCGCAGCAACTACATCGTTGACCTTCTTAGCAACTAAATCCTCAACTCTCTTATTCTCCTATACATGGATAAAAGAAACATTAGCTTCTTATTAATGAATTTCCTTTTGTAGTAACATTCTAAAAAAAGAATAGGTTACCTCTTCTTGAGAAAGTCCCGCTCTGGGTTTGTGCTGGGATGGCCCAAAGAATGCTTTGATGCCAACACTAGTGCCAGCACCTCTAACACGTCCAGGATGCTCTGGGTTACCCAGAGCAACTGTCAATTCATCCCTTGTGTCCTGAGGGATGAACGTGCCTTGTTTCCTCTGCTCGTGCAGCTCCCGCTAATCACCATAAACAAAAATTGGTAAGTTAACACCACAAATAATCAATATTCAAACGATTTCTCTAAGAGTTGTATTTTACCATTTTTGCAGCCGCCTCAGCAGTTACAGGCTTCTTTATTTCACCCTTCTTGTTTTGCCTGCCAGCTATCCAGATATCATGGCGAGGCATGGGTGTGGCAGACTCCTGAGTAGGAGCAGACTCCTGAGTAGCAGCAGACTGCTGAGTAGCCGCAGACTCCGCCTGTAGTCTTTGGCGAACGCTTGCATAGACTTTTGGACCCATAGTGTGGTCATGCACATTCAGTGCACGCCTTGCTTTTTGTGCGTCACTGAGGGCCTAGTTAGTATGCACATTAATGATTTGGTTAGTAGCACTAAATGTTAATCTTGAATAGGTGAATACAATGTATATTAATTAAATTGGGAGTGACGCCTAATACCTTGAATTCTTCAGATTTTCTTGAAGCAACAAAATTGTCCCAATCTTCTTTGTCCAAGAAGTTCCATTGTTCAAGGGCTGACTTCTTCTTCTTATCACCCTCTTTTATGTATTCTCTGTTCAGATTTGTCCTATAATTCCTAAGCATCTTTCCAGCGTGTTGCATCACACTTTTACGATGCAACTCATCCAATGCAAACATATTCTATAAAATAGAAATGTTATTAACTAGTATCCAAAATAGAATTGCAAATAATAGAATTTGTAATCTACAAAATAGAATTGCAAATAATAATAACTCACACATAAATCCTTCCATATCAATTCTTTTTTCCCTTGAGGAACTTTATGCCAATTATCATACTTAACACCACAATGGCTCCGAGTGGTACACCCAAGATAGTTTACAAAATTATTGCGGTTCACTCCAATTGCATTTCCTCCATTATCAAACTCCACCACCAAATTTGGATCCACTACCACTTAGCGCTAATAACTTCTTCAACAGAGTGATGCCCCTTTTCTTGTTAAGTGTTTGGTGCTGCGCATCAAGTTGCTCCAGTGCTTCAGTGGGTACAGGTACATCATCAACCTAAAATTTGACAAAAATAAACACACTAAATTAGCCCAATATAGAAATATAGGATATATGACATAACTAGAAGATAATGAATTTTATAGAAATACATGATATGTTTTTAGAACTTACATTGGTATCCTCGCCATGCTCGTCATGGACAGCATGCTATCATGGACTTCATGCTCATCATGGACATCATGCTCATCATGGACATCATGCTCATCATGGTCAGCCATCTGAAAATGTCATTAAAAAGGCAAACATTTAGCATTTGTATTAACTAGAAAAAGGCAAACATTTAGCATTTGTATTAACTAGAAAAAGGCAAACATTTAACATTTGTATAAACATACATGTCTCTAAAATTATGATCTTTTATCAATTAACAATCCTTCATTGTGATCTCTGCACACATATAAGTCATCATTAGCTTCAATATTTTGTGGAGTTGGCAACCCAACTGAGAATGGACTGGAGTCATCATACTTATCATAGTACTCTTCTTCATCTATAGGATCTTCAATGAATTGTCTTTTACCATGAAGAACAACCGACCATTTATCATTCACAGGATCATCGATATAGAATATTTGTTTCTCCTGTGATGCCAATATGAATGGTTCACCCTTCTCGCCAATCTTTTCAAAGTTCACCAAAGTGAAACCCAATTCATCCACTATAACTCCTTTGGTGTTATCAACCCAATTACAAGCGTTGAAACTGTGATATTATAGGTAGATACCACAACACCTTGGTAGGAGAACCAGTTTTGGACTCCCCCGAAGTTGTCAATTTATACCGTGACGCACCACATTTTGGACAATCTTTCAAATCTACATAGTCCTTTTAAAATAATACACAATCATTCGGGCATGCATGTATCTTCTTGGCCTCCATTCCCATTGGGCACAACATTTTCTTTACCTGGTATGTTGAGATTGGCAGCTCGTTTCCTTCAGGAAGCATTTCTTTCAACAAAGTCAACAATGAAGTGAAGCTTTTGTCGCTCCATCTATTGTTAGCTTTCAACTTATACAATCTCAAAACAGCGCTAAGCTTCATAAACTTAGCACAACCTGTGTATAACGGTATCTCAGCATCATGCACAATGTTTCTAAAGATAGGAGGTGGATCGGTGTGCTCTACCCTACAACTATCCAGCATCGCATCAACGATGTCTGCTGGAACTGGTTCGTTCACATTTACGTCATCGAGGCAATTTCTTCTTCCACCCAAGCACTACTATCGACATCTACTGGTTTCAATTTTGAAATCTCTCCATGCCAGTGCCATTCTGTATAGCCTTGTACAATCCCGTTGCACATGACATGACTTTTGATTTCCTCACCAGTGTTGACTTTCAAGTTGTTACCACAATGCCTACATGGACAGTAGAACCTATCTATAGGTTTTTTCCTATGTTCCTCAGCAAATCTAATAAACTGATCAAGACCAGATATAAACTCTGGGGTGCAATGATTACGAATGGACATCCATGATCTATCCATTCTATGATCAGAGAAAACAAGTATATATTAGGAAACAAGTATATATTAGGAAAAGATTAGGCAACATTTCCCCGCTGTTCTCTAAGTACATATGTACATAGAGAACAAACGGGGAAATGCTACCAAAATTTTCTCGAAAACCCAATACACATTATACACTTACATCCTAAGTGAGATTAGGTGTTCAAGAACAGTTCCAAACCGGGGACTATCCAAGATTTACTCCTAATGAGTCAATCTTGGACGGGTTTCTAGGCCAACAAACACATTTGATGTCATTCTTATATATAATAAATGTGTACCACCTATCCCATCCTTGAACACCTAGTCTCACTAGTAAGTGTATAATGTGTATTTGGTTTTCAAGAAAATTTCGGCAGCATTTCCCCACTGTTCTCTAAGTACATATGTACTTAGAGAACAAACGGGAAAATGCTACCAAAATTTTCTCGAAAACCCAATACACATTATACACTTACATCCTAAGTGAGATTAGGTGTTCAAGAACAGTCCCAAACTGGGGACTATCCAAGATTTACTCCTAATGAGTCAATCTTGGACGGGTTTCTAGGCCAACAAACACATTTGATGTCATTCTTATATATAATAAATGTGTACCACCTATCCCATCCTTGAACACCTAATCTCACTAGTAAGTGTATAATGTGTATTTGGTTTTCAAGAAAATTTCGGCAGCATTTCCCCGCTGTTCTCTAAGTACATATGTACTTAGAGAACAAACGGGGAAATGCTACCGAAATTTTCTCGAAAACCCAATACACATTATACACTTACATCCTAAGTGAGATTAGGTGTTCAAGAACAGTCCCAAACCGGGGACTATCCAAGATTTACTCCTAATGAGTAAATCTTGGACGGGTTTCTAGGCCAACAAATACATGTGTTGTCATTCTTATATATAATAATTGTCTATAAACTACAGGCAACATGGTTAATCCTAATCAACAGGGCATTATTAAATAATAAATCAAGAAATCAATAGTTTCAAACAAAAGGTCTAGGAATCTTTACTAGACATTATATGTATCCCTAATCATCATATTTAACATACTACATTATTATGAACATCCAGATCAGATTAAGATCATACTATGTTATAACCATGGGTTTAATAACCCTATTTCTGCATGTACATGTTTATCAACTTTAAAACCCTATAATTCATGAAATCATTCTAATTCAATTTAATATGTTGGGATCACATAATTATATTGGTAGGATTTTAATAGACATGATAAGTACCTAATCTATAGAGCATTATTAAATAATAAATCAAGAATTTAATAGTTTCAAACATGCAATAATTCACAATGCAATGTTATAAACTATAGGCAACATGGATAGATGAGACTAGAGTTCATATTAGAATAAAAATTAGCAACTTAGGACAAAGTCCATCACTAAAGTCCCAAACTCAACATATATGCACAATCAGCATCAAATATAGGACAAAAGGGTAGATTAGAACCCTAATGTATTGTTGTTTGCTTCCTCCATTTGCCCCTCTTGCCCGACAACTGGGTTTAATGAAAGAAACACATCCATATTCATTCTACTCTCTCGTAGGTGGAAGAAGAGGAGGAAGAGGGTACCTGTGACGAGTGGCAGCGGCGGCAGCGAGAAGCGAGCAGGTGTCAATCGGCGGCTGCGAGCAGCAGGTGTCCAACGGCGGCAGGAGCGGCGGCGAGCAGCAGAAGGTGTCCAGCGGTGGCGAGCAGCAGGTGTCCAGTGGTTGCGGCAGCGCGACGGCGTGGCGACGCCGGTTCTCAGGTGCTGGAGCAGCAGTTCTCAGGCGCCAGTTCTCAGGCGCTGGAGCAGCAGGGCGGCGGAGAAGGGGCGCGGAGAAGAGAAGAAGGTAGCAGGAGTGGTGGCGGAGAAGGGGGCGCCGGAGAAGGGGGCGCCGGAGAAGGGGGCGCTGGAGAAGAAATCGCCGGAGAAGAAATCGGCGGCAGAGAGAAATAGGGAAATTGGCTTGCAATGGAACAGAAGAAAGGGGAAGAGTCGGGCGATTGTGGGATATAAAGTTCCCAAATAGCGTCGGTTGTTTGCAACAACCGACGCCTAAAAATCTTTAGCGTCAGTTGTTTGCAACAACCGACGTCCAATTGGACGATATTTTCATGAAATTGTTTGGCGGGAACCACCTTTAGCGTCGGTTATACAAGGATAACCGACACTGAAAGTGACACTTTTTGCACAAATTTTCATCGCACATAGGCGTCGGTTTATACCTACATAACCGACGCTGAAAATGACACTATTTTGTTTTGATCAAAATTTGGATTTCGCGGGCGACTTTAAGCGTCGGTTTGTTATAAACAACCGACGCTGAATACAAAGCGGTACCCGTGTCTGGATGGTATTCGAATATAGACGTCGGTTTGCTTAAACAACCGACGCCTTATATGTTAGGCGTCGATTTTCCTTAATAACCGACGCCCAGAAAAGTGACACTGAATGCTATTTCTGTAGTAGTGAATTTCCTTGACAAAAAAAAATTATTTTTCTAATTAATATGTATTTTATATATTTGCACATTGAAGGTTGAGGATCATAGTATCTTAAGCATTTGAAAGCCCTTTAATGTACAATATTCTAGGGTTCCAACAATTCACATCCAAAATACTAATTTAATATAGCAAGTGATAACTAGTGTCATGCTTTGACTCACATAAATTTATGTAACTTTTTGGGAGTCTTATTTCCATATAGGCCTTGGGTGACATGCTCCTACAAGACTCTAGAATTTTCCTTCTATTTGTGAATTTTTAATGCCCACAAGAATATTATATTGAATTTAAGAAAATCCATGAATTGTCTACTAGATTTGAATTGCATGTATTATATAAGGTTTGATCAAGAAGGTTCACTTAGAAAATCATGAACTATCGTCTTTGAATAAATTGGACCAATCAACTTTATTCAAATCTCATTCTATACTTAGACCAATTACATGGCTAATATCCATCTTCTTAACCATGTTTTATTGGGATTGAATTATCCTAATGAGATCAATTATAATTAAAATATGTTATAACAAATTAATTGTAAATAGTTTCCCTTTATTATTGCCAACCCATATAGGAAAGATGATTATTTTTCCAAGATGTGGTGCAATAACCTCAATTTTCAGAAATCCCCAATCAAGGATGGCCAAAAAGATGAGAGCCATTACCTAAAGTTTTCCTAAAGATCCATATTTTACCAAATAATTAATGACAGAAAATAATTTCCAATGATTCAAATATTATTTACAAAATGATCCTCTAAGGAGTTACATGAATTTCTAACATCAGAACTGTACATATGAGAAAAGGTATCTATCTAATCCTGTTACAAGTTAACTTTAATACCTTCAAGTAATTTCACATGTCATTCATATCTTGATATCATCTTATATAGCATGTGCCTAAAGAGCCACAAACCAAAAGCATTGATCAACATATCAAAATGAACTGTTTACGTGGGATGCATGCGAAAACATGCAAGTAAGCTAACAACATATATTCCATCAAATACTTGTAAAAAAGAACTGACATTTTATTCACATTATCTTCCTTTATGTGATACTCATAGTGGTATTATAACATTACAATGAACAAAATATAAATAAAAATCCAATAATTTAGTTGCTCAATCTTCAAGAAACACTCAGAAATATTGATAAACTAATGTAGGTAGTCATAAGAATAACCACATACTTCAATAATGAGCCATGCCAATCATGCAATTATACTTCATGTATATTCAATAAAAACCAATCAACGAACCTAAGTAAATCAAGCATTCATAATTTAATATGCATGTGTGTAAGTCCTAAAGTGTCACCATCACATTAATCACATTAAACCCTACTCAGTCCTATTCTAAGTTTTTGAGTCTCCTTGTTATTGAGTATTCATTAGGGATATACTTTGATACCCCAATTCCCATGTTTAGTGATCCAATGATTCAAGAATCCTAATTCATATTAGGTGTAACCATGATTATCAAATTCACCATGTTATATTACTAGATTCAATTATGTCCCTTAATGACACATTAAGTTATGATCTTTAACCATAAATCTTTTTATACATGATTATTGATATTAGCGACTCTAATTATCATCATTATGTTCATAATCACCTTAATTTCTCATCTTCTTCAACAATATTAGTTATTATGGTTAAGAAATCATTTTTAACACATCCAAACATCTTATTACACAAATATAGGGTTTCAATGCAGTAATCACTACTTTAGCACACATTGCACTATAGTTAGAACTGAGGTTAGAATTATGTCTCTATTATATTTTATCTGCACTCCTCTCGTTTTCCAATCATTTTGATAGATAATTTTGATAAATTTTGAGTTACCATTAGCTTTCTAAAAATTAAACAAAATAACCAATTAAGGGCCAATCATGGCTTGATAAGTCAGTAAAATTAAGTGTATTCTCATTCACCCCCAAGTGAGATCTAAGTTAGAGGGTAATGACCTGACTGCCCAAGTGATGTGAGTTGGATTCTCACATAGGGGCAGATCCGTCAAGCCATCCCACTCCTTCATCCTCCTTGCAAGGTTTCCTCGTTGCTTCCATGGAGGAGTCAACAATCACATTTGCTCTCCTCTGAAGGGAATGAAAGGATCCCATGAAGGTGCCCTCATCTCGGACCCCCCTGTTGAACATAGAGAGGTTGCATACCAGATATGAGGCAGTTCAACGATGGTATCCTATATGAGTTTGAGGATCCTCAAAACAGGTTGTAATAGGGGTTTATAGGGTATCGATCCTTACCTAGGCATAGCTCGTGGTCGCATGAAGCCACAATTCTAATGTTGTCTGATCAAGCCATCGTCCCCCTGGTGGTTGAAGGCCACATCCATCTCTTCTCACCCACACATAGCAGGTTGCTGGCACTGGGCTGGAGAGCTATGTTTGATTCTATCTCCTTGACCCTACGCATCCTTGTTACCATCTTGGAGACATAGCTCTAGCTAGGAAGGAGAAACTGGGAACCCCCCTATGGTTGCACTCATCTGCATCACCAGATCGTCATTCTGCTCCTCCTCTTACATGACCCCCTATTGTGTTTGTATATAGGAAGAGAAAGGGAAGGATACATACGTGATCTGATGTAGGGGTGTTGCAGGGTGAGGGAAAGATGGCTCAGCCTTCATGTATATATATATGTATATGTACATACATACATACATACACACACACACACACATATATATATATATATATACATATATATGTATATATATGTATATATATGTATATATATGTATATATATGTATATATATATATATATATATATATATATATATATATATATATATATATATAATACTCCTCATCATCTCCTTTCTTGTTTCCTTTTCTCCTCTCTACCAAAAATGGCAAGGTATAGTATATCACACCCTATTACCCCTTTCCAAAAGTATTAATTTGATATTCCCTTTTTATTCAATCAATTTAACACCAACTTAGTTATGGGGAAAGACAAGGAATAACTCATTGATGATAAGGAATTAATTATATCCCTCTTATCTTTCATTTTTTTTAAAAGCCCAATTTTTTGAAAAAGAAACCCCCATCTTTCCATAAACATTGGATTTGGAAACATTAGATATAAAAGGAAAACCAAATAATATGTTTTATAAATTATATTCGTGTCTTTAGATTTATTGAAAATATCTCACATACTAATCTTACTCTTTTAAGTATTTCATTAAAATTGTTGTTAATACCTCCTGGAGCATCATTTCCCATGCAAACTCTATAATTGTCCTTATTTCCTTATTATTTTCAAGTATACCAAAAGTTAGATCAAAATAATATTAATTGATGTCTCAAAACATGTGTTGCCACTCTTGGCTAGATAAGTACTCTTATAATTACCCAAAACACCATACATTCTTATTTTCTCTTTGAAACTTTTCAATTATTCCATATTTATGTTTTTCAGCGATTCATAAAGCTATTATTGTTTATTCATGTATGAATTCCTTCTATTCACTTATCTTGTGCCACAAGAAGCCATCCCACGTAGGCGATTAACATTATTATTCGACCAATAATACCATGGGAGAAAATTATTCATCTAATCATGCTTTATATTTAAATGATTCTTTTTTTTTTAAATTGAGGATATAACATTCAACCCTCCTTAAAAGGAATTTTGACGTCAAAATTAAAACTTAGTAAGGTTAAGGTGAATGAGAAGCCATCTTAGTTTCAAACTGTAGCATTAGAAACTCCATTTAGAATCTTTTATTGATATGTAAATTCCCTATATTTTTACTAAGATTGGCACCTAAATTCAATTTAAGGTATATCCACATCCTTAGGATTTACATGCTATCATCCTTCTGGTGATTACATTTTCTTTACCGATTCCAAATTCAGTTGGTGATTCTCTTTTTTTACACCTAGGATCTCCAACCCATCATTCAGTTATTCCCACGTAAGGGTAAGATAACAACTCCAACCCTAGCTCATAACATAAAGTTTAGCTTAAGGCATTCATACTCATATGTAAACTTTAATCATAACATGTGTCTACCCAATATCTCTCCCTCATAATGGGATTAAATAAGCATTTGATTGCAGCCCAAAAACAAAGTTCATCCCATTCTTAGAGCAAAAATGATTTACACATAGATTTTCCTAAAATTTCATAATTTAGGTTGAATCATTCTCAACATGACTTTAAACAATAAATATTTTTAATTCCCAATATTCCTATATTTAATGAAGTCAAGTGCCATTTTTTCTCTCTTGAGTTTGTGCACAACTCCTCTTTAAGATTTCATTATTACATTCCTTCTGGTATCTCTTATATTTACACCTCATGTGTTATGA
Organism: Alisma plantago-aquatica; assembly: GCA_963693085.1. Classification (NCBI taxonomy): domain Eukaryota; kingdom Viridiplantae; phylum Streptophyta; class Magnoliopsida; order Alismatales; family Alismataceae; genus Alisma; species Alisma plantago-aquatica. Next base: position 213,225,256 of record OY856414.1, read on the forward strand.
CACTTAGCCACTTCCTCGAGGGTTTGTAGCAGTACAAGTTATTTTGGAGTGATCTCATCTTATGCATGTAGGTAGTTCCTCTCACATTCACCCTTTGGGTCTCATGAGTTCAATAAGGTTTCCAATCTTCTCACCCATGGGCCTTGGGAAAACAAGATGTTCGCTCCTGAGCATATGGTCTTATGCATTCATGGAACAATCACCTCCTAATCCTATTGGTCATATGTATTTTTAATCATCATTATTTGACCTTCAGAATTTGAATTTGCGTTTTATCCTTCACAGGGTTTATATCATATCTTTAATTTTCCATGCTTAAGGTGATATCTAAGGTTACGTCAATTCTTAAATTGATTTGGCATCTCACACTTTTAAGGATAGTCCTAACCTAGGGTGCCTTCTTGACTCATAGGAGGAAGTTAGGCTCTATAGCTACAACCTAACCCCAAGGTCTAAGGTTTTTCCTCCCCCATATGTCATTTTCTCATTCTTGGGTTGACCCACCCTATGTTGGGACACCAACCTTGAAGGTTAAGTTTTCACTTTTATGTTGAACATACATTATACATTATAACTTCTCAACCCGTACTTGTTCAATTTGTATGATATCTCCTCTCAATGGGAGGCATTTATACTCACTAACTGGTAATATTTCAATGATCTTCCCACTCTTTGGGGGTGATCTCCATCCATACCCACTCACTGGGGGTATTCACAACATCATACTCACTCACTGGTTGTATTTCCATGATGTACCAACTGGCTAGGGGTAATATCTAATCATACACATTCTCTAGAGATAATTTTAATAACATAACCACTCACTAGGGGTAGTTTGAATAGATTACCAACTCAATGGGGGTAGCATACCAACTCTATGGGGGTATCCTTCATTCATCCATTCCTCTAGAGATATCATTAAGGCGATGAGCAAGTAATATTCATATTTTTATTTTTTGTGCAACCTAAATAATCACTTCTTATTTTAACCTTGCCACCCTTATCCTATTTTCTCAATGGTGTGCGTCTATTTAGGGGATCCTCTTTATGGGGAACCCTCTTTATGGGTTTGGTCCATGCAGTGGACATTTCATAGCATAGGCCTTCTGCACCGGGCTTGGCCTGAGGTGATCTTTCGTTCCAGGCTTGATCACCAATCATCCCCATGATGCCTTTATTCGCCCCATGCTCTTTAACTAACTAGAGATCGATATAGGGTTTGAGTAGGGAACATCCATAAATGCACTATTCATGGGCTGCTTATGTTTCTTAAAACTTTTCTCATTATTGCCTTGTTCCACATGCACATATGCATGGGAGACGGAGTCATGTAAGTTATTTACATTTTTCGTATTCCATTTCAAGGATCATATATGAGTAGTGTTCTATATCACCACACTACTCTCATTAGCATAGGGTTTTAGGTTTAAGTTAGAGACTACATCCTACCTCTTACAGTTTATATGTCGCTTGATCCGCATGGATTTTCCAAACTAACTCTATCTCATCTAGGGTTACCTTCATAAGGAAAACGTATAGAACAACTTTCCTTACTTTATTTTTATGTCCATATTACATGTATAATATTATTTACACATTACATGCACAATATTATTTCCACATTACACATACATTAATTGGTGGAGGGTGCCTTAACCCTATTTCTTCTCAAAATCACTAACTTCATATGAGGAGCGAAGTTCCTTTTTGGGGTTTAATAAGAAAGAGGATGGGAAGTGGATAAATCAAGATGATAAGAGTTAGAGAAAACATTACTTTAGGAAAACCCTAGGTTCTGGCCAAATCGGTATCAATTGGCTAAGGGAGTCCTCGTATACCAACTCAATGGTGCAGACTAAAATATTTCAAGTTCCCAAAACCATGATCCATTCTAGAAACCATTGCCATCGGGTCGCACCTTAATAAGTCTTCTTATATTTCTACACATTACTTGAAATTATAAAGTATGCAATATTATTTGAAAAATATGGGGCTCTGATACCAAATGTAGCAGCCTCACTTTTTAGCAACCCCCAATTAAGGAAGGCCAAAAATATGAGACCCATTACATGAAATTTTCCCAAGGATCCAAATTTTACTAAACAATAAATAATAACAAATAATTTCCATTAATTCAAAATTTTTTTTACAAAATGCTCCTCTAAGGAGAATGCCATCAAGTAATTTTATATGTCCATCAAATCTTAATATCATCTTATCTAGCATGTACCTAAAATTGATGTGAAATAAAACCATGGATTGTCATATCGAAATAGACTGCGTACGTAGGGTGCATGCAAATGTATTCAAGTAAACTTACAACATATATTCCATCAAATACTTGCAAAGAAGGATTGGCATTTGATTCACACATTCTTCCTTTTTGTGATACTTGTAGTGGAATTATAATCGAACTGGATGTAAATAAACATCCAACAGGTTAGTTGTTCAATCTTCAAGAAACACTCAGAAAACACTGACAAACTACTGTAGAAAGTCATAAGTGTAAACACATACCTCAATGGTGAGCCATGAAGGTCATAAAATTATGCTTCATGTATATTCAATAAAGCCAATCAACTGATCCAAGTCAAGCATTCATCATTTAATCTACATGTATGTAAATCCTAAAGTGTCACCATCACATCAAATCCTACTTGGCCCTATTCTACATTTTAAGGTTCCTTATTATTGAATTTTCATTAGGTTTATACTTTCATACCTCAATTCCCATGTTTAGTGATGTAATGACTCAAGAACCCAAGTTCATATTAGGTGTAACCATGATTATTAATCACCATGTTATATAACTAGTGTCAATTATGTCCCTTAACGACACATCAAGCTATGAGCTTTAACCACAAATACTCATATGCATGCTTATCTATAGTAGCAACTCTAATTATGATCATTATGGTCAAAACCACCTTACTTTCTCATATTCTTCAAAAATATCAGTTATCATGGAAAATAGATCATTTTTAGCATATTTAAACATCTTATTATACAAATCTAGGGTAATGCAGTAGTCAATACTTTAGCACATATTGAAATACCTTTAGAATTAGCATTTATCATTTGATCTTCATGTGTGTAAGTTCTAAAGTGTCACCATCACATTAGTCACATTAAACCCTACTCAGTCCTATTCTCGGTTGTAAGGTCTCCTTGTTATTGAGTTTTTATTAGGGATATACTTTGGTACCCCAATTCCCATGTTCAGTGATCCCATTATTCAAGAATCCTAATTCATATTAGGTGTAACCATGATTACCAAATTCACCATGTTACATTACTAGATTCAATTATGTCCCGTAATGACACATTAAGTTATGATCTTTAACCATAAATCTTTTTATGCATGATTATTGATATTAGCAACTCTAATTATCATCATTATGTTTAGAATCACCTTAATTTCTCATCTTCTTCAACAATATTAGTTATTATGGTAAAGAAATCATTTTTAGCACATTGAAACATCTTATTACACAAATCTAGCGTTTCAATGCAATAATCACTACTTTAGCACACATTGCACTACAGTTAGAACTTAGGTTAGAATTATGTCTCTATTATATATTATCTACACTCCTCTTGTTTTCCAATCATTTTGATATATAATTTTGATAGATTTTGAGTTACCATTAATAAAAGTTAAACAAAATAACCATTTAAGGGCCAATCACAGCTTGACGCGTTAGCAAAATTAAGTGTATTCTCATTCACCCCAAAGTGAGATCTCAGTTAGAGGGTAATGACCTGATTGCCCAAGTGATGTTAGTTGGAATCTCATTTAGGAGAAGATATGTAAAACTAGCCCAATCCTTCATCCTCCTTGCAAGGTTTCCTCACTACTGCCAGGGAGGAGTCAATAATCATGTTGGCTCTCCTCTCTGGGAACGAAAGGACCCCACGAGGGTGCCCTCATCTCAGACCCTCCTACTGAACATAGAGAGGTGTCATACCAAATTTTAGGTAGTTGAATGATGGTATCCCGACTGAGTTTGAGGATCCTCGAAGAAGGTTGTAATAGGGGTTTATAGGGTTCCGGTCCTTAACTAGGCATTGCTTGTGGTCGCCTGAAACCACAATTCTAATGATGTAAGATCATGACATTGTCCCTCTGGTGGTTAGAGGACCACATCCCTCTCTTCTCACCCACACATAGCAGATAGCTGATACTGGGCTAGAGAGTTATGTTCGTTTCTATCTCCTTGACCTTACCTATCCTTGTTACCATCTTAGAGAAATAGATCTAGCTAGGAAGGAGAAATTGGGAACCCCCCTGCGGCTGTGCTCATCTGCTTCACCAGATATGTATATAGGAAGAGAAAGTGTTACAACCCCAACTTTTGGGTTCATTTGGTGAGAAATATTATTTTTAATATTAAAGATATTGGCACAAATAATGATATAATTTTTTTTGAATAAATGAGTTTTGTTTACAATAGCCTTGTTGGTTGTTTTGTGGACTTTATTGGCTATTGGGCCCAATAACAAGGAAAAGACAAAAGGAGCTCCATTATTAATAAGAAATGGAGAAAAGAAAGATGTAGAAACCTCTATAAGGAAAAGGTATATAATCCAAAGGTGGATTTCGAGCCTCTTGGGTTCCTTGGGTTCCGAGGAGTCCAAAGTTGCAAAGATAATGCAAAAAGAAAAGAAAAAATCAATTAAATATTTCTTTATTAAGAAAGAAATTGGAAACAGTGATATAATGTGAGAAATAAGTGAAAGGGGGTATAATTGAGTTACCCTTGGTGTATTTTTGTATCCAAAGGATTCCTAATGTTGAATGGAATGCCAATGAGTAAAATAAAAAGAAAGATAAAGAGAAATCCTCAAAAAGAGATATTTTAATAAGAAATAAATAAGATAATGAGAAATAATGAATATAGATGCATCTAGAAGGATAATAAGTATCCTTAAAAAAAGGAATTTCGAAATATTAGAGTTTCTTGGGGTCCAAGGAGCCCCAATGGAGAAAAATAAAGAGAAAATACCAATGATAGAAAATAAAAGGATAATATGATGCATAATGAATGAATTTTGTGGTATTGTTAAAGAGGTGGTATTTTCTATTAAAAGAAAATATAATTTCGTGACCAATGATTAAAAGGCAAGTACAAAGAGAATGAAAGAGATACTGTTCATATTTCTAAGTATCAATGAAATAAGGAATATCAAGGAAATAAATAGGAGAGAGAAGAATTACTTCTCCATGAAGGAATAAGGATCCTATTGGGAAAAGGACTAGTTGACTCATAGATGATCATCTTAGGGTGTGGATAGACACCCCTATATAAAGGGGTATAGCCTCTAGATCGAATTCTAGAGAAATCCCATGAAACTCTCTCTTCCTTCTTCATCTTCTTCTTCTTCTTTTGTGCAAACCCTAACCAAGAGGGTAGAGAAACCCTGGTGCAAACGAAGGGCCAAGGAGTGGTCTGGATGGTGGCTTGAAATTCCCACAGTGAACGAGGATGATTAACCATCATCCCTGGACTCTCACGAAGGAGCTACACCCGTGGGAGTGCTGCACTTGGGTGGCGAGTTGCAGATCGGCCCAGCTTGGACCAGCCATGCTAGTTGTGATCTGTGTGGCGCCCCAAGGGTGGCGAAGGGCAACGGAGCTAGGGTAGGGGTCGACGGAAGCCATCGAGGCCCTGGAGGAGAGAGAGCACACCCACAACCTGCTACAGATCGCGGCTCTGCTAGGTTACGTGAGGCCGAAGACGACCCTTTGGGTCATTGGACGGGTTTGCCCCTCTACGGGCTGAAGAAGCTATCACTTAACTGAGGGTGTTTTCATCATTTTGAAATGTTTTTAAGATAGTCGAGTCATGTTGCATGGAAGGGACACATGACACCCTCTGATTGGCTCTGGTAAGTAATATATTGCAAAAAACGTATTTAAATATCGGTAGCTCAGATGGATACACATAAAATATGAAAATTGCTCAGAAAAATGAGTGAAATTCAATAAAAATGGTTTTAGAGGCTAATTACTCTTGCTATTTGGAAAGTAGTGTAAGTTATCAACTTTAATGAATTAAAGATTAAGAAACCCTATTTGGAGATGATTAATGTATTTAGTAGGGTTTGATGGATAATTAAAGTTGATATTAACCTGTTAATTTTAAAAAGGTATATTGAGAACAAAAAGGATGAACTTTGCATGTAATTGGTTTAATATAGAAATCCATGTGCAGAAATATGCTTTAATGGGCCTTGAAACCCTAATATTAGTAAATGTGACTCATAATGGTTTTAATTATTCAAAATCGTGAAAAAGTTGAGATATGATAATTCCTAGCTATTTCAAGTATAAAAGTTCCTAATTGTGGATAAATACCCTTAATGTAATAATTAGGGTTTTCTAATGGATAAAGGTAGAATTAATGAAAAATAGAGTTCATATGTGAATTAGACCATATTGAACTATGAATTGACGATAAATGAGCATAATGATCTTATCATGGATTAAAAGTATAAAAATGGTAGCTTTAATGTAAAAGAAGCTTAATGGACTTAATTGATGGTTAATTATGCTTTTTCTGATATCATGGTTATATGTTGTTAAAAGATAACCTTAGTATCTTTCATGATGAATAGATGAGATAATTAGGCTTTGTGAGTAATTGTATAAAATTAGGGTTTAAAATAGTAAGAGATGAAGGGAAACCCTAATTGCAATGGAAACCCTAAAAGTAGATTAGAAACCCTAGGAAGAGAGCTAAGTTTAATAGATCTTGATGGTATTTTGTATGTATATTTCATGATCTCATAATGTGCTTGCTTGCCTATTTGGAATTCTTGATTGATTGGATTATTCTATCTCAAATTAGCCTGACAGGTATGTGGTTATGCTTATGGATAATCGCTTTAGTTTCATGGTGATTCTCGATTGTTTTATCGGTTGCCTGAAAATAACTGCTTGGATGACTTTTATTTCATGCAACTATGAAGTGACTATGACTATCACCATAAGTATGCATACATGACTGGCTCAGATCTTGGTCCTCCTCTATGGCTTTGCAAATGCTAAAAAGGGTAACCTAGAGTAAGGTCTAGGCTATCAAGAGTTTGGGATTGGGCTACCTACGTATAGTTCCATGCAACTCTATAGCACACCATGAGTTAAGGAGTGGGATACCTATGGATAGTGCCATGTGACTCAACCTTAGAAATTGATTCACTTGTTAGGTAGGATCATGAGGGGTTAAGTGGGGATCTACCATAAGGAAGGTAGCATCCAGGTCCACTGCAGGGATAGCGCAGAGGTTAGGGTAATGTATGGATTGAGTAGTTATGCTGAAAATGTAAAGTTGGTTGTTAAATCACATTTGACTGCAATATGTTGTTACAAGTTAATTGCATGATTATTGTTTCCCCCACATACCAACATAATTCATTTATGCTGACCGATGTCTTGTTTTTCGGCATTTCAGGTTCAAGTGAAAAGAACAAACAATAAAGTGGCATATGTGGAATTAAATGAGAATTAAATTGCAAAGGAGGATTAGTTAGAATAGACTCCAGATGAGGATAGAAGTAGATGTCCATGTTTTTGAAAAAGGTATGCAAAGTTAATTTTTATTACATCCTTTTAGTTTAGTTTAGTAGAATTTGATAATTATTATAGATTATTTGTGGAACCTTTGATCCGGAAATTGGGATAACAACTCTGACCTCTTGGTCTCCCTTAATTGGGGGTTACTGGGAGGTGGGGTCATTACAGAAAGGGAATGATACATAGGTGATCTGATATAGGGGTGTTGTAGGGTGAGGGAAAGATGGCTCGGTCTTCATGCATATGTGTATATATATGTATGTATATATATCTATATATATATATATATATATATATATATATATATATATATATATATATATATATATATATATATATATATATATATACTCCTCATCATCTCCTTTCTTGTTTCATTTTCTCCTCTCTACCAAAAATGGCAAGGTATAGTATAACAAAACCTATTATCCCTTTCCAAAAGTTTAAATTGGATATACCCTTTTTATTCAATCAATTTAACACCAACTTAGTTATGGGGAAAGATAAGCCATAACTCATTGATGATAAAGAATTAACTATGTCCCTCTTACCTTTCTTTTTTTCTAAAAAGCCCAATGTTTTGAGAAAGAAACCCCCATCATTCCATAAACATTGGATTAGGAAACATTGGATATAAAAGGGAAACCAAATAATATGTTTTCTAAATTATATTTTTGTCTTTAGATTTATTTAAAATATCTCACATAATAATCTTACTCTTTTAAGTATTTCATTAAAATTGTTGTCAATACCTCTTGGAGCATCCTTTCCCACCCAAAATCTATAATTATTTTCAAGTATGCCAAAAGTTAGATCAAAATAATATTAATTAATGTCTCAAAACATGTGTTGCCACTCTTGGCTAGATAAATATTCTTTTAATTACCTAAAACACCATACATTCTTATTTTCTCTTGGAAACTTTTCAATTATTCCATATTTATGTTTTTCAACAATTCATAAAGCCATTATTGTTTATTCATGTATAAATTCCTTCTATTTACTTATCTTGTGCCACAAGTAGCCATCCCATGAAGGTGATTAACATTATTATTCGACCAATAATACCATTGGAGAAAAATATCTATCAATCATGATTTATATTTATATAAATAATATTTTAACAAAATTGAGGATATAACATTCAACCCTCCTTAAAAGGAATTTTGACCTCAAAATTCAAACTTAGTAAGGTTAAGGTGAATGAGAAGTCATCTTAGTTTCAAACTGTAGCATTATAAAATCCATTTAGCATCTTTTATTTATCTGTAAATTCCCTATATTTTTACTAGGATTGGAACCTGAATTCAATTTAAGGTATATCCACATCCTTAGTATTTACATGCTATCATCCTTTTGGTGATTACATTTTCATTACTGATTCCAATTTCAGTTGGTGATTCTCTTTTTTCTTCCACCTAGGATCTCCAACCCATCATTCATTTATTCCCACATAAGGGTGAGATAACAACTCCAACCCTAGCTCATAACATTAAGTTCAACTTAACACATTCATACTCATATGGAAACTTTAATCATAACATGTGTCTACCCTATATCTCTCCCTTATAATGGGATTAAATAAGCATTTGATTACACCCCAAAAACAAAGTTCATCCCATTCCAAGAGAAGAAGTATTTACACACAAATTCCCCTATAATTTCATAATTTAGGTTGAATCATTCTCAACATGACTTTAAACCATAAATATTTTTAATTCCCAGTATTCCTATATTTAATGAAGTCAAGTGCCTTTTGTTTGATCTTGAGTTTGTGCACAACTCCTCTTTAGGATTTCATTGTTACATGCCTTCTTGAATCTCTTATATTTACACCTCAGGTATTATGAGACTTAGCCACTTCCTTGAGGTCTGTAGAGGTACAACAAGTTTTAAGTGATCTCATCTTATGCATGTAGGTAGTTCCTCTCACATTCACCCTTTAGGCCTCATGAGCTCAATAAGGTTTCTAATCTCCTTGCCCATGGGCCTTGGGAAAACAAGATGTTCGCTCCCGAGCATATGGTCTTATGCATTCATGGAACAATCACCTCCTAATCCTATCAGTCATATGTATTTTTAATCACCCCTATTTGACCATTAGGATTTGACTTTGGTATTTATCCTTCATATGGTTTATATCACATCTTTAATTTTCCATGATTTAGGTGAAATCTAAGGATACCTCAATTCTTAAACTAATTTGGCATCTCACCCTTTTAAGGATTGTCCTAACCTAGGGTGCCTTCTTGGCTCACCGGAGGAAGTTAGGCTCTATAGATATAACCTAACCCCAAGATATAAGGTTTTTCCTCCCCCATATGTCATTTTATCACTCTTGGGTTGATCCACCCTATGTTGGGATACCAACCTTGAAGGTTAAATTTTCACTATTATGCTTAACATACATGATACATTATAACTTCTCAACACATACTTGTTCAATCTATGTGATATACCCTCTGATTGGGAGGCATTCATACTCACTCATTGGGAATATTTCAATAATCTACCCACTCTCCAAGGGTGATCTCCATCCATACCCACTCACTGGGGGTATTCACAACATCATACTCACTCACTGGGAGTATTTCCATGATGTACCCACTCGCTAGGGGAAATATATAATCATACACTTTCTCTGGAGATAATTTCAATAACATACCCACTCACTGGGGGTAGTTTCAATAGATTACCAACTCATTGGGGCAGCGTACCCACTCTCTAGGGGTATCCTTTATTCATCCATTCCTCTAGATATATCATTAGGGTGATGAGAAAGTAATATTCATATTTTCATTTTTTATGCAACCTAAATAAGCACTTCAACCTTGACAACCTTATCCTCTTTTTTGAATGGTGTGCCTCTCTTTATGGGAGCCTCTTTATGGGGAACCCTCTCTAAGGGTTTGGTCCATAGATTGGACATTTCATAGAATAGGCCTTCCGCACTGGGCTTGGCCTGAGGTGATCTTCCATTCCAGGCTCGATCACCAATCATCCCGATGATGCCTTTATTTTCCCCATGCTCTTTAACTCACTAGAGATCGATATAGGGTTTGAGAAGGTTACATCCATAAATGCATTATTCATAAGTTTCTTATGTTTCTTAAAATGATTATCATTATTGACTTGTTCCACATGCACATATGCATGGGAGACTGAGTCATATGGGTAGTGTTACTTTTCAAGGTTCATATGGGTAGTCTTCTATATCACCAAACCACTCTCATTTCTTTTCAAGGTTATTTTCATTTTTTGTATTCCTTTTCAAGGTTCATATGGGTAGTGTTATATATCACCACACTACTCTCATTGCCATATGGTTTTAGGTTTGGGTTTAGAGTCTACATCCTACCTCTTAGGGTTTATATGTCACTTGACCTGTAAGGATTTTACCAAACTAACTCTATCTCATCTACGATTACCCTCATAAGGAAAACCTATAAAACATCTTTCCTTACTTTATGATTATGTCCATGTTACATGTACATTATCATTTACACATTACATGCACAATATTATTTCCACATTACACATACATTAATTGGTGGAGGATGCCTTAACCCTATTTTTTCTCAAAAAACCTAACTTCAGATGAGAAGGGAAGTTCCTTTTTAGGGTTTATTAAGCAAGAGGATGGGAAGTGGATGAATCAAGATGAGAAGACTTAGATAAAACATTACTTCAGGAAAACCCTAGGTTTTGTCCAGTTGTATATCAATTGGCTAAGGGAGTCCTCATATACCAACTCAATGGTGCAAAGGAAAATATTTCAAGTTCCCAAAACTATGATCCATTTAGAAACCATTGCCATCAGGCCATGCCTTAATAAGTCTTCTTATATTTCTACACATTACTTGAAATTATAAAGTATGAAATATTATTTGAAAAATCTAGGGCTCTGATACCAAATGTAGCAGCCTCACTTTTCAGCAACCCCCAATTAAGGAAGGCCGAAAATATGAGAATCATTACGTGAAATTTTCCCAAGGATCTAGATTTTACTAAACAATAAATAATAGCAAATAATTTCCATTTAATTCAAAGTATTGTTTACAAAATGCTCCTCTAAGGAGAATGCCTTCAAGTAATTTTATATGTGCATCATATCTTAATATCATCTTATCTAGCATGTACCTAAAAATGACGTGAAACAAAACCATGGATCATCATATCGAAATAGACTGTGTACATAGGATGCATGCAAATGTATGCAAGTAAACTAACAACATATATTCCATCAAATACTTGCAAAGAAGGATTGACATTTTATTCACATATTCTTCCTTTATGTGATACTTGTAGTAGAATTATAATTGAACTAGATTTAAATAAACATCCAACATGTTAGTTGTTCAATCTTCAAGAAACACTCAGAAAACATTGACAAACTAATGTGGGTTCTCATAAGCATAAGCACGTACCTCAATGGCGAGCCATGAAGGTCATACAATTATACTTCATGTATATTCTATAAAGCCAATCAACTAATCCAAGTCAAGCATTCATCATTTAATCTGCACGTATGTAAATCCTAAAGTGTCACCATCACATCAAACCCTACTTAGTCCTATTCTAGGTTTTAGGATTCCTTATTGTTGAATTTTCATTAGATTTATACTTTGACACCCCGATTCCCATGTTTTGTGATCTAATGACTCAATAACCCTAATTCATATTAGGTGTAACCATGATTATCAATCACCATGTTATATAACTAATTCAATTATGTCCCTTAATGACACATCAAGTTATGAGCTTTAACCACAAATATTCATATGCATGATTATCTACAGTAGCAACTCTAATTATCATAATTATAGTCAAAACCACATTACTTTCTCATATTCTTCAAAAATATCGGTTATCATGGAAAATAAATCATTTTTAGCATATTCAAACATCTTATTACACAAATCTAGGGTAATGCACTAATCAATACTTTAACACATATTGAACTACCTTTAGAATTGGGATTAGAATTGGCATTCATCATTTAATCTGCATGTGTGTAATTCTAAAGTGTCACCATCACATTAATCACATTAAACCCTACTCGGTCCTATTCTAGGTTTTAAGGTCTCCTTATTATTGAATTTTCATTAGGGATATCCTTTGTTACCCCAATTCCCATGTTCAGTGATCCAATGATTCAAGATTCCAAATTCATATTTGGTGTAACCATGATTATCAAATTCACCATGTTATTTTACTAGATTCAATTATGTCCCTTAATCACACATTAAGTTATGACCTTTAACCACATATCTTTTTATGCATGATTATCAATATTAGCAACTCTAATTATCATCATTATGTTTAGAATCACCTTAATTTCTCATCTTCTGCAACAATATTAGTTATTATGGTAAAGAAATCATTTTTAGCACATTCAAACATCTTATTACACATCTAGGGTTTCAATGAAATAATCACTACTTTAGCACACATTGCACTATAGTTAGAACTGAGGTTAGAATTATGTCTCTATTATATTTTATCTGCACTCCTCTCATATTCCAATCATTTTGATAAATTCTGAGTTACCATGAATTTTATAAAAATTAAACGAAATAACCATTTAAGGGCCAATCATGGCTTGACGCGTCAGTAACATTAAGTGTATTCTCATTCACCCCCAAGTGAGAATTGAGTTAGAGGGAAATGACCTGACTGCCCAAGTGATGTGAGATGGATTCTCATGTAGGGGTAGATCTGTCAAACTAGCCCAGTCTTTCATCCTCCTTGCAAAATTTCCTCACTACTACTAGGGAGTTGTCAAGGATCACGTTGGCTCTCCTCTCTAGGGAACGAAAGGATCCCATCAAGGTGCCCTCATCTCGGACCCCTGTTGAACACAAAGAGTTTCCATACCAGATCTTACGTAGTTGAACGACGGTATCCCAGCTGATTTTGAAGATCCTCGAAGAAGTTGGTAATAGGGGTTTGTAGGGAACCGATCCTTACCTAGGCATCGCTCGCAGTCGAGTGAAGCCACTATTATAATGCTTTCAGATTAGGCCAGCATCTCCCTGGTGGTTAGAGGACCACATCCCTCTCTTCTTTCCCACACATAGAAGGTTGCTGGCACTGGGCTGGAGAGCTAATGGTCACTTCTATCTCCTTGACCCTACTTTTCCTTGTTACCATCTTGGAGACATAGCTCTAGCTAGGAAGGAGAAACCGGGAAATCCCCTGCAGTTGCGCTCATCTACATCACCAAATTGTCCATCTGCTCCTCCTCTTGTGTGACTCCCTATTGTGTATGTGTATTTGAAGAGAAAGGGAAGGATACAACGATGATCTGATGTAGGGGTGTTGTAGGGTGAGGGAAAGATTGCTCAACCTACATGTATATATATATATATTTATTTATTTATTTATGTATGTATGTATGTATGTGTATATATATATATACATACTCCTCATCATCTCCTTTCTTTTTTCCTTTTCTTCTCTCTACCAAAAATGGCAAGGTATAGTATAACACACTCTATTATCCCTTTCCAAAAGTATTAATTTGATATTCCCTTTTTATTCAATCAATTTAACACCTACTTAGTTATGGGGAAAGACAAGGCATATCTCATTGATGATAAAGAATTTACTATATCCCTCTTACCTTTCTTTTTTTCTAAAAAGCCCAATGTTTTGAGAAAGAAACCCCCATCTTTCCATAAACATTGGATTTGAAAACATTGGTTATAAAAGGGAAACCAAATAATATGTTTTCTAAATTATATTTGTGTCTTTAGATTTATTGAAAATATCTCACATACTAATCTTACTCTTTTAAGTGTATCATTAAAATTATTGTCAATACCTCATGGAGCATCATTTGCCACCCAAAATCTATAATTGTCCTTATTTCCTTATTATTTTCAAGTATGCCAAAAGTTAGATCAAAATAATATTAATTGATGTCTCAAGCTAGATAAGTGCTCTTTTAATTACCCAAAACACCATACATTCCTATTTTCTCTTGGAAACTTTTCAATTATTCCATATTTATGTTTTTCAACAATTCATAATGCCAGTATTGTTTATTCATGTACGAATTCCTTCTATTCACTTATCTTGTGCCACAAGCAACCATCCCACAAAGGTGATTAACATTATTATTCGACCAATAATACCATTGGAGAAAAATATTTATCAATCATGCTTTATATTTATATAATTATTTTTTTAGCAAAATTGAGGATATAACATTCAACCCCACTTAAAAGGAATTTTGACCTAAAATTTCAAACTTAGTAAGGTTAAGGTGAATGAGAAGTCATCTTAGTTTCAAACTGTAGCATTAGAAACTCCATTTAGCATCTTTTATTGATATGTAAATTCCCTATATTTTTACTAAGATTGGAACCTAAATTCAATTTAAGGTATATCCACATCCTTAGGACTTACATTCTATCATCCTTTTGGTAATTACATTTTCATTATTGATTCCAATTTTAGTTGGAGATTCTCTTTTTTTTTCACCTAAGATCTCCAACCCATCATTCATTTATTCCCACATAAGGGTGAGATAACAACTCCAACCCTAGCTCATAACATTAAGTTCAACTTAAGGCATTCATACCCATATGCAAACTTTAATCATTACATGTGTATACCCAATATCTCTCCCTCATAATGGGATTAAATAAGCATTTGATTGTAGTGCAAAAAAAAGTTCATCTCATTCCAAGAGCAAAAATGATTTACACACAGATTCTCCTAAAATTTCATAATTTAGGATGAATCATTCTCAACATGACTTTAAACCATAAATATTTTTAATTCCCAATATTCCTATATTTAATGAAGTCAAGTGCCTTTTTTTTTCTCTTGAGTTTCCACACAACTCCTCTTTAAGATTTCATTGTTACATGCCATCTTTTATCTCTTATATTTACACCTCAAGTATTATGAGACTTAGCCACTTCCTCGAGGTCTATACCAGTACAAGTAATTTTAGAGTGATCTCATCTTATAAATGTAGGCAGTTCCTCTCATATTCACCCTTTGGGCCTCATGAGCTCAATAAGGTGGCAAATCTCCTCGCCCATGGGCCTTGGGAAAACATGATGTTTACTCCTGAGCATATGGTCTTATGCATTCATAGAATAATAACCTCATAATCTTGTCGATCATATGTATTTTTAGTCATCCCTATTTAACCTTTAGGATTTGACTTTGGGATTTATCGTTCATAGGGTTTATATCACATCTTTAATTTTCCATGATTTAGGTGAAATCTTAGGTTACCTCAATTCTTAAATTGATTTGGCAACTCACCCTTCTAAAGATAGTCCTAACCTAGGGTTCCTTCTTGGCTCACAGGAGGAAGTTAAACTATATAGATACAACCTAACCCCAAGGTCTAAGGTTTTTCCTCCCACATATGTCATTTTCTCACTCTTGGGTTGACCCACCATATGTGGGACACCAACCATGAAGGTTATGTTTTCACTTTTATGTTGAAAATACATTATACATTATAACTTCTCAACCCGTACTTATTCAATCTATGTGATATATCCTCTCACAGGGAGGCATTCATACTCACTCATTGAGAATATTTCAATGATCTACCCACTCTCCGCAGGTGATCTCCATCCATAACCACTCACAGGGTTATTCACAACATCATACTCACTCATTGGGAGTATTTCCATGATGTACCCACTCAGTAGGGGTAATATCTAATCATACACATTCTCTGGAGAAAATTTCAATAACATACCCACTCACTGGGGGTAGTTTTAATAGATTATCAACTCATTGGGGGTATCATACCCACTATCTGGGGGTATCCTTTATTCATCCATTCCTCTAGAGATATCATTAGGGCGATGAGCAAGTAATATTCACATTTTCATTTTTTATGCAACCTAAATTAGTTCATCTTAGTTTAACCTTGCCACCCTTATCCTTTTTTCTCAATGGTGTGCCTCTCTTTAGGGGAGCCTCTTTATGGGGAACCCTCTCTAAGGGTTTGGTCCATGTTGTGGACATTTCATAGAATAGACCTTCCACACCGGGCTTGGCCTGAGATGATATTCCATTAGAGGCTCGATCACCAATCATCCCTATGATGCCTTTCTTCTCCCCAAGCTCTTTAACTCACTAGAGATCAATATAGGGTTTGAGAAGGTTACATCCATAAATGCATTATTTATAGGTTGCTTATGTTTCTTAAAACTTTTCTCACTATTGCCTCGTTCCACATGCACATATGCATGGGAGACTAAATGATGTAAGTTATTTATATTTTTTTCATTTCTTTTCAAGGTACATATGGGTAGTGTTCTATATCACCACACTACTCTCATTGCCATAGGGTTTTAGGTTTCAGTTAGAGACTACATCCTACCTCTTAGGGTTTATATGTCACTTGACCCGCAGGGATTTTCCCAAACTAACTCTAACTCATCTAGGGTTACCCTCATTAGGAAAACCTATAAAACATCTTTCCTTACTTTATTATGTCCATATTCCATGTACATTATTATTTACACATTACACACACACTATTATTTCCACATTACACATACATTAATTGGTGGAGGATGCCTTAATCCCATTTCTTCTCCAAAACCCTAACTTCAAATGAGGAGGGAAGTTCCTTTTTGGGGTTTATTAAGTAAGAGGATGGGAAGTGGATGAGTCAAGATGAGAAGACTTAGAGAAAACATTACTTCAGGCAAACCCTATGTCCTGGCCAGACCGGTATCAATTGGCTAAGAGAGTCCACGTATACCAACTCAATGGTGTAGAGGAAAATATTTCAAGTTCTCAAAACCATGATCCAATCTAGAAACCATTTCCATCGAGTCATACCTTAATAAGTCTTGTTATATTTCTACACATTACTTGAAATTATAAACTATGAAATATTATTTGAAAAATTTGGGGCTTTGATACCAAATGTAGAAGCCTCACTTTTCAGCAACCCCCAATTAAGAAAGGCCGAAAATATCAGAGCCATCATGTGAAATTGTTTCAAGGATCCAAATTTTACTAAACATTAAATAATAGAAAATAATTTCCATTAATGAAAAATATTGTTTACAAAATGCTCCTCTAAGGAGAATGCCATCTAGTAATTTTATATGTACATCATATCTTAATATCATCTTATCTAAAATGTACCTAAAATGATGTGAAACAAAACCATGGATCATCATATCAAATTAGACTGCATACATAGGGTGCATGCAAATGTATGCAAGTAAACTAAAAACATATATTCCATCAAATACTTGCAAAGAAGGATTGACATTTTATTCACATATGCTTCATTTATGTGATCATTGTAGTGGAATTATAATTGAACTGGATGTAAATAAACATCCAACAGGTTAGTTGTTCAATCTTCAAGAAACACTCAGAAAACACTAACAAACTAATGTGTGTAGTCATAAGCGTAAACATATACCTCAATGGTGAGCCATGATGGTCATACAATTATACTTAATGTATATTCAATAAATCCAATCAAGTGATCCAAATCATGCATTCATCATTTAATCTGAGCGTATGTAAATCCTAAAGTGTCACCAACACATCAAACCCTACTCAGTCCTATTGTAGGTTTTAGGATTCCTTATTATTGAATTTCATTAGGTTTATACTTTGACACCCCGATTCCCATGTTTAGTGATCTAATGACTCACAAACCCTAATTCATATTAGTTGTAACCATGATTATCAATCACCATGTTATATAACTAATTCAATTATGCCCCTAATAACACATCAAGTTATGATATTTAACCACAAATACTCATATGCATGATTATTTATAGTAGCAACTCTAATTATCATCATTATGGTCAAAACCACCTTACTTTCTCATATTCTTAAAAAATATCAGTTATAATGGAAAATAAATCATTTTTAGCATATTCAAACATCTTATTACACAAATCTAGGGTAATGCACTAATCAATACTTTAGCACATATTGAACTACCTTTAGAATTGGGATTAGAATTGGCATTCATCATTTAATATGCATGTGTATAATTTCTAAAGTGTCACCATCACATTAATCACATTAAACCCTACTCAGTCCTATTCTAGGTTTTAGGGTCTCCTTGTTATTGAATTTTCATTAGGGATATACTTTGATACCCCAATTCCCATGTTCAATGATCCAATATTTCAAGAATCCTAATTCATATTAGGTGTACCCATGATTATCAAATTCACCATGTTATATTACTAGATTCAATTATGCCCCTGAATTGCACATTAAGTTATGATCTTTAACGACAAATCTTTTTATGCATGATTATCAATATTAGCAACTCTAATTATCATCATTATGTTCAAAATCACCTTAATTTCTCATATTATTCAACAATATTAGTTATTATGGGAAAGAAATCATTTTTAGCACATTCAAACATCTTAATATCATCAAGGGGTCTTCATCCATGAGAATGGCTGTGTTACGCTCTAGCGATCAGGGGGGCGGAAAGCAGAGCAACCTCGGTGAGCCACCTACGAAGGGGCAGAACTGGAGGGATGGTCTATCATGTCAGCTTGGGAGAGCAATGTAGGGTTGAAGGAAGAGTAAGAATGGGGCTCCAGTGACAAAGGAGACGAGATTTTGGGCGGACCTATTCTCTTATCAGAAGGAATCAAATGGAATAGTGTTGAAGTAGTGCCTGGTCGAGATTGTGGATGGAGCTATAAAGTATTCGAAAGTCATCCCTGAGAGGAATGTGGATAAATGGGAAAATGCAGTGACTGGATATGTGATAGGCTTGAGACCGCATTGGCCAATGTGTAGAAACATCTGATGTCGATTTAGAAAATCAAAGGTTGCATGGGGATCTTGTCAAGGGGCAATGATCTCTTTGTTATCAGGTTCTCAGATCCGAATGAGATGAAGATCGCTGTGGAGAATGAACCATGGTTCGTAGCAGGGAAACTACTAATATTGAAGAAGCGGCAAAGAGGTGAACCTATAGAGAAGGTGAAATTTATGGAAGTGTCAGTCTGGGTGAAGTTGTTTGACCTTCCATTGGAACTATGGGACGAGGAAGGTTTTAGTATGATTGGTAGTTATCTGGGGGAGCCGTTGAGACCAGATTCACTGACCAAGGATATGAGAAGGCTTGAGTTTGTGCGAATTCAGATTCTCATCCCAGCTTCATCAACGTTTCCTATAGGGGTAAAGCTACATAGTGATGATGGTGTGAAGAATGTGATTAGAGTGGAATATGAGTGGCTCCCGGTGTGCTGCAAAGTGTGTGGAACCTTTGGGCATGGGTAGGGGGACTGTCAGACTTCTATTGAGAAGAAAGGAAAAGCGAAGATGGTGTGGGTTGAGAAGAACAACATGGATGGTGATCTCTTCTATGATTGCCCACCTATTGAACAACAAGTTACTAATAAAATGCTAGAGGTAGTGTCAGTGTTGGAAGAGGGGAGAACCCATGTGGGTGGCCTCAAACATGAAGATTCTGGTGTAGAAAATAGTTATCGTCAGCCTGAAATGCCTATTCAAGCTGAAACGTCATTAGGGGCTCAGAGCGTGGCTGAAGTTAGTGCTCCATACCCATCTATATGGAGGGAGAGTCAAAGGAAGCAACACTCTCCTCCAAGAAATATCTCTAAAATTCCTCAGCAGAAAGCGATAGGGATCCCAATATCCCCAAACAGTTTCAGAATGCTTGAATTTGTAGATGGGGGAGAGAGTGAGGTGATTGAGACTGATGCTTGCAGGCCTCTATCAAGAAACAAGGTCAATGATTAGTGATTTAAATGTGTTAGCCTAGAATGTTTGAGGCTTAAACAAGCCTGGGCATCAGAGGGCTGTGTATGAGGCAATTGGTAGTAATAAAGCTTATGTTACCTGCTCGTTTGAAACCAAAATTAGGAAGGGGAATATGAATAGAGTGTTCAATAATGGTTTCTCAAGTTTTGACTGGATTTCTAACCATGCTAGTAATCCGCTTGGTAGAGTAGTGATCGTGTGGATTAAGAATGATCTGGACATCCATGGTATTGTAGAAACTGACTAGTTTGTTGTGTGTAGTGTGAGCTACAGAGAAGAGAATTTTATCCTGGTAGCTGTGTATGGACATAATCCTGAACATAAAAGATCTATGCTTTGGTCAGATCTGAGGGGGGCTATGAACTTAGTTGTTGGTCAACCTATTCTCTTCATTGGCTATTTCAATGCGATCCAGTTTGAAGATGATAGATTTGGGAGAGCTGCTTCTTCTTATAAATCTATGTAGGATTTTAATGAGTTTGTTAACTAGTGTGGCTTGGTTGAACTGGACTTCAATGGATCTAAGTACACCTGGGATAATATACAGAAAGGTGGTGATCTTGTGATGTCTAAGATAGACATCGGGTTTCTTAGTAGTGAGTTCCTTAATGTCTTTCCTAGAACTTTGGGTGTTAATGTCAGCTCAATTCATAGTGATTGTAAGTTGTTGATCACTCATGTTGATGAAACTAGGTATAATAAGAAGACTCCGTTTCATTTTATAAATTTTTGGATGGAACATCCTGGGTTTATGGAGGTGGTTCAGAAGGCTTGGCTGTTGGAAGTGAAAGGTTGCCCTATGTACAAGCTCTACAGGCAGCTTGAGAATGTTAGGAATGATTTGATTATGTGGAATAAAAATACTATGTGTAATATTCATGATAATAGGAAAGTGATTGAGGTTGAGTTCACTATGCTTTCTAATTTTCTTGATGATGATCCACATAATGCAGAACTTATTGAGAAGGTGAGTGAGAAAAGGAAGGAAGCTTGCTTGGATTACGAAGATGAAGAATCTATTCTGTCTGAGTTTCCTAGACCCTCTACTGATCAGTTTGATAGTTTGTGTGCTTATGTTACTGATAAGGAGGTTGAGGATGTTATTGAGAGGGCTAACCGTGACAAGGCCCCTGGCCTGATGGCTTCAACTATTTGTTTTACAAGAAGTGTTGGGGGATCATCAAAGTGGATGCTATTAAAGCTGTGAATAATTTCTTTGCAAGTGGTCAGATGTTGAAAGAAGCTAATAGGGCCCTTATCACCTTGATACCTAAAGTGAATGATGCAGTGGATGTGAAGGACTGGAGGTCGATCTCTCTCTGTAATGTCTGTTATAAAATCATATGCAAAATTCTAGAAAATAGATTGAGCCCCATTCTACCGGTTGTTATTGATAAAGTACAGTGTGCTTTTCTTAAGGATAGAAGTATTACTGATTCTACTTTGCTTGTTAATGAGATGATTAACAACATGATGAAGAGAAACTCTTTGAAGCTCTGTTTGAAGATGGATATCAAAAAAGTGTATGACTCAATTGATTGGGAGTATCTTGATCATCTTTTGTATAAGATGAACTTCCTTGCCTATTTCATAGGTTGGGTGAGAGTGATCTTTGAAACTACTATCTGTCAAGTGCTAATCAATGGGGGTCCGTCTAAAAGGTTGTATCCTATGAGGGTTATTCGTTTGGGTGACCCCTTGGCTCCATTTCATTTTTCTACTATGCTTATGGAAGCTGAGAAAAGATATGAGTTTATTACCTTTAGAGCTTCCCATATGTTCACTGTATCTCAAGTGATTTTTTTTTATGATGTATTCATCTTTGCAGATGCCAATGATAAATCTATTGATACTATTGCAAAGATTGTTAATGATTTCAGGACAATGTTGGGGATGAAGGTTAGTAAGGATAAGAGTGTTGTGTTCTATAATAACTCTACTTATGTGAGGAAGCTTTTGGAGGTTCTGGGTATTCATATTGACTTTCTTCCTAAAAGGTATCTTGGTCTTCCGCTGTTCAAAGGAAGGTGTTGGCTAAATGGACATCTATAAATCCCTTTGTTTTGATTATGACAAACATTTCATTCTTATTGATCTAACGAGCTACTTGAGTGTGCAGGATTAAGGTGGATGACAAAGTAACTAGGGAAATCCATATGCTTACATGTTTATGTTTTCATGAAATGTAATCGCCTTGTAAAAACTTGTACAAATATATAATGTACAAGTACTTAGATTTCATGTAAATCAAGCGTTAGATTCTCCCTAGCTAAACACCACATTTAGATAAGTCATTCCCTTCAAATAGGATCACATTTGCACACTCATACATATAATTAGTGCCTAAATTGAAACATTGAAACAGGATCAATCTCGGTCGACCAACTCCTCGACCGAGACACTCTCGGTCGACAATCTTCTCGACCGAGAAAGATCCAAAGTAGCCGTTAGACTCAACTGACAAGGTAGTTGGCAGTTGGAGATAGACGTTGCAAATCACTTGATCCAGAGAGCTTGTCGGTCGACAAAACTTCGACCGAGTAGGTATCTCGGTCGACCATTCCTCGACCGAGATGAACTCTGACGGCAACTGCAGAGTAAATTAATTAGCCATTGCTAAAGCAACAAACTTGTACCTAACGACTAGTTAAGCACTTAGAAACCCCTAGAAGTTGTCTAGAACGTCCTTAAGCATCCTTAGACCATTCCTATAAATAGGACAAGCCATAGGACACTCAAACTCACTTGTTACACTTGAGAAATCCTTGAGCATACTTTGAGCAATCTGTTTGTGAGAAATTTGAGCATTGTGACAATTGGATACTTCCTTCCTTAGCTCAAAATTCGTGTCCTACAGGCTAGCATCTCCTACCCATTGCAATCACAAGTCCATACACTTGGTTAGGAGATCTATACGCTTGATCTAGGCAAATCAAGCCTTGGGCTATAAAGGATAAGTTGTAATTTCCTTTTTCCTTTCTTGTTCTCTATTATTGTTTGTACTCTCCTTGCTACTCCTAGGTTGGAGGCTGCGAATTGGAGAGGGTGGAGATCTTCTTGGTGAAGAAGGCGGCCTTGAGCTACTTCAGAAGGCTGGTGCAACGGGAGGTTACTTCTAGAGAGGAAGGCTACTTCAAGGGGGAGCTTGAAGTTACTTCAAGAAGGCTACCTCAAGTTGGTGCACCTACTTCAAGGGAAGGCTGTTCAAGGGGTGTAAAGGAAAGTATTGTATTTTGTATAAATCCTTGAGAAGGTAATAAAATAAATACTTTCAAAATCCCGGTTGGGTAAGCAACCGGGTAGTGGACTGACAACTTTAGTATTTGCTAAAGTTGGAACCACTCTAAACACCTGTCTCCTTCTTCCAATTTCAATTGTGGTTGTTTGAGTTCAATAAATTGTTAAAATTATTTTAAAACTCTATTCACCCCCCCTCTAGTGTTTTTCAATTGGTATCAGAGCAGGCTTCAAGGAACCCTAACAAGGTCTTGAAGAAATGTGTGACGGAGTGCTCAACAACCTTAACCTTGAAGGGACACTTGTTGCTAGGCCTCCAGCGTTCGATGGAACAAACTACCAATATTGGAAGAGAAGGATGCAGTTCTACTTCCAAGGCATCAATTGGGATTTATGGAGAATGGTGTCAACCCCATATGAGCTCCCTCAAACTCAATTTGCAGAATGGGATGCAAATACGGTAAAGCTGGCTCAAATGAATGCAAAAGCTGTAAGCATTTTATATTGTTCTATTTCGGTAGGAGAATTTAATAGAATATCTAATTGTGACACAACCTATGATATTTGACATAGACTCTCCATAACCTATGAAGGTATAGTCCAAGTCAAAAACTCCAAAATTAGCATGTTTAAACAAAAGTTTGAACACTTTCGTATGGATCCTGATGAATCTATTAGTGAAATGTTTGCAAAATTCTCTACTATTGTTAATGGTTTAAGTACCCTAGGAAAACCTGTCCTTGAAGAAGATCAGGTATAAAAAATCCTTCGATCACTCCCTCCAAAATATAAGCCAAAGGTGACAGCCATTGAAGAAGCAAACGACCTCACTCGACTGAAAATGGAGCAACTTATTGGCAACCTAGAAGCTCATGAAGCAACCCTAGAAGAGGAAGAAAGAAGAGCACGTGAACTTCAGCAAGGAAAGAAGAAGGATGTGGCTCTAAAAGCTTCAAAAGTCGTCACACAAGAAAGTGAGGAGTCAAGTGAAGAAGAAGGAGAAGAAGCCTTGATCGTCAACGGTAAGAAATACAAAAGATTTAAATCTAACAAAATTTCCAGTTCTTCTTCTACCCCTCCTAGGTGCTTTGAATGTGGGAAGAAAGGGCATTTCAAAAATGAATGTCCTAAAGCAAAGAAAGGAAAGAAAAGCTCACACAAGAAGAAGGGAGAAAAAGCCTATAAAGCTGCATGGGACGAGTCAAGTGACAGTGAAAGCGGAGAAGAAACGGTGGATTGTCTAATGGCAAGAGAAGATGATGAAGACTCTCAAGAGGTAAGCCTACTTGATCTTCCTAAAGAAGAGTTAGTTACTAGTCTACAAGAAATTCATGATAAGTATGTTGATGTCAAGAAGAAACTAAAGAAGGTTATCAAATCAAATGATGAGCTAATTGCTAAAGTAGATAATCTTTCTTCTGAAAAGAACAACATTGATCTTGAGAATTTGTCTTTAAAAACATCTTTAGATGATTGCACTAGAAAGCTACTAACTTTAGAAACAAATGTTGATCTTCTTTCTAAAGAAAAGACTGAATTGTTAGGTAAACTACAAGATCTTCAGACTCAACCTATTTTGTGTAACCATCTAGACTATGATAATGTTGTAAAAGAAAGAGATTCATTGTTATCTGATTTAAATCAAGCAAGAAAAGATCTACACAAGAAGATGAATGACATTGCTCAGCTGCAAAGAGAACTTTATGAGTTAAGAAGAAAAGATATACTTGATAACATTCTAAGCATTGGTACTGTTTTCAACGGAAGAAAAGGTTTGGGATATGCTCCAAAGAAAAATCAACCCAAAAGAACTCAAACTATGTTTGTACCCAAGAACACAATGGCTAGAAAGAGAAATGAAGTTGATTCTATTACTTGCCATTTTTGTTTACGTCTTGGACACTATTCCTTTTCATGCCCTTATAAGACTAAGGATTCCGAATTAGTTTGGGTCCCAAAACCTCAAACTTAGTAGAGACAAATGGAATTTAGTTGAGATATGGCCAAACGCTCCATCTTGCTATTTATATTGTCTTATCTCAACTAAACAAAAGATTTCATGCATATTGTTAATTTTCTGCACTGTTGTACTGAAACAGAAACTTAGTCGGTCGAAGTATTGTCGACCGAACCATTAATCGGTCGAAGTATTGTCGACCGACCGGATGTCTGTAATAAATCAAAATCTACAGCAATTATTTTGGTCAAAAATTGGTCAACCGAGCTAAATTTCTATGCTTCTTTGTTTGTAATACAATAATCTTCTCGATCGACAATTAGTCAACCGAGACAGATGTCGGTCGAACAATTGTCGACCGACTGGATTTCTGATTCAGAACTCTTATACAAGTCTGTACTTAAATGATTCTAACCATATCGGACCATCACATGGGTACCAAAATCTACATTTTAATGCAGGAATGGGTGGTTGACAGTGGATGCTCCAAACATATGACCGGGAACAAGGATGCATTTCAAACCTTTGAAGAAAAGAAAAGTGGAACGGTCACCTTTGGAGACAATGGTAAGGGCAAAATCGTTGGAATAGGTAATGTTGGTACAAACCTCAAAATAAAGAATGTTCTACTCATGGATGGTTTGCACCATAATTTGATAAGTGTTAGTCAATTATGTGATAGTGGTTATGATGTGTTATTTAACAAAAGTTGCTGCAAGTTATTGATAGAAAATACTACAAATGTTGTTTATGAAGGAAATAGACTTGGAAATCTTTATATCCTTAAACCTAACTCTATGAAATCAGTAGTGGGAAAATGCTTGCTTGCAAATGAAAATACCTTACAACTATGCCATAAAAAGCTCGGACATGCTAGTTCACATGTTATTAAAAAGTTAGTGAAATATGATCTTGTTCGTGGATTGCCTACTTTATCTTTTGATCAAGTTGAAAAATGTGAACCATGCACAATGGGAAAGCAAACCAAAACCTCTTTTAAACCAAAACATGTACTTAGCACCAGTAGGTCCTTAGAATTAATTCATATGGATTTATTTGGACCCATGAGGACACAATCTATTGGTGGTAAAAGATATTGTTTTGTTATTGTTGATGATTATAGTAGATACACATGGGTACATTTTATTGCAACTAAAGATGATACTATTCATGTTTTTATACAATTTTGTTCCAAGATAGAAAATCTATTACAAAGAAAAATATGTACCATTAGAAGTGATCATGGTGGAGAATTTGAAAATCATACATTTGAGGAATTTTGTACATCTCAAGGGTACACTCATAATTTTTCTACTCCATGCACCCCACAACAAAATGGTATAGTCGAAAGGAAAAATCGATCACTACAAGAAATGGCTAGAACTATGATGCTCGAACACAACACACCCAAAACCTTTTGGGCTCAAGCTGTAAATACTGCATGCTATGTGTTAAATAGAGTAACTATTCACTCTCACTTGAAGAAAAATCCATATGAAATAATACATTCTAAGAAACCTAGAGTTGACTACTTTCATACTTTTGGCTCCACATGCTATATTTTAAATACCAAAGATGATAGAGATAAGTTTGACTCTAAATCACACAAAGCATTCTTTTTGGGATATTCCACTTCTAGCAAAGCTTTTAGAGTATATAACACTATCTCTAGAAAAGTTGAGGAATCTATTCATGTTTCTTTTCATGAAGAGACCAAATCTGAAAATCTAGAAATCATAGATCTTACTAATCAATTCGAAAATTTAAACATACCAAATGATAGTGAGAAAGTTACTACAAATAATCACTAAGCTGAACCACAACCTACACCTAGGATTATTAAGGATCATCCTCAAGAACTTATTATTGGAGATCCAAATGATAAAGTCAAAACTCGGTCTTCCTTCAAAGATGTTGCAAACATGGCTTTTGTTTCTATCATTGAACCTAAGAAGATATCTGAAGCTCTTAAAGATGATTATTGGATAATAGCCATGCAAGAAGAATTGAATCAATTCACTAAAAATGATGTATGGGATTTAGTTCCTAAACCACAAGATAAAACCATCATAGGAACTAAATGGGTTTTTAGGAATAAGATAAATGAGGCAGGAGAGGTCATAAGGAATAAAGCTCAGTTAGTAGCACAAGGATATAATCAACAAGAAGGGATAGATTTTGACGAAACATATGCACCGGTAGCTAGACTTGAAGCTATTAGAATGTTACTAGCTATTGCTGCACATAAAAACATCAAACTCTACCAAATGGATGTAAAAAGTGCATTTCTAAATGGAATCATTCAAGAAGAAGTATATGTTGCTCAACCACCTGGTTTTGAAATACCGGAAAAAGGTGACTATGTTTATAAACTTAAGAAAGCACTTTATGGTTTAAAACAAGCACCTAGGAATTGGTATGAAAGGCTCAAGACATATCTCTTTGATAATAGTTTTTCTATTGGAAATTCAAATTCTACTTTATTTTTCAAAACATATACATCTGACTTCCTAGTTGTGCAAATATATGTTGATGACATTATTTTTGGAGCTTCTAATGATTCATTGTGCACACAATTCAGTGACATTATGCAAAAAGAATTTGAAATGAGCCTCATGGGTGAACTAACTTTCTTTCTTGGTTTTCAAATTAAGCAAACACCTGCCGGTATATTCATAAGCCAAGAAAAATATACTAAAGAACTCTTAAAACGTTTCGGGATGGATCAATGCAAACATGCTACTACTCCTATGGCTACTTCTATTAAAATTGATAAGGATGAAAATGGGGAACCTATTGATGATTCCTTATATAGAGCCATGATTGGTAGTTTTCTTTACTTAACTGCTTCTAGACCGGACATTATGTTTTCCGTTGGTCTTTGTGCTCGATTTCAATCACAACCTATGCACTCTCATTTTCTAGCAGTTAAACGAATTCTTCGTTACCTAGCCGACACTACTTGTTTTGGTTTATGGTATCCAAAAGGACAATCCTTGGATTTTAAAGCTTATACTGATGCGGATTATGCTGGTTGTCGACTTGATCGCAAGAGTACTAGTGGTGGCTGTTTCTTGTTAGGGAGAGCTTTAGTATCTTGGTTTAGCAAGAAACAAAATACGGTTTCCCTATCTACAACTGAAGCTGAATATATGGCAGCCGGGTCCTGTTGTGCTCAAGTGCTTTATATGCAACAAGTATTAAACGATTATGGTTTTACTCTTTCATCTACACCTATTTTTTGTGACAACACGAGCGCTATAAACTTAGCACACAATCCTATTTTACACAGCCGAGCTAAACATATTGAAATCCATCATCACTTTTTAAGGGATCATATCTCCAAGAATCATGTTTCCCTTCATCATGTTGATACGGAAGATCAATTGGCTGATATTTTTACAAAACCGCTTCCACTAGATCAATTTAACAAAATTAGGAAGCAACTGCTTATCACTCCTTTGGAAGATGTTTTCTTTGATATCTGTGCCTCTTAACAAAAACTTTTCATGGACATCTTTTTCATTAGTTTTGATGGGACATCTAATTAAGGGGGAGTTTTTATTCTTAACGGATATCTTTTTGAAATGACAAAGGGGGAGAAATAAATATAAAACTAAAACTTAGTAATTATGAAAAACTCAATCAATGAGTTTCATAAATAAACTCTTGGCTTTACATTGAAAGTTGCTATATTCCCTAGTGAAGTGGATTTCATGTTCCATAAATTCATGGGTAATAATAAGCACACATTTTATAAACAAGAGGAAAAGCTACAAAAGGTAATCTAAAGGTATGAAACTCATATGTTTTATATTTCCTTCATTTATATTTTGGAAATGTTTGTCATCTTCAAAAAGGGGGAGATTGTTGGCTAAATGGACATCTATAAATCCCTTTGTTTTGATTATGACAAACATTTCATTCTTATTGATCTAACGAGCTACTTGAGTGTGCAGGATTAAGGTGGATGACAAAGTAACTAGGGAAATCCATATGCTTACATGTTTATGTTTTCATGAAATATAATCGCCTTGTAAAAACTTGTACAAATATATAATGTACAAGTACTTAGATTTCATGTAAATCAAGCGTTAGATTCTCCCTAGCTAAACACCACATTTAGATAAGTCATTCCCTTCAAATAGGATCACATTTGCACACTCATACATATAATTAGTGCCTAAATTGAAACATTGAAACATGATCAATCTCGGTCGACCAACTCCTCGACCGAGACACTCTCGGTCGACAATCTTCTCGACCGAGAAAGATCCAAAGTAGCCGTTAGACTCAACTGACAAGGTAGTTGGCAGTTGGAGATAGACTTTGCAAATCACTTGATCCAGAGAGCATGTCGGTCGACAAAACTTCGACCGAGTAGGTATCTCGGTCGACCATTCCTCGACCGAGATGAACTCTGACATCAACTGCAGAGTAAATTAATTAGCCGTTGCTAAAGCAACAAACTTGTACCTAATGGCTAGTTAAGCACTTAGAAACCCCTAGAAGTTGTCTAGAACGTCCTTAAGCATCCTTAGACCATTCCTATAAATAGGACAAGCCATAGGACACTCAAACTCACTTGTTACACTTGAGAAATCCTTGAGCATACTTTGAGCAATCTGTTTGTGAGAAATTTGAGCATTGTGACAATTGGATACTTCCTTCCTTAGCTTAAAATTCGTGTCCTATAGGCTAGCATCTCCTACCCATTGCAATCACAAGTCCATACACTTGGTTATGAGATCTATACGCTTGATCTAGGCAAATCAAGCCTTGGGCTATAAAGGATAAGTTGTAATTTCCTTTTTCCTTTCTTGTTCTCTATTACTGTTTGTACTCTCCTTGCTACTCCTAGGTTGGAGGCTGCGAATTGGAGAGGGTGGAGATCTTCTTGGTGAAGAAGGCGACCTTGAGCTACTTCAGAAGGCTGGTGCAACGGGAGGTTACTTCTAGAGAGGAAGGCTACTTCAAGGGGGAGCTTGAAGTTACTTCAAGAAGGCTACCTCAAGTTGGTGCACCTACTTCAAGGGAAGGCTGTTCAAGGGGTGTAAAGGAAAGTATTGTATTTTGTATAAATCCTTGAGAAGGTAATAAAATAAATACTTTCAAAATCCCGGTTGGGTAAGCAACCGGGTAGTGGACTGACAACTTTAGTATTTGCTAAAGTTGGAACCACTCTAAACACCTGTCTCCTTCTTCCAATTTCAATTGTGGTTGTTTGAGTTCAATAAATTGTTAAAATTATTTTAAAACTCTATTCACCCCCCTCTAGTGTTTGTGTTCAATAAATTGTTCCATTCCTTACCTAGGAATCCCTCGCCATCGCATGAAGCCACAATTCTAATGTTGTCAGATCAGGCCATCATCCCCCTGGTGGTTAGAGGACCACATCCCTCTCTTCTCACCCACACATAGCAAGTTGTTGGTACTGGGATGGAGAGCTATGTTAGCTTCTATCTCCTTGACCCTACCTATCCTTGTTAACATCTTGGAGACATAGCTCTAGCTAGGAAGGAGAAACTGGGAACGCCCCTATGGTTGCGCTCATCTACTTCATCAGATCATCCATCTGCTCCTCCTCTTGCATGATCACCTATTGTGTATGTATATAGGAAGAGAAAGGGAAGGATACATAGGTGACCTGATATAGGGGTGTTGTAGGGTGAGGGAAAGATGGCTCGACCTTCATGTATATATATATATATATATGTATGTATATATATATATATATATATATATATATATATATATATATGTGTGTGTGTGTGTGTGTGTGTGTGTGTGTGTGTGTGTGTGTGTACATACTCCTCATCATCTCCTTTCTTTTTTCCTTTTCTACTCTCTACCAAAAATGGCAAGGTATAGTATAACACACTCTATTACCCATTTCAAAAAGTATTAATTTGATATTCCCTTTTAATTCAATCAATTTAACACCAACTTAGTTATTGGGAAAGATAAGGCATAACTCATTGATGATAAAGAATTTACTATATCCCTCTTACCTTTCTTTTTTTTCTAAAAACCCCAATGTTTTGAGAAAGAAACCCCCATCTTTCAATAAACATTGGATTTAGAATCATTGGTTATAAAAGGGAAACCAAATAATATGTTCCCATTTCTAAAAGGTATAGTATAACACACCCTATTACCCATTTCTAAAAGTATTAATTTGATATTCCCTTTTAATTCAATCAATTTAACACCAACTTAGTTATGGGGAAAGATAAGGCATAACTCATTGATGATAAAGAATTTACTATATCCCTCTCACCTTTCTTTTTTGTCTAAAAAGCCCAATGTTTTGAGAAAGAAACCCCCACCTTTCCATAAACATTGGATTTAGAATCATTGGTTATAATAGGGAAACCAAATAATATCTTTTCTAAATTATATTTGTGTCTTTATATTTATTGAAAATCTCTCACATACTAATCTTACTCTTTTAAGCATTTCATTAAAATTGTTGTCAATACCTCTTGGAGCATCATTTCCCACCCAAAATCTGTACTTGTCCTTATTTACTTATTATATTCAAGTATGTCAAAAGTTAGATCAAAATAATATTAATTGATGCATCAAAACATGTGTTGCCACTCTTGGCTAGATAAGTACTCTTTTAATTACCCAAAACACCATACATTCTTATTTTCTCTTGGAAACTTTTCAATTATTCCATATTTATGTTTTTCAATAATTCATAAAGCCATTATTGTTTACTCATGTATGAATTCCTTCTATTCACTTATCTTGTGCAACAAGAAGCCATCCCACGAAGGCGATTAACATTATTATTTGACCAATAATACCATTGGAGAAAATTATTTATCTAATCATGCTTTATATTTATATGATTCATTTTATTTAACAAAATTGAGGATATAACATTCAACCCTCCTTTAAAGGAATTTTGACCTCAAAATTCAAACTTAGTAAGGTTAAGGTGAATGAGAAGTCATATTAGTTTCAAATCATAGCATTAAAAACTCCATTTAGCATCTTTTATTGATATGTAAATTCCCTATATTTTTACTAAGATTGGCGCCTGAATTCAATTTAAGGTATATCCACATCCTTAGGATTTACATGTTATCATCCTTTTGGTGATTGCATTTTCATTACTGATTCCAATTTCAATTGGTGATTCTCTTTTTTTTCACCTAGGATCTCCAACCCATCATTCATTTATTCCCACATAAGGGTGAGATA
The DNA here is from genome assembly GCA_963693085.1 of Alisma plantago-aquatica. Classification (NCBI taxonomy): domain Eukaryota; kingdom Viridiplantae; phylum Streptophyta; class Magnoliopsida; order Alismatales; family Alismataceae; genus Alisma; species Alisma plantago-aquatica. Next base: position 213,258,021 of record OY856414.1, read on the forward strand.
AAAACTCCAACCCTAGCTCATAACATTAAGTTCAACTTAAGGCATTCATACTCATATTTAAACTTTAATCATAACATGTGTCTACCCAATTTCTCTCCCTCATAATGGGATTAAATAAGCATTTGATTGCAGCCCAAAAACAAAGTTCGTCCCATTCCAAGAGCATAAAATATTTACTCACAGATTCTCCAAAAAATTCATAATTTAGGTTGAATCATTCTCAACATGACTTTAAACCATAAATATTTTTAATTCCCAGTATTCCTATATTTAATGAAGTCGAGTGGCTTTTTCGCTCTTGAGTTCGTGTAAAACTCCTCTTTAAGATTTCATTGTTACATGCCTTCTTGTATCTCTTATATTTACACCTCAGGTATTATGAGACTTAGCCGCTTCCTTGAGGTCTATAACGGTACAAGTGCTTTTAGAGTGATCTCATCTTATGCATGTAGGCACTTCCTCTCACATTCACCCTTTGGGCCTCATGAGCTCAATAAGGTTGCCATCTACTTGCCCATGGGCCTTCGGAAAATAGGATGTTCACTCCTGAGCTTATGGTCTTATGCATTCACTACTACAGAATAGGCTTTTGGTGTCAGTTATTTAGAGCTTTTAGCGTTGGTTTCCAAGCGAAACCCAAGTGGGCACCGGTAAAAGTCGACACCTTCATCGTTGGTTTCAAACTGACGCCATAACCCTTCCCGCCACCGAAAATGCACTGGAAAGGGAACTATTGGTGTCAGTTATTAAAGAAAACCGACACTATATCATGGTTAAAGATGTCAGCTATTAAACAAAAATCAACACCATAACCCTTCCCGCCACTAAAAACACACCAGAAAGGGAACTATAGGCATTTGTTATTAAAGAAAACCGAAATGATATCATGGTTAAAGACGTTGGTAATTAAACAAAAACCGACACCATTACCGTTCCCGCCACCAAGCCAGTGAGGGCACAAAGACGTCATTTTTTGGCTAATAACCGACATTGTATGTCTTTGGTGTCGGTTTTATACATATAACCGACACCTATGTTCTGATATTTTTTTCTTATCAGTTTGTAGGCCTACTGTATGGCTGGTCAGCAGGATGGAGAACCTACAGTTCAGTTCTGAACTATAGGTTTACAACATCCATTGATATCAACCAACAATGGGCCACAAACATGCAAAGTCATTCACATTCAAAAACATGTATTGATCAGATACAAGTAGAAACCTGCAAAGTCATTTACATTCACATTCAGTTCCATTCATTTCATCTCTTTTCACATTCAGACACATGTAGAAACATTCATGTATTGATCAGAAAAAGTCATTCACATTCACACTCACACATATGATAATTCAGAAAAAGTCATTCACATTCACACAAAAATAATTATGAGAACAAAGTTTAGAAATATCATTCTGTATTCATCATCGTCATCATTGTTATTAGATACCCAATTATATTTAAAAATTCCCACTACTTGTAGGGCTTTTTCCCATTCTTCTCTTACAACATCTAATTCCTCCCTCGTATAGGGAGTATGTACATCTAATAACTTTCCACCTGTATTGAAGTCAATTTTAAACACCTACAAAGAGAATGATGTATATATATATATATATAATATAATAAGATTGATATATTTCATATTATATAATGAGACTATATATAATACATTATGTATGGTATCGATTTCCATTACGACATGTTTGATGATTAGGTCCATAAATCGCATCACATAGTAGGCACATGCCCAACTATTGTCTTGTGTAGCACACTATAAATTGAAACATACACAATATTCAAAAATACAAATAAGCACAGTTCACATAAATAATATATAAATTGGAGTTGGGAAATTACTTTCACATTCTCCCAAGTTAGTGGTTGATTTTTTTTTGCTTGGGACTTTTCCTCCAGCTTTTTTGAACTCTTGTAAAGCCCTACATGTTAATGTAACACATTAAATTGCATAATTAAATAGTAATGTAATAACAAATGTTAACAGATATAAAAATATGAAATATGTCTCACGGGAATAATGGCCTTTTCATTATGTGTCCATATAATGTATTCAATTCCTTCCCTGCTGGATCTAGATAATAGACAATGAACGTTTTGGGGATAATAACTAGTAACTCCCAATGCCTACCACTACAGGTAAGAAAATTAAAAATTAATAAATCAAAATCCACAATAAAAATTGTAATTTTCTTAAGTCCAAATTATAAGCAAAGTAAACTTACTCAAAATTGAATGGATCTATTATCACCATCTTCTTATTTTTACCAAAACATTCAAAAGCAGCACAACAGTATGAAGTAACTGAAGAAGGGTCTGTATCTACAAGACTAATCAAAGACGGAACCAAAAATCCCACATGGGAAAATGCAAAATCTATACATATCGTGTGTAAGTGGCTGCAAAACATGTATTACATATGCATTAATATATAATAAACTAGATCACCATATATAAAATAAGATATATGGATTTATAAATAAGATCTCACCATATCCACATCTCTATCATAGATGTGTTCAGCCAATCATAACACATTCTCCCAAATTAGTGGCTGATTCTTTTTCCTAGGGACTTTTCCTCCAGCTTTTTTGAACTCTTGTAAAGCCCTACATGTTAATGTAACACATTAAATTGAATAATTAAATAGTAATGTAATAACTGATGTTAACAGATATAAAAATATGAAATATTTCTCACGGTAATAATGACCTTTTCATTGTGTGTCCATATAATGTATTCAATTCGTTCCCCACATGATCTAGATAATAGACAGTGAACGTCTTGGGGACAATAACTAGTAACTCCTAATGCCTACCACTACAGGTAAGAAAACAAAAAATTAATAACTCAAAATCTACAATAAAAATGTAATTTTCTTAAGTCCAAATTATAAGCAAAGTAAACTTACTCGACATTGAATGGAGCTATTATCACCGTCTTCTTATTTTTACCAAAATATTCAAAAGTAACACAGTAGTATGAAGTAACTGAAGATGGGTCTGTATCTACAAGACTAATCAAAGATGGAACCAAAAATCCCACATGGGAAAATGCAAAATCTGTACATATCATGTGTAAGTGGCTGCAAAACATGTATTACATATGCATTAATATATAAGAAACCAAATCACCATATATAAAACAAGGTATATGGATGTATAAACAAGATATCACCATATCCATAGCTCTATCATGGATGTGTTCAGCCAATCATAATGAAACAACTCCAAAATATCTTGTATAAATAGCTTGTTATCGTATGGTTGACCTGCATTAATACACATGCATTAATGTGTATGCAAAACTTGTATTACATATGCATTAATGTGTATGCAAAACTTGTATAAATAGATTGTTATCGTCTGATTGACCTACAACATCCTCCGGAATAGTAACATTTATAGGGCAATTTGAATCATGTTCGCCTATCCATACTGCCATACCCCTACAATTAGGACCTAACAAGGTGTGCAGGTCCCATGGAAGCCAACTTGGTACTTTAGGAGGTGGAGGTGGAGGCCGAGATGTAGCAGGTGTCTTCATTTTGACATGTATATATAATTTCAGATCAATTGACTCATATATACACACTAACAAATTAACATAATGTAAATTTACCATACAGTATTAGTAGAGATGAAATCCACTTTGGGCCACATTATCACTACGCCTTCTTCCTCACCAAGCGTTTCAGAATCTGGGTGGGCATATGGCAGTGGAAGATCCCTCCAATAAGGGAGTATATGTATTAGGCTCACATGAACCGCACCAGTTGGCACTGGAGTCCCATGAAACATCTCCCCTAGAAGGGCTGGGTAAGCCTGTGCCTCTACAATGATATATTCTTGACTTTTTAGATGACATGGCTTCAACCCCTACAAATTCACGTAAAGAATGTTATATACATATATACATAAATATATCATCTGGAAAAGACTAGCTACTATATATGTCATAAAAATACTTACAACGGACTTCCTAGGTGGTGGGTCTATAGGATCAATCCCAACCTCTGGAGTAGGAGAAGAGCGGCCCGCCACAGGTACTGTCTGAGTGGCAGTCTGAGACGCTTGCCACTTGCTAATTACTTCATTGACTCTCTTATCAACTGTTTCCTCGAATCCCCTATCAAGTGCTTCCTCGACTCTCCTATCAATTAACTAATCTACTTATACATGGACAAAAGAAATGCTAGCTTCTAATTATTTAATTCTCTTTCGTAATAACATTTAAAAAAAATAAGTTACCTCAGCTTGTGAAAGTCCTGCTTTTGGGACTGGTTTGCGTTGTGATGACCCAAAGAATGCTTTGATGCCCACACTAGCACCTGCACCCCTAAAACATCCAGGATGCTCTGGGTTACCCAGAGCAACTGTCAATTCATCCCTTATGCCCTCAGGGGTGAACTTTCCTTCCTTCCTCTGCTCGTACAACTCCCGCTAATCGCCATAAATAGAAATTGGTAAGTAAACATAACAATAATCAATATCGATCGATTGCTCTGAGAGTTGAATTTTACCATTTTTGCATCCACCTCAGTAGTTGCAGGCTTCGTTATATCTCCCTTCTTGTTTTGCCTCCCAGCTATCCAAATAGCATGTCGAGACAGAGGTGCAGGACCAATAGTAGAGGACTCCTGAGTAGCAACAGACTGAGCAGTAGACAACCTGTAGTCTTTGGTGAATGCCTACATAGCCTCTTGGATCCATTGTGTGGTCATGCACATTCAGTGCAAGCCTTGATCTTTGAGCATCGTTGATAGCTTTGTTAGTAAGCACATTGATTTGGTTAGTAACACTAACGGTTAATCTTGAATAGGTGAATACATAAGAATGTATATTAATTAAATTGGGAGTGGCACTTAATACCTTGAATTCATCTATTATTCTTTGGGTAACAAACACCTCCCATACTTTGGGGTCCAGGTAGTTCCATTGCTCAGTGGCTGTCTTCTGCCTAAAATTATTTTGTAAAGAGAATACAAATAAAAATTAATATTGTAGAGTTAGTCAAAAAGTGATCAATGACTAGAATTGGAAATCAATCAAGAACCTGTTCTCAGCATCACATATGTTATCTCAGGTGAGATTTGTCCTATAGTTCCTTAGGAACCTCCCACAACATTGCATCACACATTTACGATGCAACTTTTCATCCAGATCAAATATACTCTACAAAATAGAATTGCTATTAACTAGTGTCCTAAAAATTAGTAATCTACAAAAGAAGAATTGCAAATAATAATAACTCACACATAGTTACTTCCATACTAGGTCTTTCTTCCCCCTAGGAACTTTATGCCATGATTCTACGTTAGGACTATAATGGTTGTGAGTAAGAACCCCAAGATATGAAATAAATGAGTTGTAGTTCACTCTAATTGAATTTCCTGCATGATCGAAATCCACAACCAGTTTGGGTCCATTGCCCCTTTGCTATAGTAACTTGTTCATCATTGTGATGCCCCTCACTTACTCAATTTTCTTTTGTTGCTCATCAAGTGCCCCAATTTCTTTAGAGGGTACATCAGCAACCTTAAATTTGACAAAAAAAAACACACTTACAAGATATAACTATAAATGAACATATAGATAGAAACCCCAGGGATATATTTTTAAAACTTACATTGTGAGGTGGTGCATTGATGTCCTCACCCTCATGGTAATCATCAACACAGTCATCAGGAGAATGCTCAACCATATGAAATTTCACATTCACATTGTAAAGTTCACATTCACATTGTAAAGTTCACATTCAGAAAAATAAAATATATAAGAAAAATATAAACATGCATGCCTCTAATATTGAGATCTTTTATCAATTAACAATCCTTCATTGTGATCTCCGCGCACATACAAGTCATCATTAGCTTCAATATTTGGTGGTGTTGGCAACCCAACTAAGAATGGACCGGAGTCATCTTACTTATCATAGTATGATTCTTCATCTATAAGATCTTTAATGAACTGACAATTTATCATTTGAAGGATCATCGATTTAAATTACTTGTTTCACCTGTGATGCCAATATGAATGGTTCACCCTTCTCACCAATCTTTTCAAAGTTCACTAAGATTCTGATTGGTTTGTCGTAATTAGTACAGAAAACACATGAACTGGAGTTGCTTGAGCAGTTTTGCATGATTGGTTTGAAGTAAGTGTTGGAACTTGAGTTCCATTACTTTCGGGGAGTTACAGACTTACATACAAAATATAGTTCCTGAGTTCCCTCATAAAAAGAGTGGAAAATGAGTTTCGGGACAACGAACAACATTTCTTATACAATTATATTCTTCATTCGTTGAAGTGACACATGTAAAAATATTTTTGACTAGAAATATTAATAGTGAGGATATAGTTTGTTATTAAAACCAAAACATAATATAACAAAATATCATACACTATAATAGCACTATGTAAAATATTTAACACAATAACCACCATTATCAGTACAATCTACAAAATAAAAAATACAAACATCATGAAAAACACCGCACCATGTGAAAACAATGTGATTTACGTAACATATTTTTATTATTCATGTTTAAACAATATGATGTTAAAAATGATAATTAATTGTAACCATGTACGAATAATATAGTAAAAATTTCCTATAGAAATGATGTAAAATTAATATTCAACATTTCATTAAACAATGATGAACCAAAATTTATATTTATAAGAACATGAAATGTGGATATTATTACAATACTTTCTATACACAAAGTGAAATAAAAATATTGTGATGTGATTGTAATCATAATATTTTTATTAAGATTATAATTGTACCATAATAAAAAAATTTTAAAGGAGCAACATATGCACCATAACTACTTGTTATGGTTATTATGATTTAAGAATATTATGATTTTTTACAGATATGATTCTTTTTTTTATGTCTTTTTCATCCTCACTTATTTATATTATACAACTAAAATTAACAATATTTTTAATGATTTCCATATTTATAGTTACAACAAACCAATCACATGGAAGTGAATGAAACTTAAGTTCCAGAAATTGAACTAGAGTTCTTAGAAAATGAGTTCCAAAAAACTCATCACTTACACCAAACCAATAGGAGCCTAATGTGAAACATAATTCATCCACTATAACTCATTTGGTGTTATCAACCCAATTACATTTAAAGAGTAGAATTCTGAAATCTACGTAGTCAAACTCCCATACTTCTTCAATGACACTATAATATGACATTTTAGCTTCACGTGGATTCTTATCCTTTGCACTTGTAAAAAATAATGAAGATGCTTGAAGGGTGACCCAACTATTTTGGACGACACTCTTATCATCTTGATGCTTTGTGTAATATGAGAATCCATTTATGTCAAACCCTTCATAAGACATAACATTCAATTTTGGTTTAAAGGTGAGGCATTTGATAGTTTCAGTAAGTTTATCTGGTGTTTGAGATAGTTTTTGTAAGACTTTATCTTCAAACTACTTAATAAATGTCATGCTATGCTCTCTAGCAAGCCACATTGAATTGGATCAAGGATATTGTCTCTTGATGAAATTGGTATGTTCCTCGATATAAACACTCACTTCGTTGATGTTGTGTAAAATATACAAGTGACTTTGTTCCAACTGCTCATGGCTGATTACTTTCATCTGTGATCCCAAAATTCCTTTGCCAAAATGCTCCTCAATATTCTTGTCATTAACATGAGCATCATTACTACTAAGAAATTCAATACAAAAATCCATAACCTCTCTCGCCACATAACCCTCAATAATACCCCCTCCATGCCGATAATAGTTTCAAACATCACCTTTAAAAATGCTCATCTATCATTCAAAGGGATACATCCAATGCAAGAAAACTGGACCCAACATTTTGACTTCCCTAGTCAAGTGGACAACAAGATGTACCATGATATCAAATAACAAAAAAGGAAAATACATCTCAAGCTGACATAGGGTAATAACCACTTCTCTTTGCAATTTATCGAGAGTATCGGGGTCAATAACTTTGCTACATAGACTATTGAAAAAGAAACAAAGTCTGGTGATTGGAAACCTTACATGCTTCAGCAATATAGATCGAATTGCCACAGGCAATAATTGTTGCATTAGAGTGTGACAATCATGATATTTAAGACCTATCAACTTTAGATCTTTCATTGATACCAATGCACAGAAGTTGGATGTGTAACCCTATGACACCTTAACATTTACCAAGCATTCACAAAAAGCTTTCTTCTCCTTTCTCAACAACGTGTAATAAGCAGGAGGTAAGTATGTTCTCCGATCGCTACTAACTACTTCTGTTAATTCTGTTCTTATTCCCATTTCACGTAGGTCCATTCTAGATTATATCCCATCTTTAGTCTTACCTGGTATATTCAACACAGTACCGATGATGCTATCACAAACATTTTTCTCAACGTGCATGACATCGATACAATGCCAGACTGCCAAAGAACTCCAACAAGGAAGATCCCAAAATATTGACTTCTTCTTGAATAAAGATTTGTCACTTTGTGTGCCCATTGTACATTGTTATCTCTTACCAAATTCATTAGAAAAGTCTTTTACTCTTTCATAAACTTCCTCCTCTGGTATAGGTTTAGGTGCACTCCGTTCCTCATTCCGTCCATTGAATGCTTTGCACAGCCTACGATACAGATGGAATTTTGGAAGAAACCTTCAATGACCAAGATATACAGTCTCGTTGCCATGTTTTAATCATATTGAATCAGTGTTCTCTTCACATATAGGACACACTTGAGATCCTTTGACCCTATATCCAGACAAATTCCCATATGCTGGAAACTCATTCACAGTGCAAAACAACATAGTGTGCAAATGAAATGTCTCTCTTTGTGAAGCATCATAGGTCATCACACCTTCACCCCAGACTTTCTTCAAGTCATCAATCAGAGGTTCAAGATAAATGTCGATATCATTTCTAGGTTGTTTAGGGCCCGATATCAACCGCGACAACATAACATACTTATTTTTCATATACAACCAGGGAGGACGATTGTATATAACAAGCATAACTGGCCAAGTGCTATGTTGGCTGGTCAATGTCCGGTATTGATTCATCCCATTTGTACAAATCCCAAGTCTTAGATTGCTAACTTCTTCACTAAATTTAGGGTACAATAAATCAATCTTCTTCCACTTGGGGAATCAGACGCCTATCGTAGGATCCCATCATTATTTTTCTTAACATATGCATGCCACCTCAAATTCTTCACATCTATCAGATTGGCAAACAAGCGTTGAAACTGTGGTATTATAGGTAGATACCACATCACCTTGGAAGGAGAACTGGTTTTGGACTCCCCCAAAGTCGTCAATTTATACCTGACACACCACATTTGGGACAATCTTTCAAATGCACATAGTCCTTTTGAAATAATACACAATCATTCAGGCATGCATGTATCTTCTTGGCCTCCATTCCCATTGGGTACAACAATTTCTTTAACCGGTATGTTGAGATTGGCAGATCGTTTCCTTCAGGAAGAATTTCTTTCAACAAAGACAACAATGACGTGAAGCTTTTGTCGCTCCATCTGTTGTTAGCTTTCAGCTTATACAATCTCAACACAACACTAAGCTTTGTAAAGTTAAAACCCATGTATAACGATATCTCAGAATCATGCACAATGTTTTTAAACATGGGAGGTGGATGGGTGTGCTCTACCCCACAACTTTCCAGCATCACATCAACGATGTCTACTGGAACTGGTTCGTTCACATCTATGTCATCGGAGGCAATTTCTTCTTCAACACAAGCATTGCTATCGACATACACTAATTTCAGGTTTGAAATCTCTCCATGCCAGTGCCATTCTGTATAGCCTTGTACAATCCCGTTGCACATGACATGAGTTTTGATTTCATCACCAGTGTTGACTTTCAAGTTGTTACCGCAATGCCTACATGGTAGAACCTATCTCTAGGTTGTTTCCAATGTTCCTTGGAAAATCTAATAAATTGACTAAGACCAAAAATAAACTTTGGGGTGAGTGATTTGGAGTGGACATCCATGATCTGTCCATTCTATGATCAAATTGAAAACAAGTATATATTAGAACAAGATTAGGGTCTAGGTTTAAAAGATTAGATTTTATGGTTAAAACTTGTGGTTTAAGGTCTTATATATAATAAATGTGTGCCACCTATCCCATTATTGAACACCTAATCTCACTAGTAAGTGTATAATATGTATTGGGTTTTCAAGAAAATTTTGGCTGTATTTCCTCACTGTTCTCCAAGTACATATGTACTTAGAGAACAAACGGGGAAATGCTACTGAAATTTTCTTGAAAACCCAATACACATTATACACTTTCATCCTATATGATATTAGGTGTTCAAGGATAGTCCCAAACCGGGGACTATCCAAGATTTACTCCTAATGAGTAAATCTTGGGCGGGTTTCTAGGACAACAAAATATAACACCAGTCCCTTGTTCACAACCCCATTTAACACACAATTTTCTTATAAAAACACTTGTGGACAACCATAATAACATAGAAAAAACTCATGTTTCAATAGAAACATGTCCTTAACCTAATATATAGATATTTGTAACAAAACGTATTAGGGAGACCATTCACATTGTTTCCTGCAAGAACATCATGATCTCCCCATACCTCATCCAGGCTCGTCATCATATGTGTGATACATAAGCTTAATACAACACTATTTAAAAGACATGATGTTCATGTGACATCAACTTAGGGTTACAACAACATAGAGAGAGAAAATACTCTATCAATATAATAATCACACAAGAGTCTATGTACCATCATCTCTAACTTGCATTAGGGTTAGGTTAAGAATTATGAGCTGAATTTGGTCAAGCATTGTCATCATATATGGATTCAACAACACATGATGAACATATAGTCCAGTAATCTACATCAATTGTTCATATTTGGGCCTCAGGATGTGTGGGGGAGTGTTAATAACCGTGAAGCAGATAATAGGCACAGAAGCAGAAGAGGAGGAAAAATGGTACCTTTTGAAGAAGAAGATGAGCAGCGGCAGTGATGGCGAGCATGCGAGCAGGGAGCAGGGAGCGGCAACGACGATGAGCAGGGAGTAGGGAGTAGGGACTGGTGGCGAGCAGAGAAGGGAGTAGGGAGCAAGTGCATGAGCAGGGAGAAGGGATGGCAGAGGTGAGTAGGCAAGCAGGGAGAAGGGAGTGGTGAGCACATCATCAACGACGACAGTGGTGAGCACAACAGTAGTGACAGTGAGCGACGACAGGAATCACACAAATTGCCAGACCTAAGCGGCGGAGTCAGCAATGAAATAGAGAGAAAGGGGAAGAGTCTGCTTCGTGTGGGTTCTATTAAATTAACAATAGGCATCGGTTATTAAAAAAACCGACGCTTATAACAATAGGCATCAGTCATCACAACCAAACTGACACCTATGTTCAATGATAGTCGTCGGTTTCAACTAGAAAAACTGATGTCTATCTACATATTTCGACAAAAAAATGTTCTCGAATCATGACCATAGTCATCGGTTGTCGTAGAAAACTGACGCCAAAGGGGGGTGAAAATTTTTGCGGGGACAGCGCGTGAAAACACATCGACGTCGGTTATTGCATGAAAACTGATGATAAAAATGGGCCCAATTTCTATCTCATGAAAAACCTTTAGTCGTCGGTTTATTTGTTCACAACCGATGCTGTATGTTAAATTTTTGAGGTAATTTTTTTTCACTAGAAAATTTGGATTTGGCGGTCAATTTTAGGCATCAGTTTCTTATTGAGGAACTGACGCTAAATAAAAAGCGATACCCATGTCTGGACACTCTTCACAGATAGATGTTGGTTTGTGTATTCAACCGACACTATAGGGTTTAGGTGTCGGTTTCTTGTATACGACCGATGCCTATAAATGTGACATTATAAGCCATTTTTGTAGTAGTGATTCATGGAACAATCACCTCCTAATCCTGTCAATCATATGTATTTTTAATCATCTCTATTTGACCTTTATGATTTGACATTGGGATTTATTCTTCATAGGGTTTATATCACATCTTTAATTTTCCATGCTTTCGGTGAAATCTAAGGTTACCTCAATTCTTAAACTGATTTGGCATCTCACCTTTTTAAGGATAGTCCTAACCTAGGGTGACTTCTTGGATCATAGGAGGAAGTTAGGCTCTATAGCTACAACCTGACCCCAAGGTCTAAGGGTTTTCCTCCCCCATATGTCATTTTCTCACTCTTGGGCTGACCCACCCTATGTTGAGACACCAACCTTGAGGGTTAAGTTTTCACTTTTATGCTAAACATACATTATACATTATAACTTTTCAACCCATACTTGATCAATCTATGTGATATACTCTCTCATTGGGAGGCAATCATACTCACTCACTGGGAATATTTCAATGATCTACCCACTCTCTAGGGGTGATCTCCATCCATACTGACTCACTAGGTATTCACGACATCATACTCACTCACTGGAAGTATTTCAATGATGTACCCACTCGCTAGGGTTAATATCTAATCATACACATTCTCTGGAGATAATTTCAATAACATACCCACTCACTGGGGGTAGTTTCAATAGATTACCAACTTGCTTGGGGTAGCATACCCATTCTCTGGGGGTATCCTTTACTCATCCATTCCTCTAGAGATATCATTAGGGTGATGAGCAAGTATTATTCATATTTTTATTTTTTATGCAACCTATATAAGAACTTCTTATTTTAACCTTGCAACCTTATCCTCTTTTATAAATTGTGTGCCTCTCTTTAGGGGAGCCTGTTTATGGGAAACCCTCTCTAAGGGTTTGGTCCATGCAGTAGACATTTCATCGCATAGGCCTTCTGCACTAGGCTTGGCCTGAGGTGATCTTCTGTTCCAGACTCAATCACCAATCATCCCCATGATGCCTTTATTCTCCCCATGCTCTTTAACTCACTAGAGATTGATATAGGGTTTGAGTAGGTTACATCCATAAATGCATTATTCATAGGCTTCTTATGTTTCTTAAAACTTTTGTCATTATTGCCAAATCTCTCTCTTTTCACCCGTATACCATCTTCTACTTGTGTAGGTTGCTACTGCCTGGATGGAGAGTTATGTTCACCTCCATCTCCTTGACCTTGCCTATCCTTGTTACTGTGTTAGAGACACAATTCTAGATAGGAAGGAGAAATTGTGAACCCCCTGGGATTGTTCTCATCAACTTAAGTAGATCGTCTACCTACTCCTCCTCTTGCGTGAACCCCTTCTCTGCAAACCCTAGATTGCATATGTATATAGGAAGAGAAAGGAAAGTGGAAGGAGGTGATATGATGGAGTGGTGTCTCATGGCAAGGGAAAATTGGCTTGACCTTCACATATATATAGACACACACACATACTCCTCAACGTCGCCTTTCTCGTTTCCTTTTCTCTTCTCTACCAAAAGTGGCAAGGCATACTACAACACACCCTTTTACCCCTTTCCAAAAGTATTAAGTTGATATTCCCTTTTTATTCAATAAAATTAACACCAACTAAGTTATGGGGAAATAGAAGGCATAACTAATGGATTAGAAATAATTAATTATACCCCTCTTACCTTTGTTATTTATATAAAGCCCAATGTTTCGAGAAGGAAATCCCCATCTTTCCATCAATTTTTAATCTAACAACATTGGATATAAAAGGGAGACCAAATTATATCTTTTCTAACTTATATTTGGGTCTTTGTGATTTATTAAAAATCTCTCATATACTAATCTTACTCTTTTAATTATTTATTTAAAATAGTTGTCGATATCTCATGGAGTATCCTTTCCCTCCTAAAATCTAGAATTCTCTCCCTTTCCTTATTATTTTCAAGTATACCAAAAGTTCAATCAAAATAATATTAATTAATGTCTCAAAACATGTTTTACCACTCTTTTCTAGATAATTACTCTTTTCATTATCTAATAACCATATATTTTATTTTCTCTTAGAATTATTTGAATTCCTTCTATTTATTGAACATGTACCACAAGAACCCTTGCCACAAAGGCGATTAACATTATTATTCCACCAATGATACCATTGGAGAAAATTATTTATCAAATTATGCTTTATTTTATTACAATTCATGTTTTAATGAAATTAAGGATCTAAAGTTCATTGAGAAAAAATACAAAATAGTGTGATCATTATCTCTGACGCTTTCTATCTCTAGGATCTCTCCATTCCATCTCTAACGATTGAGGTCCATGGCAGAAGCACGAGGGGGCGAGACAGACCCCCCAACCTCGTCCTCCTCCAGCCGGGCGGACGATACCTGGGTAATCCAACTACGGATGTGACCCTAGGTCGGAGCTGGGCGGCCGCTGCAGCCAGGACCCTGGAAGTGAGGTGTATTCATCAGCCGGTATCTGGATCGAGCGATCCCAAAGCCCCCTATTTTAGGGTGGAGGATGACAGGTCGTGGATGAAGATGTCGGCACCTGTGGTCGAGGAGATGGTTTCCTTCCATAAATGTTTGCTGATCGTCCATGTGATGTGGGCCAAGTGCATCCTTCAACATCTCTACGGTTGGATGTTGCACTCCTGGAGACCCTCGGGTGAGCTTCAATGCTCCCCAATGGTAGGTGGCCGCTTTCAGGCCCGATTTGTATCCGAGGAGGATATGAAGGTGTCCCTGGATCAAGGTCTGGGGTTCTTTGACTAGAAATTAGTCATAACCAGGTGATGGTCACCTGATGCGGATATCCGAAGAGCCTCCTTGACCCTAGTTCTGACATGGGTGACCTTACTAGAGGTTGGACAACACTGGTAAAGATGTGCAATCACCATTATTATCCATGGCATTGGCGAGCCAAAGGTCATCGACTTCTTGTCCTCTGGGCGCTACGCAGGTGCGGCACATGTGTGCATCGAGCTGAAGATAGAGAAACCTCCTTCGCTAGTGGTCAAGTTGGATATGCTTGATGGCAAGGAGCTGTCCATCAAGGTGGTTTATGACGCACTCCCAGAAAGGTTTGAGCAATGCAAAGTCTTCGGCCATTCCCATGGTGGCTGCCCTGGCAAAAGAGTCTCATACTCAGAGCCCCCCATCGAGTGAGGTAGGGATAAGAGAAGAAGGCCAACCTAAAGACACCGCGAGAATAGGAGCAGACAACAGACAAAGACATACCAGGTTGTCAAGCAAGAGGCTGTAAATACGAATGGCCAGGCGTCCAACCAGGATAAGAGCACATCCACTCATCTGATAGCTACTGTGAGCGATGGTGGGCTCATAGAAAAACCTATGATAGAGATTGTTGAGATCACTGAGAAGATGCTTGAGGAATGAGAAGTGGATGTAAGAATGAGACCCCAGGTCCAAGACATCACTAACCAATTCTCAATTCTAGAAAATCTGGACCCAGATGAACTGCTTGATGAATTGTCTGGCTTGGGATCTAGCAGGAGAAGAACTACTAGCAACAACAACATTTCTAGAGGAAGATGAACATCACCGAGAATGACCACCCCTAGGAAAGGGGGTACAACAAGCATTAGATGTCCATTATCTCCTAGAATGTGAGGGGGGAGACAAGGCCAAAAAGGCATAGGAGGTTGAGGAAGATAATTAGGGATTTTAATGTGTCCTTGGTTTTCTACCTCAAGACCAGAATTAAGAGATAGTATAAGGAGAAGATAGCAGGGTTATTCCCCAAGGGTTGGGGAAGTGCTTCAAACCTGGAACAAATTGATGGAGGAAAGATAACTATGGGATGGAATAAAGACATTTGGGATGTTCAGATCATTCATGAGACTGACCAAGTCATGGTTGCTAGCTGCATCAACCATGGGGGGTTCCATTGTGTCATTCCAGGAGTCTACGACCATAATGACAAAGCTAGAAGAAGGAATTGTTGGGAAACCCTAATTGAGACTACTCAACAACCTATCATGTGCCTTGTTATAGGTGACTTTAATCATGTCAGGTAGGTAGGGGAGAAGTACGGGGGTAAACCTATCCCGGATTTCATTTTGAGTAGATTTAATGAGGCTAATGATGCGGCTAGTCTCATCAAACTTAATATGGAGGGTGGAGTTATGAACTGACAAAAAAAAGGGCTCTGACACATAGGATCTCTAGTCACCTGGATATGGGGCTGATTAATGTTGTGTGGCTGGACATTTTTGTAGAAGCTAATGTTTTTCTGGCAGGCCATCCCAATAGTGACCATGCCTGGCTGTTGGTGAAGCTCGAAGGAACTATTATGAGAAACATGCCATTTAGATTCCTGATTTTTTGGGTGGATTTTTGGGTTTCAATGACGTTGTCCTTAAAGCTTGGGAGGAAAGAGTGGTTGGCAATCCTATCTACTGTGTGGTAGAGAAATTTAGAAGAACTAAAGTTGGCCTCAAGGAATGGTCGAAAGGCCTTGTAAACCTGAAAAATATGGTGATAAAAGTGGAAGAGGAGTATAGGGTGGCTTCTCTCGAGCTGAGAATCCATCCCACTGACATAGGTAAAATCAAGGAGGAGGAGCAGAAAGGAACCAGACTTTCACAGTTGGAGAAGGTGGATGAACTCTATCATTTGCAGAGGAGCAAATTGAAGTGGATTAGTGATGGCAATTACAACACCAAAGTATATCATAATGCTACTAAGAAAAATCACATGAAAGACTGCATCCATGGCTTGATCAAGGCAGATGGATCAACCACCAGAGGTCCTAATGAAGTGGCAGATGAAGCAGTAAATTTTTTCAGAAACCTGTATAATAAGAACCACCACACTAACGAGTGTATCCTCCCCAGTAGCAGGGTGACAAACGACATGAATAGGAATTTGTGTGGCCCGATATCTAAATAGGAGATAAAGGATGCAATGTTTAGTATTGGCCCTTCCAAAGCTCCGGGGCTAGACAACTTCAACAGTAGGTTCTTTCAGGCTACCTGGGAGATTATCAAGCATGATGTTTTTCGAGCAATACGATGGTTCATGGTGGGAGGCAATATGGTTAAACAAGTCAACCACACCTTTATTAGACTCATTCCTACGACGAACCTTCTGGTGTCGATGGCTGACTATCGTCCCATAGCCTACTGCTTAACCTTCTATAAGATCATATCCAAAGTCATATCGAATAGACTCAAGAGGATTCTACCGTTTGTCATCTCTCTTAACCAGCTTGCGTTTATTTGGGGTAGGTCTATAGCTGATGGGGTGCTTCTTGCTTCTGAGTTCCTCAACTCCTTCAACCAAGTGAAGTCTACTAAAAAAGCCCGCTTCAAATTAAATATCAGTAAAGCTTATTACCACGTCGAATGGTTTACTCTATGGAAGATCATTAATGCTATAAGTTTTTCTTATAGATGGACTAACTTGATCAAACAATGCATCGAGATGTCATCCTTCTCGGTTTTGGTGAATGGGGTTCCCCATGGTCTCTTCAGTGCCTCTAATGGTCTCTGTCAGGGAGACCCTTTATCACCCTTACTGTTCACAATCATTATGGAAGGCATCTCTCACATCATTAACAAGGAGGAAGAAGAAGGCAAAATCAAGGTTTTAAAACTCAAAAATATGCATGCCATCTCTCATCTAGTGTTCACTGATGACGTTATGGTTTTTAAAGCTGATCATTGAAAATACCTACAGAGGGTGAGAATCATTTTGGAAAAGTTTGGAAAGCAAACTAGTCTTTTCATCAGTGCCATCAAGTCTAAGGTTTACCTCTCCCGCTCATGTGACAACAGACGTGGTAGGCTCAAAGCAGCTGTTGGTATGTCCCTAGGGCACTTCCCCATGAAATACCTTGGAATCCCTTTATCGAGAGGTAGGGGAAGAGGCAAGGACTATGGGAAGCTTGTGGATGATCTTCAGGCCACCATAGACAAGTGGGCAGGGATCTCCATGTCCTTTGCGGGTCGTCTGGTGCTGTGCAAGTATGTCCTGACGTCCAAGTTCCACTTTTGGTGTAATAAAACTAAGCTACCCTTGTTCATCACAGTTAAAATTCAGAGCCTCATTAACAGGTTCCTCTGGGGCGGTAAGGCCCATGGTGTTGCATGGGACACCATTTCCAGGGACTGGAAGCAGGGCGGTCTGGGTTTGCATGACACTAGAGCTTTGGCGGAAGGCTCCACACTCAAAATAATTGATAGGATATTGTTGGATACTGAATCCATTTGGTCCAAGTCGATGAAGAGGAGGTATGACAACTTGGAGAGTGCTGAAGGAGACTATGGGTGCTCTCTTACATGGCAGAGAATGAAACAGGGGTGGCCAATAGTGAGAAGCAAGTACATGTTTGATGAAAATGGTGTGTGTATGAGAATAGCAGAGAAACCTTGGATTCTGAAATGTCTTGGACCTGAGGTACCGTGGGCGAAGTTTCTATGGAACAAACTCCATTCGCCTAATTGGAGTTGTTGCTTGTATAAAGCAATTATGGGCCATCTCCTCACTGCCGATAGATTGATCAAGTGGGGGATGGAGGTGAAACCCCTCTTCCTTCTCTGCAAGTCTGAGGAGGAATCACATGGTCATCTTTTCTTCTCATGCTCTTTCTCTATATATGTTTGGACTCGGTGGTCCTTGAAATGTGGGTGGGGTGGGTTGTCGCCGCTTTCGGTGGCCGAAGGGGTTTCTTGGATCATGTTCTTAACTACCAGGAATAAGAACATGATGGATTTTGGGGAAACGGGGATGGCCACCATCATCTATCTCATCTGTCAGGAAAGGAATAGAAGACTTCATGGGGGTGATGAGGTAGATAGAGCGGCTTGTTTTGACGATCTCAATGAGAGGATAGAGACGACTTGTAAGGTCAGACTCAGGATTTATAAGGGTCTTGACCAAGTTGTCAGATTATAGTGGATTTTTTTGCAGTTAATCTCCCTTGTTCTTGACCTTGTTATTTGACTACAATGGGGTTTTGTTGTTAACCTCCCTCTGTACAGTATA
The DNA here is from genome assembly GCA_963693085.1 of Alisma plantago-aquatica. Lineage (NCBI taxonomy): Eukaryota > Viridiplantae > Streptophyta > Magnoliopsida > Alismatales > Alismataceae > Alisma > Alisma plantago-aquatica. The sequence goes on from OY856414.1 coordinate 213,276,952, forward strand.
GGCTCACCTATACTTTCTTTTGATTAGTAATATTTTACTTGATCCAAAAAATAAATTGAGTATCTAACATCTGGTGTCGTTATTCCTATAGCGGGGCCACATCATGAAGTAGCTTCATGTATGCATCTTTTAGAAGGGTAGTGAGAGAAGGAAATGACATTTAAAAAATACATTAGTGAAAATACTAAGGTAATTCATTTTATCCATAAATCATCACATCTTTCCTATAAATTTATATTATAAAAAATATCGTACAATATTTCCATAGAATATATGAATAAACCAAGTTAAAGTGTATCTAGATAGTCAATAATGATCCCATAATTAATGTATTAATTTATAATTTGAGGAAGGATGCAATGACTAGTCCACCACAAAAATGAAATTGATTTTTTTTATTTTTGTGTTCTCAATCATCATGTCATTTCTAGTAATGTTATCTAAGGCTTGTGCCTCATTCCTTAATTCAGACATTATGAGAAATAGATTAGGTTATTTGTAGGTATTTTTTATTTACTATCTCCACCAACATGAACTATAGTCATGAAACATCTCAAATGAACTCTTCTTTTTTAGTCAATTTCATTGGAAATACCTCATCATGAAGAGTGTTTCTCTTTGGAGATGAGAGGTATGTGGAGATTTTATCACTGGAAAAATTCTCTAAGAAGTTAATCCTAGATGTTACCTAGCCTAACATGCAAAAATAACCACCCACAAGTAGTGAGTGAATCTTCAAGACATCCTTTTTGTGTATCTTTTAACTAAATCCAATTGGAATGAAGATTGATATTTAAAACTAAGTTGATGGATTAGTAGTTATTATAATTTCAAGGAAATTAAAGTGGAATTCGATCAAATTTTAATCTATACATAGGAAACACTACTGTAAATTAGGTTCCACCACCACTACCTATGTATCCTTTCTCACACATTGCATCACACACACATATGGTTACTAGATTTGGGACCAAGTAGATTTGACATCCTTTTGGTATATAAAATTCACAAGGATGGAGTACCCTATAGGATCGAGGTCTACCTATAAATCCTATTTTTTTCACTTCAAAGAACATCCTTCCAATGTCACATTTGGATTCAATTATAATAAGTTGATATTCTAGTTCAAGGTTGCAAAGTTTTTGTACTTATAATTGGAATAGACACACGAGCTAGGTGATAAGTTTGTAAGGATGCAATAGACAACCAATTAACAACCCAAGAGTTCATAAAAATAGTAATGTGCAATGGAAAAGTACAAAATACATGTGGTGGAGCTAATTCTAGCTACCCTATTAAGGAAACCACTCAATCATGGTAGTGGTTGTACCATAAGAGAGAAGAAGATGAAAACATTGCTACTAGATTAATGAAGATGCAAGACTTGATCTCTAGGAAATGAATAGCTCTCTGATGAGACAAATAGCTTGGCAAGTAGGCCTAGGGTAGATGCTATTCTTCTCTTCTTTTCCATGATCCAAACCTCTAAAATAGTGATATTCAGTAGTGGCAGTCGAAGCCTTGGTAATTAGATTTAAAATCTCTTTATACTTGCACTTTCAGGCCCACCAACTCATCACTTAAGTGGCTCAGTGGAACTTTTTAATTGTGTGTTGGAAAAATGTGATTCAGTCGACTGGGTGGCCATTTGGCTTACTGGATGTTGTCAATTGCAAAGTTTGGACCCCAACTGGGAAACTCTCAAATGGGCGGGGCAAACGATTGGGGTTTTGGAATCCCTATTGTACACGGTCTGTTTTGCAAGTCGGATGAGTTGCTCCTTAAGAGAATTAACTTGAGACTGATAAGAATTCTGAATTAATGACTCAAATCTTGACTCATTTGGGAACTAGATAGTTCTCCTATAGCTTTGGGGAAGATTTCCAGGGGCCCAATCATTCTACTTGTAAACATATTGATCAATTGTCAATATGAAAAGTTCTTGATGTTTTCTCCCATTTATCTAGTCAGTCAATTGGAATGACAAATTATTTGATCAAAAACACTATTGATCTCTTTAGAGAATGATTCGGTAGGTGACTGGGGAACCCAATTACCTAATTGGGGCTTTTTGTAATTGTTGTTTTGATTATATCATAATGGATCATTTCCCAATTCTCGGAGATGGGTCCACTCAGGCTTGATCATGTATGAATTCATAGCAAGGTCCTTGATATTGTTTTAATCAATTCCTACAATAAAATGACTATAACTCATTAGAAGCTTAAAAAATGGACATGAAGCAATGGACTATTTAACTCAAAAATGAAATGAAGGAAATGCATGCGAATTCTAATCTAGTTACGTGACTAAAATAAAATGAATACAAATCCATGAATGGACATTTATTATAAGATTTAGAATTTTTTTTGGTTGGTTTTGATACTCAAACTATATTGGAATAAAACCCATCCCCTTACATGTGGTGATTGTGCATGTTAGGGCAGGTAAAATTTAGGATTAATATTTTAGAGGAACTTTGTGCAATACATTCTCCACATCAATTTTGGTGTTGTTTCTAGGGACAAGTTAGCCTCAATAATGAGGAATACATGATTTACATCAAAGTAGAAGATAAATAGGCAACAAGCTATGTTGATAGTCCTTTTTTGGATTGCAAAACCAGTCCTTTGAAATAGTACATACATACACTTGGGAGTCATGAAATTACTACCCATAACCTTTTAGACCCTCTTAAGAAGCTCCACATCCTCTGGTGCTAAGTATCCATTAGTATCAAACCCAAAAGGGATAAAGGTGTGTTGATTGTCAATACATATTTCTCATACTTGACCACTTTGGATGAGGAGACTTAAAGGGAAGATTGTCCTTCTATAAAAGCATCACTCCTCAATCCCACTAGTGGAGAAATTCTTGATAGATCTTTTCACATATTTCCCTCTGACCCATCCAAAACTAAAAACATCAGTAGGTCTAAGTGTCGATCTCCCCTCATGTGGATTTTTTTAAAAAGTTCACAGGTGCCTCTTTCATTGAAGAAACACATACGTGTTTGAGTACATCAAAGAGAACGTCCCTACCAAGATCATGCCTATATATAAAACTTGGAAGTTCCCTACAATGAACTAAAAGATCTAGGGGGGGTGAATAGAGTTTTTTTGGAGTTTTAAAAAAATTGAACACTTGAACAAGAAATAGGAGGAAACAAGGAAGACACAAAAATGTAGAGTGATTCCTACCTTAGAAATCTAAGGTAGTCCGTCCACTACCCGATTGTTTCCAATTGGGATTTTAAAAGCAACTTATTTTATTACCTCGTGAGGATGTTACACAAAATACAATCGCTTTCCTACACCCTTGAAGTAGCCTTAATCCTCCTAGAACCAGCTTTCTAAAGTAACTCCAAGCCCACCCCTGAAGTAGCCTTCACCTGAAGTAGCTTCAATCCTTGAGGCAGCCTTTTGAAGTAACTCCAAGTCACCGGGAGCATCCTTCACTACCTTGAAGTAGCTCCACAAACCTCCTTTCAACAGCCTCCAACCTAGGAGTAGTCAAGGAGAACAAAATACAATAGAAGGAACAATATTGGAAGAAAGAAACAATGTTACCAATGAGTACACTGCTTTGATCCTATATCAAGTGTATTGATCTCCTATCCACAATTGGTAAATGTGGTAGTGTGGCGGCTAGGAGATGCTAAGATGTAGGACACTAATGTAGAGCTCAAGGAACAAAATGCAAGTGTAGCTTTGCTTGTTGCTCACTAAGAATGAATCTTAAGTGTAATTGTATGCACAAGTTATGCTTTGGGTGTCCTAAGGCATGTCCTATTTATAGGAATGTCTTACTAGTGATTAGGTACGTTCTAGACACTTTCTAGGGTGTTCTTAGTGCTCAACTAGTCGTTAGGTGTCCTTCAATTATATTGCAATGACTAGTTGTTTAGTGCTGAAAAGTGCAATCCAGAACTTGTCTCGGTCAACCATTTCTTCAACCAAGTGGGAGGTTGAGGTAAATGTGTTGCAACATTCATTTCCAACTCCCAACTACTTTTCCAACTCAGTCTAACGTCTATAGAACCTACTCGAACATTTATCTCGGCCTAGAATGTTGTCGATCGAGGACTATTCTAGTGTTACTTAAGTAGATGAACAATCAGTATTCGTGAGTTAGACTGGGGTGATTCTCGGTCGAGGATTTTTTCGACCGAGAATGTCTCGATCGAGAAGTTTATCGACCGAGATTTCCCTATTTCAATGTGTTGAATCATCTACTAAGTGAGTGTATCAATTTTTAATTGTGATTCTATCTTAGGGGAGGGTTTATCTAAGTGTTGTGAGTGGATAGGGAAGATCTAACACTTGATTTACATGATATCTATGTACATGTACACTATATACTTGTACAAGTTTTTACATTGAGTACAATCATGAAAATGATAAGAAATCTAAGCATGTTGTTCTTCCAATTTGTATAGATCTTCAACTATCCACATCCTATTTGTTTATCCCTGAAACACTTACATAACAAGTTAGATCCACAAGAATGAAATGTTTTTCATCATCAAAACAAAGGGTTTAATAATGTCCAATTTAGCCAACATGAACCACATGCTCCACAAAGTGCCCAAACATGCCTTACAACAAATTGGGCATATCTCATCAGTTGGAAACAAAGGAATCATAAAATGATATCTAAGGGTAGTGTGATACTCCATTGCTGACATATGCATTTCAAAATCATTAATAGGAATAGAAAGGATAAAATGTTGAGTGTGGTCATCTTGTAGTCATCTAAAAACTACCTTCTTCCTAACATTCATGTCAAACTTAACTTCCATCTCCTCACTTATTTATCTTAAGAGGGTGCTCACAAAGACATTTTTGGCCTTTGGGGGGATGATGTCCTTGTTAGAAAAGCAACTTAGGTCAAAAGAAGGAATCATGAAATGAAGACAATATGGGGCATAATCAAGTTAGAGTCCATACCATGAAATCTGCTACCTCGCAAGATGTGATCCTGAAGCGACCAAGATTGGACTCTAGATGCCACAAAAGTGTATGAGGAAGCCTCAACTACTAAATATAGCCCCGAGATATGAATTCGAATGGGAAATGAATCCACCCTCCATTGGAGTTCTGATAAAAGGACCTTTGGAAACTACAATATCTTCAATAGATGATGGTTAACCTCTATTAAACCATGTTGATGCATCCAACATATGTATCCGTCGGCAAGTTCTCAAACTGAACACACATTTGGCAATACCCATAAAAGACTGAAGCAAACAGAGCTCACTTCGTGGATCACCCAACGGAGGAAGAAGATGCACCAACTCAACAACTTTCAAAACACTTTTCGTAGACAATCCCTTACGAAAACATTTATCTCTACTAAAAGATCCTCCAAGCAACTTCACTTCTAGAAAAGGCCTCCCAATGTCTACTGGGAACAATTCCTTCTAAAACTTACTATTATCACATTTATTCCTTAATAGCCCCATTTGCATAATATTTAAATTAAGACCCAAAGCTGGTCCAGGCTCTGAATAATATCCAAAACCTTGGGCACATCCTCTATGTGTTCAATAATAGTTCCATCATCAAGATACCAAGCATGAAGAAGAAGCTTGCAATTGTCTTTGATCTTATGGATAAGTGGATACAATACAAAGGAAAAAAGGAATGGGCCCAAAGGGTCACCCTATTGCACACCAATAGCTGACCAAATATATATGTTCCCAAGGTATAGTCTTGCTACTTGCTGATACAAGAACTCCACCAAGAAATAAATAAATGGGCACCTTACCCTCACCCCATAGAAAAATGCTGACCTATCTACTACATTGAATGCTTTGAAAAAGTCCACTATAAGCATGGATAGAGAACAATCATCAACTCACACATTCAACACCCTATTGACACTATGAAAAATTGCCTCTGGCCCACCATATACTACTATAAATGGGAAGTCATTAAGATATTTGGCCATATCTTTTCTCAGTCCTTACATAGAAACTTTTGATACTAGATGCCTCCAAATAGTAACAACTACATGTGATGTATTCTGTTGTTAGGATTACGTATCAGTATAAGAGGTGCAAAATGTATGAACTATGCTAAAAATAAAGGACACCTTCCTCTTAGCCACAGATTAACCAGCATGGTAATGTGAGTGAATGGCCACAACAGACCCCTATACACAAATAGAATCAAAGATGTGTTGAGCCCTCAAGCCATCTCTACCAGATGGTGTCCCTTTTTGAAAGGACATGATACATCTAGGAATAGTGTCAACCTATGATACTAAGGGAGCTTTAGAAAATGGAGTATATGGCATGGAAGGAGGTGGTTTGTACGGGTTTTTAGCCTCTAATGTTTTAATGGTAGCTTCATTGTAAGGAGCTACGCCTGATGAGGACAACACTTTTACATATTCCATAAAAGGACCATCTCCAACCTTGTGGAGGTATTGCATGACATTGGGGATCACTTTTTATCTTCCCCGCTAAAGTTATCAAGTTCTTGGTTCATAGTTTCATATCCAAGAGAGTTCAACACATTTTACACTAACTTTATAATACTGACAACTTCATTCCACGTAGCAAGTGAGCTGAAGTATAACAGTTTCCTAGAGCCTTTATGTTTCCAATCATGCCATCCTATCTATTCATAGGATAGAACACTTGCAAAGTACAATGAGGAAGAAACAACAGTCTCACCCAAGAAGGTAGAGATCCTTTTTCCAAAATCAATTTGTGAAGAGTTGTCGTCAATGCTTGATAGAAAGCAAGATGCAAACAATGAGGGACACTCTTCACTATGGTAATAGAGGATTTAAAAACACAATTGAGAATCCCAACATCCAGGACCAGCCCCTCCATGTAAGTAGATATCTCAAGGCCTTTTTAAAGAGATCTCAAGGCCTTTTTGAAGAGGATTTAAGATGCCTACTATGATAATTTCAATCATCCCTTTCTCATTAGTGACCTAAACAATACCATCAACATGATGACATTCACGACTCATGACTTGTATTTTCATGCACTTCCTACATAGCCACTGTTCAAGGACCCTCAAAGTCTCATCCACGATAAGAAATTCCACTTCTATTGAGATTAGTTTAAGATTTTCTTTAATGATTGATATTATTGAATACCTACTTGAATTTTAAAAAAATTTACTATCCATTTGACTATTGCAAATTCCTCCATTTTTGGTAATTTTGTGTATAAGATTGAATAGTGTTGAGTCTACATGACTAGATTTATGTACATATTGACAACACCATCCACATAATGAACATAGAAAATAGAAGAAAAATGTATGGACAAGAAATCACCCACATGGAAAATCATGCCATTGAAGAAGAGCATGCAAGACTCACACAAGAGGCCAAGAAAAGCATACAAGATGAACTCCAAGCAATTGAGGAAGCAATGGTAGAGGTTAAAAGAAAAAAATCAACATAGGGAATTTTCCATCCCTAAAGCTAGATGCAGATGCCTTCTTATTGTTCCACTAGACATAAATGATCTACAGTTTGATTTCATGTCACAATGATGTAGAGAAACATATTCATTATTTATATGGGTTAGGAATTGTTAGGGCCACCTCTATATATTCCTTGATTTATGGGCACTAAATAAGTAACTGGGTATTTCTAAATATGTCGTTATGCACTAGTTGTTTGAGTATTACTTGATGAAAAGTCTAGCAATTGCAACAACTCCCTAGAAGGAGACATAATTACAACATCGGAAGGGATTCAAACCAATTTTTGAAGAACTTCAAATTGTGATCTCTTATGTACCAAATTAGGGGAAAGATTACATAATTTTCTATGGTCCCAAGAGGATACTTAGCTTAGGAATGGGAACGATACAAGGAGCTCCTCTTTTGTTGCCACATAACACCATCTCACATGTCTACCTCATAGAGACTTTCTGTAAGGGTGTTTATAAATACACCAAGAAGTTCTAGATTCTCCAACTAGAGGAAAGTCCAAGTGCTAAAGATATGACAGTGCATGTGGAGTTGTGAGTCATGGGGTTGAAAATCATTCAAACTCAGGTTAAGAAGGAGGTAGGCTAATAGTTACCATGGTAGAAGATAGCTCAGATCTCAAATAATTTTTTGAGTCCTTCAATACAAGGAAATTGTAAATGAAACAAGAGATTCTAGAATATTCCTTCAATACAAATAAGTGAAGAGGTCTACCAAATAATCAAGTTCGAAAAGTATAAAATGATAATCAAGTATAGGGTCCTCTAAGTTTCCCAAATAACAATTAGCAAATTTTGAAAACTAGGGAAATTTCAATCAAGATAGTTATAGGAATAACTATCCGAATAAGGGTTACAACAATAGGCACCATTTCCAGAATCCCAATCAAGGGTCACATACATAACATGGATATAAACAATGAAACCCATCTTCTTCAGACCAAAACAAATTCTCAAAGTTGAAAGTATATTGTGGTCTTAGCAAACCATGTTAGCTAGCAATCAAGATCATTATATGTCTACAGATTACTGATTGACCCAATGTACTGCCAAACTACATCCACATTCTAGTTCTTTAAGGCCGTTGCTACATGTTGCATTGATTTATTTCATGTTTCATAGGATATTTTCTATCTTTTTAAGAGTGGATATTCTTGTTTAGATATTTTATGATTTGTTTTCTATGTATTAGCATGTGAATTACTTATTTATCAATTATTACTCATTTCTATCAATTAATTGGTTATATCATCATTTACTTGGAGTTATGTTGTTATTCCGCTTATTCTTGGCAAAAAGGAGTACTTATTAATCAACTCAGTGCCACCAACATCCTAGTCAGTGCTACTGACCTCCTTCATCCATGAGAAATACAAATAGGAAGAATAGATTCTACTAAGGTTCTACTTAGTGCTATTGATAGACAACTCAACGCCAACAAGATAGGGACTTTGTGGTACTAAATAAGGTCTAGAAAAAATAAGGGATGAAAACTAACTCACTCAATGACATTGACATTACTGTTAGTACTACTAACTTCAACATGAGATACTCATGACAATCATCTCGGTGCTACCAGTGGGACTGTTTGTAGTAGTGACATTGTACTAGAAAGAAAAAATCCCTACACACTCAGTGCCATTGACACACTATCAGTAGTACTTATCCAACATGATTAATGTAGGTTGGAAGTTAAGTCAGATCTTGTAGTTGCAAACCAAGTGAAGGTTCAGCCTCAGTTATGACCTAAGGAGGATGACCATAAAAGGAGGATCATGTATGTTTTAGATGCGGAGATGGAGGGAGTTGAGAGAAAAGTGATTTTTGCCAACTGCGCGATCCAAGAACTTCTGGAGGACATATTTGCAGTTGGAAAGCAAAAAACTCGTGGTGTTCATCAAAAGGGATTTAGAGTCAACTTCTCTAGTTGTTTTCCATTGATTTTCTTATGATCTACTTCTCTTTATCATTTCATTTTGATCTGATACCAAACATGAGGGGCTAAACCCCTCTTTTCACTAGGAACCAGGAATATCCCATCACAATTCTATAATTGAATTTAATAGTTCTATAATAAGATTTTCTTTATACTAAACTTTAATTGGTGATCTAGTTATCAACTTGTTTATTTTTTATGAAAATAATAGAAGTGTTAGACTTCTAATTGCTTTAGGAAAAGTATTAGAGGTTGGAAAAGACATAGATTCACATAGCTAATAATGTGCCTCAGGACGGGGCTAACATCTATGAAAGAATAACCCAGAGGCAAGTACTATTCTCTTAGATTAGTTTCTTAAACTATTATGGGGTGGTGTTTGGCTTAATCTGAGTAGTGAATTATGATGCAGGAGTCGGTAATTCTGCTAGCTGTGAGTCTTTAATTTAGACTAATGGAAATTAATTATGGATGAATAGTATTCGATTTGAGTATATGTTGGGGTGAAATGACAAGTTTTAGAGAATGTTTTAATTCTTTCTTACAAAAATACATAATTTAGCTTTCTCAATTCATGTCTTAGTCCAACAACTAATATTCATCTTTTTCTTTTTGCCTTGTTTATTGGTTCTTAGTTGTAGTAGTGCCTATTGAAAGACTCCTTGAGTTTGACAACTCGGGTCTCATTATCCTATATTACATGATATGTGCACTAGTGTTTTACATGCAAGCTCTATGTGTTTCATGTTTTTGGCATTATTGTTAGGACATGGCAACACGAACACTATGAGTGTTGAGACAGACCACTCTAAACCATTTGTACTTTATTATCTTAAATTTTTACTTTAATAATTGATATATGAGTTTAATTTTTACAATTAGTATCTTGTGTTCTTATATTGAACAATTTTTTAGGTAGTAGTGCTTGGTCCGTACTCATACCACTGCTTACGGAGGCTCAAATCCATCTTGTGTTGATGGGGAAGAGATCTTTCACAAATAATGTGAATTTAGTGCTTCATTTGAGAAACTCATCCCAACATTTCCACCACCATCAGAACTAGAATGGAGTAGATATGTTGTAGAACATGGATGTTCATGTGGATGATATGCAAGATTTTTCTGAGGAAAAAATAATCTTAGAGAGAATCAAAGCATCATTAGAGACATCTAAACTTGAACCTATCAAACGCTAAGATGTGAATGTAGACCAGACTTCGATACATTCACAAAATAATAGTGGTTTCATGGTACAAGATTGAGGATTCAATGTTGCACAAAAAAAAACTTTATAGAGACTTATGCCATGTTGAAGCTTGATAGGGTACCTTCCATAGTAATTTGCTTAAAACTATTTTCATACTCTCTGGTAAATAGGTAAAATTCTTGGGTCCTAAATCTACCTCTTGATTCAATTGAAATATTACACAACATGATAGAGGCCGTCTTTGAGAGGTATTTCCCACCAAGAAGACCAACAATTAGTAGAAAAAATCTACAATTTCAAACAACAGGCAGAACAATCCTACTCTGAGGCATGGGAAAGGTTCCAAAATATGTTGAGGAAAATACCCCACGATGGGATATGCTTATTTGGCCATGCAAAGACATTTTACTATTGTTAGTTTAATGAGGAGATAACTACTCATGACAATGCATGAGTAGGATTCCGCCTCAACAACAAGGTCACAAGATGTCATGAATTGCCAACATTATTAATAAGTGACATGGAGTCTCATGAATTTATGGAACATAAAGGTTAAATTGGACAACATACCAAGAAGTTAGACCAGAAGGTCATCATCTCATTTGGAAAATAGGAATTTGAATGTATGTACTTGTGGCAACACAATAATAGGGGAAATAATGAATGTTCATGGAGGATGGATCCCATGTTCTCATGGAAGGACCCTAACAATTTTCAATAGGATCCATCACAAGTAAAATGACCTCCACATTAGAAGGATAACATTCCCCAACAAAATTGGCAAGAAAGAGTCCTTATCAGGATGGACATTGTAACGCTCGGGCCCACTGCCCTAGGCTCTAGTAGAGTTTTAGGAATGACGACTGGCCCCAAAGACAACCACTAGCCTTAACTGCGCACTTTTTCCACACTGACACGCAAGCCGGGATCAACTTCCCGACTGGTCACCCATCCTAGTACTACTCCAAGCTGAGCATGCTTAACTATGGAGTTCTTTAGTGATGGGCTCCCGGAAAAGGAGGTGCACCTTGGTGATATGGGTAGTCCAATCATTCCTTTTAAGATCATGTTATCCGAGGCCTCAAATCCTGGGATGTTACAATCTCCCCCACTTAGACTCTTGACGTCCTCGTCAAGGCTCAACTATATGGCCTCATAATCTGACCCCATTTCAGTGCAGACCCATTATGGCCCATGGACACCCAGCTCCTCTCCACGGCTACCAACGCAAGGGTGGCTCCATATTGTGTCTACGGATAGCCCTTTCCAACTTGCCTGGACCGCACGGCTCAAGACTGGTATGCCACATGCCCATGTGGGCCCCACCTACTGGAGGGGTTATGGCTCTGATACCATTTGTAACGCTCGGGCCCACTGCCCTAGGCTCTAGTAGAGTTTCAAGAATGACGACTGGCCCCACCGACCACCACTAGCCTTAACTGCGCACTTTGTCCACACTGACACGCAAGCCATGATCAACTTCCCGACTGGTCACCCATCCTAGTACTACTCCAAGCTGAGCACACTTAACTATGGAGTTCTTTAGTGATGGGCTCCCAGAAAAGGAGATGCACCTTGGTGATATGGATAGTCCAATCATTCCTTTTAAGATCATGTTATCTGAGGCCTCAAATCCTGGGATGTTACAGACATGTTAGAAGATATGTTTGGTAAAATTCATGAACAAGAATGAAGCATACATGGATCAATTGAGAGAGCATTTGAATGAAGGAGCACAAATATGTAGTATAGAAAGACAAATTTCTTAGATTTGAACAAATGTGGAAGCAATGAAGAATCCTCAAAAAGTATTTCCAAGGATCACTATTCACTAGTACATTTTTGATCTCTGGTGTCAATTTTCTTAACATCAATTTATAAAGAAAACTGAGACTGTAGATCTATAGCATCAATTGTTGTAAGATAAACATCACCATTGGTCAAGTCTTTCCAATTAAGAAAAACAAGGACATTACTTTTCCTATAACATTGGTTTCTATGTGAAGAACTGACTTCTAAGATAGCCTGTGAAATTCAAATTTTAATGAAAAGATTTGATATAGGCCTATTGCGTCGCTTGTATAAAATCATGACAAAGCCCTTCCTATGAAATAAATTTTTCCTTCAAAAGGCCCTTTCCATCGATTTCTCCTACAAAAATCAATTACATAGGTCAATTACACTACGAAAGGTTTTTCTTCCAAAAACCCTTTTTCAGTGGTTGTTTCTTAAAAGAACCAATATTAAAGGATTCTCTCCATGTTCTCCCATGAAAAATATTTTTCCTGAATTGGCTTATAATGTCAATTGTTTGGTGGGTAATCGATGCCTAAAATCTTACGAGGTTGGCATTTTTATAAGGAATAAATACATGTGCCATAGGCTTTGTGGTCTTCAATCGATGACAAAGGTTGACTTATGGCATCAGTTTTTCACCATCAACCAACAAAACATGGCTTAGCAAGGATGGCCTTATTTATTAGGGATGAATACACATGGCGTCAATTTTTATTTGATTAATCAACGATATAAGGTAATAAATGGTGTTGGTTTTTTTATACAATCAAAGATCAAAGTCTTATCAAGTTTGAAATTTTTATTAGGCATCAATACATGTGGTGTATGTTATTTGGTGGGAAATTGACAATTTAGGTTGACCTATGGTGGTGGTTATTCAAGTCAATAGACAAATGAAGTCTTAAGCTTCAGTGTTTTGTGACAACCGACATCTAACTTCCACTTAACAACACCCTACAAAACAAAGATTCCTCATTTCTTTGTTTCATTACGTGATTTTATCCTGCTCTAACGATTTCTTCCGTCATTCTTCCGCCATTCCTATAGCTAGTTCTGCTATTTCTATTGTTGCAGTTGTTGAAGTTGTTGTTGCCTCTGTCTCTTCTCACTGCTTCTACCGTTGTACCACTATTGCTTATCACTGATATTGTTGTTGTGACGCCATCACTTCTCACTACTATTCCTTCTGTACTCACTGATGGCGCTTCTCACACTCCTCTACTACCGGTGTTGCTTCTCTGTTGTTCTGAGCCACTTCTTCTCGTCCTATGCTTGCCTCTATTGTAACTTCCCTAGTGAGGTAAGGCTCTTCACCCCTTTCTCATTACATGTTTTAATTCATTTCATCAATGTTGGTGTTTGCATTATGTGTTTAAATGAATATGTAAAAAAATGTATGTTTTATGTTCTCATCATATTTGTTTGCAGTTCTTGTTCAAATTAGGAAATGAATTCATCATATTGGATGTCTATTTGTCTATTTATCTTTCAATTAATTTTTTTACTTTATTTTGATGAGTTGTATCTCTTTGTATGTTTAGATCTTGTGGCTCTTATCCACTCATAAGTACTCTAACTCTGATGTCTTAGTGAACCTTAACCTTCCTTGTGTATAATTGACATAAATATTGTGACAATTATATAAAGAGGATGGAACATCATCATTACATCAAATGTGGACCACACTTCCTAGAAAATGTATGTATTATTTTAAGACTATCTTAATGTATAGTTTTTTACATCTATGATATGAATGATGACACTAAGATTATATGTATATAAATGATAACAATATTTTTTTGCATAGAAAAACATCCAAGATTTAATCATTAGGAGTAAATCATGGATACTCCCTAGTTTAGGATTGGTCTTGAACACTTATTCTCACTTAAGATGTAAGTTTATGATGTGTATTCATTTTTCAAGATGTTTCATCAACACTTCCCCATTTGTTCTTGAATTACATACATAGGTGGGTATTTACCCATCTACATTAGTGTATTTCGAGAACTGCTGAGAAATATTGTCGAAATATTCTTAAAAACCTAATTCACATTTACACTTACTAGTGAGATTAGGTGTTCAAGAATGGGATAGGTGGTAAAAATTCGTTACTAAACCCTAATTTGTAAACCCTAATACTTAATTTTTTCAAACCTAAACCCTAAATCATAAATGATTAACCCTAGTCTTTAAATTGTAATATCTAAACCATAATCTGAAATCCTAATCTATAAATATCTGATTCAATACTGATTTTCTATGTGACGATACGATGGATTGATCATGGATGTCCTTTTTAAATCGTTGCACTCTGAGTTTATTACTAGTCTTGATCAGTTTATAAGATTTGTAGAGGAACATAGGAAACAACCTGGAGATATGTTCTATTCTCCATGTAGAAGTTACAGGAACAACTTGAAAGTAGACAAATTTGACAAAATCAAAAGTCTTGTCACGTGCAACAATATTGTACATCGCTATACAAAATGGTACTGGCATGGAGAGATTCCTACTATGAGATCAATTGATGTATATAACAACCCTTGTGTTGTAGAATAAATTGTCAAACATAATGTAGATGTGAACGATCTGATTCCAATAAACATGGTTGATGCAGTGTTAGATAGTTGTGGGGTAAATCATACTGATCCAAATTATTTATTTAGAAGCATTGTGCATGATGTTGAGAGACGATTTTATTTAGGTTGTACTAAGTTTAGAAAGTTGAGCGTTATGTTGAGATTGCATACTCTAAAGGCTAAGAATAGATGGAGCGAGAAAAGCTTCTTGTCTGTATTCTCTTTGTTGAAAGAAATTCTTCCCGAAGGCAATGAGCTTCTAATATCAACATATGAATTAAAGAAAATGTTTTGAACTATGACAATGGTGGTGAAGAAGATACATGCATGCCAAAATGACTGTGTATTATTTTAAAAAGACTATATCTCAATTTGAAAGATTGTCCAATATGTGGGGTGTAGAGGTACAAAATGATGACTTTAGGTAAGCCCAAAATGGTCTCTTCTTCTAAGGTGATGTGCTACCTACCTATAATACCACAATTTCAATGCTTGTTTTCCAATACCATAGATGGACAATATTTATCTTGGCATGTAGATAAAAGAAATATAATGATGGGATCTTACAACATGCATTTGATTCCCTATAATGAAAGACAAATGATCTATTGTACCCTAAATTTGTTGAAGAAGTTAGGAATCTAAGACTTGGGCTTTGTACTGATGGAATGAACCATAAGGCACATTAAGAAACCAACATAGAACTTGGTATGTTATGATTATTATATACAATCTTCCTCATTCATTGTGCACGAAAAATAAGTACATCATGTTGTCATTGTTGATATCAGGTCCCAAACAACATGGCAATGATATTATTGTTTTTCTTGAACATCTGATTGATGAAAAAAGAAACTGTGTAGAATGTGTGATGACCTATGATTCTTAACATATAGAGACATTTCATTTGCATGATATGTTGATTTGTACTATTGATGACTTTCCAACATATAGGAATTTTTCTAGATACAATGTAAAAGGATCAAAAGCATGACCTATATGTGAGCGGAACATTGATTTGATACAATTAAAACATGGTGGAAAGATTGTGTATCATGGTCTTTGACGGTTTCTTCCAAAAGTGCATATTTACCCAAAACTCAACAAAGCATTCAATGGATCAAATGAGGAAAAAAATTCTTCTAAACCTATATTAGGGGAGGTTGTTTATGAAAAATTAAAAGACTTTTTCAATGCATTTGATAAGTGTAACATCTGAGGATTTGAGGTTTTGGATAAAATGATCTTAAAAGGAACAATTGGATTACACATATCACCAAGGTGCACCTACCTTTTAGGGAGCCCATCACTAAGGAACTCTATGGTTAACATGCTCATCCCAGAGTAGTACTAGGATGAGTAACCAATTGAAAAGTTTATCCTGGCTTGTGCATGAGTGAGGAAAAAGTGCATAGTTAAGGCTAGTGGTGGTATGTGGAGCCAGTCATCATTCCTAAAACTCTACTAGAGCCTTGGGCAGTGGGCATGGGTGTTACTGTTATAACCCCGATTTTTGGGATCAAGTGGTGAGAAATATAATTTCTCATATTAAAGATGTTTGAACAAATAATCATATATTTGGTTGAGAATAATGGGATTTCGTTTAAAATAGCCTTGTTGTTTGATTTGTGGGCTTTATTGGCTATTGGGCCCAATAAAAAGGAAAATAACAAAGGAAATTCAATTAGTAAATGGATAATTGAATTTTAAGAAAAGAAATATGTGGAAACCTCTAGAAGGCAAATCCAAAGAGGATTTCGTACCTCTTGGGTTCCTTGGGTACCAAGGAGTCCAAGGTTGCAAAAAGAAAGCAATAGGAAAAGAAAAGATTAATTAAGTATTTCTTTATGAAGAAAGAAATTTGGAAATAATGATATAATGTGGAAAATGAGTGAAAAGATAAATAATTAAGTTACCCTTTATGGAATTTCGTATCCCAAGGTTTTCATATGATAGAAGGGATGCCAATGAGGAAAACAGAAGGGAAATAAAAAGAAATTCTCAAAAAGATATATTTTTAATGAGAAATAAACAAGATAATGTGAAATAATGCATAATAATGCATGTAGAAGGATAATAAGTATCCAATGAAGAGAATTTCGAAATAATATAGTTCTTGGGGTACAAGGAGCCCCAATGAAAGAAGAGGAAAGAGAAAATACCAAAATTTGGAGAATAAAAGATAACATGATACTTTATTAATGATTTTGGTGGCATTATGAAAAAGGAAGTAATTCCTATTGAAATAAAATAGAAAATCGTTCTAATGGATTAAAAGGGCAAGAATAATGATAATAAGAGAAAGGATTTTCGTTTTTCTAAGTATCCATGAGTTAAGGAATATCAAGGAAGAAAAGGAGAGAGAGAATATTGCTTCTCTTTGAAGCAATTGATTTCCTACTTGGAAAGGGACTCTTGGACTCGTGGATAACCCACCTAGGGCTTCATACCCTCCTCTATAAAAGGTTGGGACCTCTAGGGCGAGCCCAAGGACATCTCTACATCCCTTCCTCTCTCATCTCCCTCTTCCTCTACATCCTTTTTGTTCAAAACCCTAGCAGGGTAAAGCAAGGAGATCCTGGCACAACAAGAAGACCAAGTGGGACTGAGATGGAGGCTAGACGTGCCTCGAGGTCAGATCAAGGCTTAGCCATCAAGGCCGCGCCCTAAAGTAGGCACAACAACAGCCGCCAAGCTGCAGTGACGGCTGTAGGTGCTTGGCCTGATGGACGGGCAACCGATCGTCTTGGCTGCGAGTGGTTGGAGCCATGTGTGTGTATGAGGGCGGCGGAGACAGGGGTTACTTTTCCAGTGAATTCCGTGCCTTGGAAAGGGGGAAGAAGACCCCGCGTTTACCTGCAGCGTGGCTGTGAGCCGCAGCCATCCTGGGCTTGCTCACGGCAATAATGGCCGCGTCTTGAGGGCTCTCTACGTACGACAGGTGGCGACGGGAGCAGCTGGACCCTTCTTGGTGGCCGACGAGGCCAAGGGAGGCAAGGAGGAAGGCCGCGAGGGCTGTAGGGCGCAGCTAGGGCGGCGGCCTGGTCCGCTCGCGAGGTAGAAGAAGCTCAAAACAGCCATTGGACGGTTCTACCCTCGGCCATACAAAGGGCGGGTCACTCAAGTGAAGGGCATAAACGTCTTTCAATTCTAATTCTATCAAGCGCACGCATGGGATAGGTGACGTGCCATCATGCCATTGGCTCAAAAAGGTAAATCTTTGCTAAATTCATATCTTAAGATTCGTAACTCCAATTAGGACAAGTTGTATATGAATTTTTATCAGGAGAACACAAGGAATCCATTAAAAATAGTTTCATGGCCTGAATCTGATCATAGTTTGAAAAGTAATGTAGATTATCATCTTTAATACTTTAAAGATTAATGAACCCTAATCTGATATGATTAAAGTGTGTAATAGGGTTTAATGAATCATTAGAGTTGATATTAACCTGTTAAATGAAAAAAGGTACTTTAATATCAAAAATGATGATCTTTGCATGTAATTAGGTTAATTAAGAGATTATATGCCTAAATATGCTTGCAATATGAAAAGTACATAAAAGCTATCATTTTAATGATTTAATTAATGAAAAACTCTTAGATTTGATGATAGATGGTTTTAATTTTGATCAATGGATAATTTAAGCCTATTGTTCATAAAAGTGAAAATAAGACCTAAAAAGATAATCTTTTTATATAATTGGCTTAATTTAGGGTTTCGTGCATGAATATGCATTAATGAGTTTGAAAACCCTAATTTAGGTGAATATGACTTTTAAATGTTTTAATTGTTCAAATCCATAAACAAGTAGGGATATGATGATCCTAAGTCAATTTGGGTATAAAAGACTATTAAAATGAATACTTGAGAAATTAGGGTTTATATGAGTAGAAAAGAGTATTTTAGGGTTTGTTAATCTAAAAGAGATAAAGTTCGAGAAATTGAACTAAGAAACCCTAATGAGTATTAATGGAACCTTAATGCGGATTAGAAACCCTAAAAAGAGAATCCAAGTTAATAAAGTAGATTCTTGATGAAATGTGTAATAAATAGAATACATGTTCTTTTCAGGAATTATGTAATGATTGAATTACTTGCTTGGATATGTTGATTGGCTTGATTGTATATACATGAAGTATATGTTGAATAATCTGCATGACTATTCAAATCAGGTATGTGGTTACGCTTATGACTACCTGAGTTAGTTTTCCGATGGATTCCCGGATGGTTAATCGCATTGAATGCAACTAAACTGTTGTATGTTTATTTATTTCATGCAACTATAAAGTGACTATGATTATCACTATAAATGAGTAGATATATATAACTGGATAGATCCGGGTCCACCTCTGTTACTTTGAAAAGGCTAAAAAGGGGGTAATCCTAGAGCAAGGTCTAGGTTATCGAGAGTTAGAAATTGGGCTACCTACGTGTAGTGCCATGCGACTCATTAGCCTGCCATGAGTTAAGGAGTGGGCTACTTACGAGTAGTGCCATGTGACTCAACCCTAGAAACTGGTTCACTTATAGGTGGGACCATGAGGGGTTTAATGGGGATCTACCATAAGGAAGGTAGGATCCAAGTCCACTGCAGGGATAGTACAGAGGATAGGGTACTCGTGGATCGCGGATGTTATATTTAAAATGTAATCTTGATTGATTAATGATTAATTGAATGACTACATGGTTATCATAGTTGCAAGATTATTGTTTCCCCCACATACCAGCTACGGCTGACCGACGTTTTGTTTGTCGGCGTTTTAGGTACCATGAAAAGAACAAACAATAAAGTGGCACATGTGATGCTAAATGAGAATTGAAATGCAAAGGAGGATTAGATAGATTAGTATCGGTATGGATAGAAGAATAGAGATCCAAGTTTTCAAAAGGTATGTAAAGAAAAATTTTATTACCATTTTTAGTATAGCCTGTTAGAATTTAATAATTGTTTATGGTTATATGTCGAACCTTTGATCCGGGATTAATGGTGTGGCTCAACCTCTCGATTTCCCTTAATTGGGGGTTATCGGGAGGTGGGGTCGTAATATTTGGTATCAGAGCGTAGGTTCCTCATATAACCATTAGTAATTATTAAATTTTACAAACTCCATAGAACCCAAGGGAGTTATTAGAGGAGTATCTGAAAGATAGAGGTGTCTAGAAAGGGATCACGACCGGGGGCTGGCAAGATTTTCCTCCGCACCGCTAGTCAGAATACGAGGACTCCCGGACCCGTGTGACCGCCTGGCCAAAGTCTTAGGGTATGAATCGAAATAAGATACCTCTAGGACTTCTCATCTTATTCATCTCTTCTCATCATAAAATTTCTGATAAGGACCTAAAGGATTAGGGTTTTCTTTCTTCTCCTCACCTTCTCGAGGTATGGGTAAGATTAATAAGGTTTAAGGAATCCTCCATCAAATTAATGAAAAGCATGTAAATAAGATGTCATGGACATAACCTTACTAGATTAAGCGCAAAATAAATAATAGATACATGCTTAGGTCGTATGACATGAGATGTCATGACCTCAGAAGAGACCTGAGGCTAGACCTTCTTGTCAGGAGGATAAGTCCGTTTTGGAGATAGAGATCTCCATTGCTAGTAGAGACCTGGCACATCCTATGAGGATGATGCTAACCCTAACCCTAAGTGATGATTAGAGAGAGATAGTTGGACCAGGTGTTTGAAAGGACATGCCTTTGGGATGCCATAGAATCCATGGGTGACCTAGCACCTTTGGCAACCCCAACCCTGGGAAGGGTCGTACATGTTAGAGTACATGGTAGCTCTTTGGATGATGATGTTAGTGAAGGACCATAGAAACCCCATGGGCTTGTAGGGCATAGCTGGAAACTAGGGCACGTCATCGTGCTGACGACATGATGAAACCCTGGATAAGGAATTATGATGGAGCATAAAGGGTTATGGATAATCTTGAGCAACCATAAGTTCGAACCTAGGCTTCACCCATGTAGAGCATGCTTTTGAGGTTGATCCTTCATGAAGAGAGGACCTCTAATGGTGAGGTTGTATGTAGGGTTAGCCCTAGAGAGAGAAGGAAACCCAGCAAGAAGGTTGGAAGTCTAAAACCCTGAACAATGGATGATAGTGGTTGCCTCATGATCGATCCCTGAAAGTTGATGATGTTGCCTTTAGAGGGACCAAACCCTAGAGATAGAAGATGAAGCCTCTGGTGCCTATGTTCCTATGGAATAAGTGTTTACCTTTTAGAAAGGAAGAAGATGTTCTGTATACCTTGAAGTGGATTTCTAACAGGTTATGAGGCCTTGTACCTTATGGTTTGTCCTTGAGGAAGATCTAACTCTAAGTGTTAATCGAGTTGAAGGATGAAAGGAAGGGCACATTATGCCTTTTGCAAGCTTGATTCATGGTCCAGAGTTAAAGCGTGCAGTTGGACACCTAAAAGTGAACCTAGGGTTCCTAGGCCTAAGAGGGGAAGTGGTATACCTAATGCTCATGATGAGAATTAAGTTTCTATAGTTTCGAGCATGGTACACCTCATGAATAAAGGAAAAGGGAAGTCCCTTAAGTTTAAGGTATGTGTAATGATCCCCTCATATCTAGGTTGATGATAAAGGAAGGTATGATCTTGATCCAGCATCGAGGAAAGAAGGATAAGTATGACCTAACATGGTACAGTAAGGGGGCTGCTTATGCCTTAATGGCTTGCTAAGTAGGCTCGTGTGGATGTAAACCCTAGACCTAAGAGCTTTTGTGACCTTAGAGATAGTTTTCCTCCCATCCTGGGAGAGGGACCCCTTTGGAAGGATGTATATCTTTTTGGTTAGTTTAAGGTAACCTAAAGAGGTCTCTTAGGATCTTGAGAAGCTAAGTGAAAAGTACATGGTATGAGAATGAACCCGTAGGCCCATAGATATCCATCTCTAAGTGCATGCAGATGTGTTACCATGGAGGTAACCGATATAGGGCTTGACCAAGGTAGGCAGTTGCCATGATCCTGATGAAAGGATGAGAGTCAGCCCATGAATGCAGAAAGAGAGATGATGAAGACTTGGGTAAGGTTCTAAGTGAACATGTACTATGATGGAGAATCCTGAGTCTATCCTAGGGTCAGATAGGGATAAGACCGAGGAAAGTAGGAGTTGCCTAATTCCCCAGTTGCACATGACCATAGGGTCGGGAGGTAACAGCTATCATTGTCTGAAGGCCATGGGTTAGGAGATTGATCACCTTAATAAACTCATGGGACCCAGAGGGCAGATGAGTAGGGCACTCTCTTGATGCATGAGGGAAGAGGGATGACCCCCAAAGAGTCGGTACCCTATAGACCTAGAGGAGATGACCAAGGATATAAACCTCAGTAGGTTCAAGACTAGTTTGATATCTTATTGTTTAAGATGAAGAGACATATGTGACACGTTGCAACTTAGATTTAAAGGTGTATTGGCAAGGTGGGATGTATCATCTCTACTCTTGGAACAGGAAGAACTCTGTATTTGGACTGCAGCCAAATGCTTATTTCCTCTTGTTATGGGAGTGAGAGATAGGACATTACGCATGCCATACACCAAGGATAAGAGATGATGTAGGTTGGAACGTTGCCACAAGGAATGGGGATGAAGAAGATAACCTACCCTGGTAAAGTGAATGATACATGGATGGTTTGTAAACCCTAAGAGGAATGAGGTAGTCACCTTATGAGGATGTTTCTAGCATGAGCTAAGTGGAGCTTACAAGTTATACCAGGTTGAGTTTGATCACCATGATGATGGAATCAGAGAGTGTTCTTATGAAGATAAATGAAATACATGGAAGTGTATGTCTTTAATGTTACCTAATACCTAAGGATGTGAAGTGGTACTGGATGCTCTGGTTGAGATACATCTGACTTGTTTAACTAGAAGTTAGAAGAGGTTGTTTGGCTAACCCTAAGTTTGAAAAGGAGAGGTGGTTGGATAACACACAGATGTAACAAGATACGTTGAAAGGTTAAGGGTTGTTTGGTTAGCCAGTCTAATCCTTGATATGATGGAAGGATGATGGTAGAACCTCAAGTGCACTTCTTCAGATAAGAAGGTAATGAAACTCTTATGAGAGTGGTTTAGGGTTCGAGGAATCAATCTTGAGGAATTATGACGTACAGAAAATCGTGATCACCATGCACCAAAGTACTACGGAGATAATGAGTGGTAGCAATACTTTGGATACCTAAGATGGAGTCGCAAGTGGTATATGGCTATGCAAGCCAGGAGGTAAAGGACGAACCCCAGTAACCCAGGGTATCGATATAGAGGACAAAAGAGTCCCTGAGGGGGAATGAGAGCTCAACACTAAGGATGTTGTGATAGGTCTCCCCTTAGCCAAAGAAGGTCGAGATACCATATGGGTTATGGTAGGTCGTCTTACCTAGATAATATGAGAAAGGAAGAGTTCTGTCAAGGGACAAAACTAGTTGAACTACCCATGAGAAAGACGGTTCAACTACACCATGAAGCGAGTTCAAAGGTTCTTGAGTTTGACCTAAAAGTTCACTTCCATAAAGTGGAAGTAGGTACATGAAGAACTCAATGTTAGTATAGTTTATCACCCCTAACTATGGTTAGTATGATCCAGACTAAAGGGTCTGATGAGGGCATGTGTGCTCGTTCAGATTGATATCTAGAGACAGGGCATGTGTGCTCGTTCAGGGTGATATCTAGAGACAGTTCTTGTCCTATGAAAGACGTGACAATGACCACCGTAGCCAGTATCGGGTTTTATATGAAGCTCTGTAAGGGAGGTTGTGTCGGTCACCACTTCAGTAAGGTGATGTTGGTGAAAGGACCACATGATGGTTAGAAAAGTACCACATGATGGTTAGAAAAAGGGACCCCAGTGCGTGTAGATGAAGTCACTTTGATCGTGCAAGGGCTGAAAGGAGCCTAGGGACGATGAGAGTCGTGAGTAGATGCAAAGTAGACTGACATACAAGCTACTGTGGGAGAAAATGTGACATGAAACTCCGACCCGTCTAAGTTATAACTAAGAGAGCTGAGTCCCTGATACATGGGTCCATTAGAGATGGATGGGTGGAGAAGGTTAGGTTTGACCCTACCCCTCAGGATAAAGTAATGGGAGATGTTTGCCATGTGTCCAATTTAGAGCACTATGTGAGGTACCCCGACCATGTGCTGAGCAATGAACCTAGTGAGCCCCAAGGGAGGCTGAAATGGCCTGAGTCACCTGTGTAGTTTATAGACACCAGGATGAAAGAACTCAGAGAAAAGAGTATGTGATGATAAAGGTTCTTTGGAAATGCCATGAGTACGGTAAAGCCACATAGGGGCCAATAATGGACATAGAAAAGTCTTATCCTGAATTGTTTGTTTGTTTGTTGATAGAATTTTGAGGACAAAATTCCTATAAGAGGGGAAGGATGTTATACCCCGATTTTTGGGATCAAGTGGTGAGAAATATAATTTCTCATATTAAAGATGTTTGAACAAATAATCATATATTTGGTTGAGAATAATGGGATTTCGTTTAAAATAGCCTTGTTGTTTGATTTGTGGGCTTTATTGGCTATTGGGCCCAATAAAAAGGAAAATAACAAAGGAAATTCAATTAGTAAATGGATAATTGAATTTTAAGAAAAGAAATATGTGGAAACCTCTAGAAGGCAAATCCAAAGAGGATTTCGTACCTCTTGGGTTCCTTGGGTACCAAGGAGTCCAAGGTTGCAAAAAGAAAGCAATAGGAAAAGAAAAAATTAATTAAGTATTTCTTTATGAAGAAAGAAATTTGGAAATAATGATATAATGTGGAAAATGAGTGAAAAGATAAATAATTAAGTTACCCTTTATGGAATTTCGTATCCCAAGGTTTTCTTATGATAGAAGGGATGCCAATGAGGAAAACAGAAGGGAAATAAAAAGAAATTCTCAAAAAGATATATTTTTAATGAGAAATAAACAAGATAATGTGAAATAATGCATAATAATGCATGTAGAAGGATAATAAGTATCCAATGAAGAGAATTTCGAAATAATATAGTTCTTGGGGTACAAGGAGCCCCAATGAAAGAAGAGGAAAGAGAAAATACCAAAATTTGGAGAATAAAAGATAACATGATACTTTATTAATGATTTTGGTGGCATTATGAAAAAGGAAGTAATTCCTATTGAAAGAAAATAGAAAATCGTTCTAATGGATTAAAAGGGAAAGAATAATGATAATAATAGAAAGGATTTTCGTTTTTCTAAGTATCCATGAGTTAAGGAATATCAAGGAAGAAAAGGAGAGAGAGAATATTGCTTCTCTTTGAAGCAATTGATTTCCTACTTGGAAAGGGACTCTTGGACTCGTGGATAACCCACCTAGGGCTTCATACCCTCCTCTATAAAAGGTTGGGACCTCTAGGGCGAGCCCAAGGACATCTCTACATCCCTTCCTCTCTCATCTCCCTCTTCCTCTACATCCTTTTCGTTCAAAACCCTAGCAGGGTAAAGCAAGGAGATCCTAGCACAACAAGAAGACCAAGTGGGACTGAGATGGAGGCTAGACGTGCCCCGAGGTCAGATCAAGGCTTAGCCATCAAGGCCGCGCCCTAAAGTAGGCACAACAGCAGCCGCCAAGCTGCAGTGACGGCTGCAGGTGCTTGGCCTGATGGACGGGCAACCGATCGTCTTGGCTGCGAGTGGTTGGAGCCATGTGTGTGTATGAGGGCGGCGGAGACAGGGGTTACTTTTCCAGTGAATTCCGTGCCTTGGAAAGGGGGAAGAAGACCCCGCGTTTACCTGCAGCGTGGCTGCATGGTGGCTGTGAGCCGCAGCCATCCTGGGCTTGCTCACGGCCATAATGGCCGCGTCTCGAGGGCTCTCTACGTACGACAGGGGGCGACAGGAGCAGCTGGACCCTTCTTGGTGGCCGACGAGGCCAAGGGAGGCAAGGAGGAAGGCCGCGAGGGCTGTAGGGCGCAGCTAGGGCGGCGGCCTGGTCCGCTCGCGAGGTAGAAGAAGCTCAAAACAGCCATTGGACGGTTCTACCCTCGGCCATACAAAGGGCGGGTCACTCAAGTGAAGGGCATAAACGTCTTTCAATTCTAATTCTATCAAGCGCACGCATGGGATAGGTGACGTGGCATCATGCCATTGGCTCAAAAAGGTAAATCTTTGCTAAATTCATATCTTAAGATTCGTAACTCCAATTAGGACAAGTTGTATATGAATTTTTATCAGGAGAACACAAGGAATCCATTAAAAATAGTTTCATGGCCTGAATCTGATCATAGTTTGAAAAGTAATGTAGATTATCATCTTTAATACTTTAAAGATTAAGGAACCCTAATCTGATATGATTAAAGTGTGTAATAGGGTTTAATGAATCATTAGAGTTGATATTAACCTGTTAAATGAAAAAAGGTACTTTAAGATCAAAAATGATGATCTTTGCATGTAATTAGGTTAATTAAGAGATTATATGCCTAAATATGCTTGCAATATGAAAAGTACATAAAAGCTATCATTTTAATGATTTAATTAATGAAAAACTCTTAGATTTGATGATAGATGGTTTTAATTTTGATCAATGGATAATTTAAGCCTATTGTTCATAAAAGTGAAAATAAGACCTAAAAAGATAATCTTTTTATATAAATGGCTTAATTTAGGGTTTCGTGCATGAATATGCATTAATGAGTTTGAAAACCCTAATTTAGGTGAATATGACTTTTAAATGTTTTAATTGTTCAAATCCATAAACAAGTAGGGATATGATGATCCTAAGTCAATTTGGGTATAAAAGACTATTAAAATGAATACTTGAGAAATTAGGGTTTATATGAGTAGAAAAGAGTATTTTAGGGTTTGTTAATCTAAAAGAGATAAAGTTCGAGAAATTGAACTAAGAAACCCTAATGAGTATTAATGGAACCTTAATGCGGATTAGAAACCCTAAAAAGAGAATCCAAGTTAATAAAGTAGATTCTTGATGAAATGTGTAATAAATAGAATACATGTTCTTTTCAGGAATTATGTAATGATTGAATTACTTGCTTGGATATGTTGATTGGCTTGATTGTATATACATGAAGTATATGTTGAATAATCTGCATGACTATTCAAATCAGGTATGTGGTTACGCTTATGACTACCCGAGTTAGTTTTCCGATGGATTCCCGGATGGTTAATCGCATTGAATGCAACTAAACTGTTGTATGTTTATTTATTTCATGCAACTATAAAGTGACTATGATTATCACTATAAATGAGTAGATATATATAACTGGCTAGATCCGGGTCCACCTCTGTTACTTTGAAAAGGCTAAAAAGGGGGTAATCCTAGAGCAAGGTCTAGGTTATCGAGAGTTAGAAATTGGGCTACCTACGTGTAGTGCCATGCGACTCATTAGCCTGCCATGAGTTAAGGAGTGGGCTACTTATGAGTAGTGCCATGTGACTCAACCCTAGAAACTGGTTCACTTATAGGTGGGACCATGAGGGGTTTAATGGGGATCTACCATAAGGAAGGTAGGATCCAAGTCCACTGCAGGGATAGTACAGAGGATAGGGTACTCGTGGATCGCGGATGTTATATTTAAAATGTAATCTTGATTGATTAATGATTAATTGAATGACTACATGGTTATCATAGTTGCAAGATTATTGTTTCCCCCACATACCAGCTACGGCTGACCGACGTTTTGTTTGTCGGCGTTTTAGGTACCATGAAAAGAACAAACAGTAAAGTGGTGCATGTGATGCTAAATGAGAATTGAAGTGCAAAGGAGGATTAGATAGATTAGTATCGGTATGGATAGAAGAATAGAGATCCAAGTTTTCAAAAGGTATGTAAAGAAAAATTATATTACCATTT
The DNA here is from genome assembly GCA_963693085.1 of Alisma plantago-aquatica. NCBI lineage: Eukaryota > Viridiplantae > Streptophyta > Magnoliopsida > Alismatales > Alismataceae > Alisma > Alisma plantago-aquatica. Next base: position 213,304,780 of record OY856414.1, read on the forward strand.
TCAGTATAGCCTGTTAGAATTTAATAATTGTTTATGGTTATATGTCGAACCTTTGATCCGGGATTAATGGTGCGGCTCAACCTCTCGATTTCCCTTAATTGGGGGTTATCGGGAGGTGGGGTCGTAACAGTTACAAATGGTTTCAAAGCCATAAGCCCTTTTCTAGGTGTGACCCACATGGGCATGTGACATGTCGGTCTTGAGCCGTGCAGTCGAGGCATGTTGGGAAGGGTTTCCCATGGTGATGTAGCCATCCTTGTGCGCGTATTATCTGATTAAGAGTAGGGTATCCAAGGGCCATTCTAGGTCTACACTGAAATGGGAAAATATTATGACACTGTATAGTTGATCCTTGACAAGGATGTCAAGAGTGTAAGTGGGGGAGATTGTAACATCCTAGGATTTGAGGGCTTGGATAAAATAATATTAAAAGGAATTATTGGACTACCCATATCACCAAGGTGCACCTCATTTTTAGGGTACCCATCACTAAAGAACTCTGTGGTTAAACATGATCAACCCAGAGTAGTACTAGGATGGGTGACCAGTCAAAAAATTTATCTTGGCTTGCGCATGAGTGAGGAAAAAGTGCACAGTTAAGGCTATTTGTTGTTTATGGAATGAGTCGTCATTCCTGAAACTCTACTATAGCCTTGGGTAGTGGGCCTGGGTGTTACAATAAGAGATCACAATGTACTATTCCCACAGAGAGTGACAAATATTTGTTCAAGAAGAGGTCAATATTTTGGGGTCGTCCATATTGGAGTTAATTTTTTGGTTGTTAGGTATTGTATCAATGTCATGCATGTTGAGGAAAATTTTTGTGATAGAGTCATTGGTACTCTATTTAATATACCTGATAAGTCTAAAGATGGCATCACATGTAAAATGGACTCATGTGAAATGGGTATAAGGAAAGAATTAACAAAAAAAGTTAGCAGTGATTGAAAAACATATTTACCACCTACTTGTTACATGTTGTTTAGACAGGAGAAGAGAGTTTTTTTCCAGTATTGGCTTAGTGTTAAGGTACCACATCGATACTCTTCCAATATTTGTAGATTGGTATAAATGAATGGTCTGAACCAGATATGTCTTAAATATTATGATTGTCACATGCTAATGAATCAAATATTTCCCATGGCTATTTGATCTATACTACCGAAGCATGTAAGGTTTGCAATCACAAGGCTTTATTTCTTCTTCAACACTCTATGAAGAAAAGTTATTGATCCTGGAAATCTTTATAAGTTTTTAAGAGAAATGGTTGTTACTCTCTGCCATCTTGAGATGTATTTTCCTCCTTCATTATTTGATATCATGGTACATCTTGTTGTCCATTTGATTAGGGAAGTGAAAATGTTGGGTCTGATTTTCTTGCATTGAGTGTATCCTTTTGAACGGTACATGAGTATTCTAAAGGTGATGTTTAAAACCATTATCGTCTTAAAGAGAGTATTATTGAGATTCATGAGTGTAGGGAGGTATGGACTTTTGAAATGACTTTCTAAGTTGTAATGAAACCTCTACAATGAAAGAATACTAATACCTATTCTAGAAAAGGGGCTACAGGAGCATGAGTGAAAGTAATTAGTCATGATCTATGGCAATATGTAAACTTGTATGTTTTACAAAACATCGACGAAGTGGATATCTATATCATGGAACATACCAATTTTTTCAAGAAAAGATATCCTCAAGATAGCACAATGTGGCTTTCTAGAGAGCATGATAAAATATTTATTAGGTGGTTTGAAGATAAAGTCCTATGTAAACTATAACGAACACCAACTAATATTGCTAAAACTATCAAATTTCTCACTTTTAAACCAAAAATGAATATTATGTTTTATGAAGGGGTTAACATAAATGTTTTTTCATATTACACAAAATATCAAGATGATAAGAGTGTCATCCAAAACAGTGGGGCCACCCTTCAAGAATCTTCATTGTATTTTGGAGAATGATAAGAGTTCATATGAAGCTTAAATGTCATAATATAGTGTCACTAAAGACATATAGGAGTTTGATTACACAAATTTCAAAGTTCCCATATTTAGTTGTAATTGGATTGATAACACCAAAGGAGTTGTAGTGGATGAATTGGATTTCACATTAGTATTTTTGGAAAGATTGGTGAGAAGGGTGAACCATTCATAATAGATTCATAGGTAAAGTAAGTATTCTATATTTATGATCATACAAATGCAAAATGGTATGTCGTTCTTTATGGGAAATGGTAGTTGATTGCAGATCATATAGATGAAGAAGACTACTATGATAAGTATGATGACTCTAGTACATTCTCAGTTGGCTTGCCAACACCAAATTTTGAAGTTAACACTGACTTAGATCTATGTGGAAATCACATAGAAGAAATATTAATTGATCAAAGTTACAACCAATGCTAGAGGCATGTATTTTATTTTTTAAATTCTAGATGTCAATTTTAAATTCTTTATTTTTTGTACATTTTACATTCTTTATCACTTATGTATAATTCCTTGACTATTTTTAAGATGGAGTCTAACCGTGATGATGAGAATTATGATAGTGTAAGTTATACTATTTTATTATATAGATGTGTAATTTAAATTAGGTATCACATATATCTGTTTCTCGACATTTTAGGATGAGCATCCTAAGGATATGGTCCCTAAGGGTCATGCTAGTTTTTTACAGGAGCAACATGATCATGCACTTAGAAGTGGAATCACCTTGATAAACAACTTAGTAGCACAAATGGGTAAAGGACCGAAGCTGGTTGTTGACTTTGATAATGTCGGAAAGCATATTGGGAAGAGTCACGATTATTTTGTACAATATCTAAGGGTTCTGACTCACATAAAAGTGAATATTACAATTAAATATTGGCATAAAGTTTATCCTTCCAATAAATACTATATTTGGAAAGACTTATGTGTGAGACATTTTTTTAAAGATATTCAGAATTATGTTTTTATAAATATTCCACTAAGTATATGAAATCTTGCAGATCATCTTTGAACTTGATGAAAATATTGCAAAGTAGTTATGCAACACTTTGCAAGGCTATTAAGGAATTAGAGGACAACTCTGAAAAGAGAATACACAATGAGCAACATGAAGAAGAACACTGCCACTGGAAATGGGTCTATCGTGACCCGAAGGTGCGGGAAGTGTTTGTTGCTTCAAAACAAACAAATAAATTCAATGTATTATGCCCCCTTTATTTGTACATATTATTTTTTATGACTAATCAGATGAACTCAATGTAATACATAATTAACATATGGTTTGGATTAACTAGGATTTTCATGATGCTAAAAAATAAATGTGTGCAAAGAATGTGCACAACCACAACTTGGGTCTAGGTGGCTACAACATGTAGAGGTAAATGAGACTAGAAGAATCTTCTTTTAAGCAACTTACTCTTAGATTTACTGAGTCTTCTACTACTACTACACCTTTACTTTGCCATGAGGAGTGGATAGTTGTGAAAACAAACCGAGATGAAGATATAGCCAACCCTGAAACCACTAAGGTGGTTGCAAAAATGGTAAAATTCAACTTTGCATGTTGTATGTTCATTTTTGATCTAGGTTACTAGTTGTTATGTTTTACTTACAATTACTATTTATG